>CM077091.1:163609051-164178404 GCA_039513925.1 Platanthera zijinensis
ATATTTGTCGAGGGTGAACTCACTCAGAGCCAGGTCAGCAAGAAGTCAAAGTCAGCAGGACAAGACAGAGATCAGAGTCAACATTCAAGACTATTGAAGGACTGGGGGAGTATGACGAGATCTCCTCACATACTCACAAGGAGGGCGACTGGGCAAATACTCGCCCAAGCTGGGCGAGTTCCCTTATAGGTCGCCTAGTTGCCAGTGAGGGTTGTGCTATAAATAAGACCCCCCCCCCTCCTTAGATTTCCTATAAATATGATCCCAGAGGTACGAGTATATGGACTTAGAAATCTCGCAAAATATCTCGATTGGACCTTGTTCTGGACTTTTAGCCGTGCGAGATAGTGATCATCCTCTTGATAACCATCCTCTGATAATCGCCAACTAGAGTCCACATTGTACTCTGCTCGATCATCTTTGGTTATGAAGGGGAAGCTTCTTTCAAGAATCCGGGTACGTAGTGGTACCTCCCTGTCGCAACACCTGGGGTCCTGCTAGTGCTTCCTTCTGTTTTTGCGTTCTAGTCTGCTAAGTCGTCGAGGCCGACCGCTTGACCAATAACCTTAGGCTGCATTGATCCGATTTTTGGAGTAGGAATTTTTCCGACTTCAACACTTTGATGCGGTGAGCGTGGATCATATTCAAAGGAGAAAAGTTTTTGCGAGTAGGCGAGATGGTGGATCCGGGCAAGAATGGAGAGATAGTTAGCAACTCGGCAAGAGGAGGCGGCTTTGTGGCCATGATGGTTTTTGCGGAGTTTACGCAGAGGATTGAGAGGGCAATACTCGTAGGGTTCCCTCACAACGTGGATATCACGATGACCTCACCTCGTCACGTGACTCCGACCGAGGAAGGAGAGTCACCCAGGCGGCCGGGGAAGGAGCGAGTGGATGAGGAGCCAGAGTGATTAGTGTAGTCGAGGTATTGCCTGATGAGCTACCAGGGCATAAGGTTTCGAGATGTGCAGAACCTGGCGAGGTTCCAGGATGCTCGGTAAGGTGGCGATTATGGAGGAGATACTCATCAATATGAAGTCCATCATCACCAAAGAGGGAGTAGCCCTTTCTGCACTGAGGTGTTTGCAACCCCAGTTCTTGAAGGCTTCAGAGAGCCAGTCTTTAGCTACTATTATGGAAGGGATGACTCGATCAGATATCTCCAATGGTTCGAGGACGTGGTGTCTATCTGCAACATGACAGACACGTTCAAGAGCAAATTCTTCTCCATCACCTTTGAAGGGAAGTCCATAGACTGATTCCACCAGTTTTTGAGAGGTTCAATCTACTACTTTGAAGACCTGCGTCGGGGCCTGATGGCGAGGTTTGCAACGTCTAAGAAAAGGAAGAAGGAGGCAACTACCCTCTTTAAAATCTTGCAAGGGAAACAGGAGAGGCTTGGTCACTACATCGACCAGTTTCAGAAAGAGGTTCTAGATATCGGGGAGGTGGATGACTTTACCGTGCAGCTGGCCCTGACGTTCGGCCTGAAGCATGGTCTCTTTAGCATGGAGATCGGCTCAAAGCCCCTGGTATCCTACGAGGAATTGATCGAGAGAGCGAACAAGTTCGTGTAAGGGGAAGAGAAGAACGTCGATTTCTTGGCCAGACTAGATGGAGAGGCCCCGAGAGGCGGGGAAAGGGGCGGAACCTGGAGGTGTATGTGGATGATCTCTTGGTCAAAATTAGGAGAATCGCGGAACACACTAAGGATCTAGTTGAGACCTTTATAACGCTTCGAAAGTTCAAAATGCGACTCAATCCAGTAAAGTGTGTGTTCAGAGCAGGAAGGGAAAAATTCCTAGATCACCTCCTTACCCCGTGGGGGGTGGAACCTAATCCCGACAAGGTAAAGGCCATCTTGGAGATTACGTCCCCATAGAATTCCAAGGAAGTCTAGAGGTTGACAGGAAGGTTGGCATGTCTTAGTCGCTTCTTGTCTAAGGTAGGGGAGAGGTGTTCTCCGTTTTTAAAAACTCTCTGCATCAATCAACATTTCGAGTGGACCGAGAAGTGTGAGGAGGCCTTCAGAAAGCTTAAGCATCAGCTAACTCAAGTTCCTCTGCTCCAGAGTCCTAAGAAATACGAAGATCTCCTCTTTTATCTAGGAGTGGAAACAAGAGCAGTTAGCTCGGTGCTCGTTAGAAAAGAGGCAGTTGCCCATCTACTACGTAAGTCGGGTTCTCAGGAAGGCTGAGATGAGATATCCCATCTTGGAGAAGCTGACATTTGCCTTGGTGATTTCAGCATGAAAGCTCTGATCATATTTTCAAGCTCACTCTATCAAGTTCGTCTCCAATCATCCTCTTCGAAGTATCTTGGATGGAGTGGAGCATTCGATGAGGCTAGCGAAGTGGGCAGTGGAACTCAGCGAATTCAACATTTCTTTCTCACCAAGGTTGGCAATAAAGGCCCAAGCAATGGCAGATTTCCTGACTGACTTCTCGACTGAGGCAGGAGGAGACGAAGACTCTTCTAGCCTCGTCTTCTGGAAGATGTTCATGGATGGAGCTTCTGGAAGGAATTCGGTAGGAGCAGGCGTCGTGCCAGTAAGCCCGCAAGGGATGAGTATCAAGAAAGTTATCGAGATCCTTTTCCCCATCATGAACAATCAAGCGGAGTACAAGGCCATGGTGGAAGGCTTACGTATCGCCAAGAAGTTGGGAATTCAAGATCTTATGGCCTTCACCGACTCAATAGTGGTCGCATCATAAATCAAGGGAGAGTTCGAAGTACGCGACCCTATCCTGCAAAGATATCTGGTAAAGGTGAAGGGCCATATGGGAGCTTTCAATCTTTCTTTGTCGAGCATATTCCACGGGAAGAGAACTCTGAAGCAGACCGTCTAGCCAAGTACATTCCGAGGGCTGGTGGAACAGTGATAGAGTTATTTCGACCGTCCATCGAAGAGGAGATAATGGAGATTGAACAATGAGCTTCTTGGAAGGATCCGTTCGTCATCTTTCTGTCAGCAGGACGGCTTCCAGCTAATGATGGTCACCAAGGGAAGTTTCGATATATTGCGGACTACTATCCGCTACACGAAGGTGAGCAATATTGCAAGACCATATCAGGCCCCTGACCAGATGCCTGTCAGAAGCTAAAATTCTTCAGGTACTCGGAAAGATTCATTCAGGAGAGTGTGACAGGCATTCCGGGACTCATACTCTGGAGCAGAGAATCCTCAGGGCTCAAGCATGGCTACTTCTGGCCAATGATTTGGAAGGATGCAGAAGCCTTTTTGAGGAAATGTCTTGAATATCAACTCTTTGCTCCCTTTTAGTTGTAGCCATTTCAGCAACTTTGCTTGATCGCCGCTCCTTGGTCCTTTGTCATCTAGGGAATGGATTTGTTAGACTCTTTCCCCCAAGTTAGCGGCCAAAGGAAGTTCATCCTTGTTATGATTGACTACTTCTCTAAGTGGATCGAGGCAAAAGCACTTGCCAAGACCATGTCCCAGATTGTAAAGAACTACATTTAGGGCAAAATTGTCTGCAGGTTCGGAATTTCTCTCGCCATCAATACCGACAATTCCCCACAATTCGCCAGCTTGGAACTTGAAGACTTCTGAAAGCAACTAGGGACTGATCTTTGATTTGCCTCTTCCACTATCCTCGGAGCAACAGACAAGTGGAAGCCGCCAACAAGCTGATCATCAACCTCCTGAAGAAGACGGTCAATAACCTGAAGGGGAACCGGGCAGAGTTGCTTCCTTCGGTCCTATGAGCTCTAAGAACCACTCCCAACTCAACCACGTGGGAAACACCTTTTAAGTTGTCCCACAGGTCCGAAGTTCTCATCCCAGTGGAGTTCGAAGTTAGGAGGCCTAGAGTCATTGCGGCAGGAGAAGGTAGTGAAGATTGGCGTCTGGAGAACGAAGACGCTCAGACGCTTTCTCTGGATTACATAGAGAAAATTCAAGACCTAGCCTCTAACCACCAAGAGGAGGTCAAGATGCAAATGACAAAACACTTCGATAAGAACATCCGCATCAAGCAAATTCTTACGGGAGATATTGTCATGAAGAAGAAGGACGTGGTAGGAAGGGCAACTGTCGTCGGCAAGCAGAACCCTAATTGAGAAGGACCCTTCATTGTCCAAGAAGCTCAGCTACTGGAGGATACCGCCAGTAGAATTAAGAATGAGAGCTATTGGGAAGCACCTGGAGCGGTGATGACCTGAAAATATTCTACCCCTAACATTCAGGTGTATGACTACCCATATGTAACCATTATTCATATTTTTAATAAAATCCTCTCCCCCCTGAAATATAAGATTGAGCGAGTTGTCTTCTTTGTTCAAACCTTCTCTCAAGATAGCTATAAGCAGCAAAGTAAACCTCTGCGATTGATTTGGGAAACTTGCATCCGACCTAATTCTCCTTAAAAGCCCAGAGCGGATGATGGAACGGTGTGCCGGAACTTAAGGGGTTCTTATAAGACCAATCCTCTGCATTGTCGGTCGACATCAGTTCCCCATTTTATGTTGGCCTAGTGACCTCCCGATCACACTTCTCCGACTAGAGGGACAATCAGGAACAGGTCTGGACGCCAACCTCCCAAATTCGATGAAAGATTGACCTAGCAAAGTGACCTCTTGCATAAAAGCGTCCTCGGTGTTTGAAAAGACTAAATGCCCGTATTTGGTATCTTCTGCCCTTGCGATGCAGGATGCATCTCTGTTGTCATATAGGTGGGATAACCCATCATGTTTTGGGAGGCGATTAAGCGAAGACGATCTGGTAGGTGAGAATCTGTTGTAGGATGGAGGCTTCGAGAGTGTGCATCCTGCGGGACCCTCCGACTGTCATTCCCTACCTATGGGTCCCCTCAGTTCTCCGCCAGTTGAAATGGAGTGTAGGTTTTGAGAGTCTCCGTCTGTCCAGACCCCCTTAGTACCACTTTACCACTCCCTCATCTAGAGGGTTGTAATCAACAGATAAAGAAAAAGATTCCGCTTTTTCACAAGTGCCTTTTCTTGGAAAAATTGTTAAACTTGTAAACAAACGAACATGATGAAGTTCTATGTGCGAGTATGTAGGTGTGAGTATGCATGTGTGAGTATGCATGTATGAGTATGCAGGTGCGAGTATGTAGTTGCGAGCAACGTCGTGTGAGTATGCAGTTGCGAGCAATGTCGCGCGAGTATGCGGGTACGAGTATGTGAGTTGTGAATGCACGTAACAAACACTCAATCTTCTCGTGTCTATGAGCCTAGTGAGCATCTAAGATAAGCGAGTATACAAAAGACAAATCCAACAAAATGTTCTTCTAATATATCAGCGAGCATTATATTACTCCAAATCTGGTCGAGTACCCCTCAGGCAGGTGCCTTTTTCTGAAATTATCCAAGTCTTTCGTCGACATGCAAACTTCTTAAAGACCGCATCGACAAAGTTCCTTGCATGAGCCAATATGCGAGCATTGGCATCGTCTCCGACCATCTTTAGAAGCGAGTAAGAAGAAGGCGAGGAAGGTAAGCGAGAAAGGGACGAGCTGGAGATACTTGCGAGCAGAGACAGGATTTCACAGCAACGTAATTAAGACGCACCTACCCCCTCTATTTATAGGCGGAGGCCAGGGGGTATGGGTACTCCGCGCGAGTATCTAATCAAAGTCTCTACCTCTCCATCTAAGCCTAGAAAGTCGTCAAAGTTCTATCTCGCCCGTGTTCAAATCAGAAGGTCGCCAGCTCGTCAGAACCTTTACAGTTAGTATAAGAGATCGCAAAAAGAAGACATGCACTAACACAGAGAAAAGAAAGTTATCAACTCAGCACGAGATCTAAGCTCACCGCTATATTTTGAAAATACTCGCAAATTGTTCAGTAAATTATCGCCAAGGGGAGAGAAAAGAAGAAGAAGACTTGAAAAAAAAATACTAAGTTCAAGGAGGCCACTGCTCTAGAAGAGGTGGATGTCGCCCGACCCAGCCCATCTCACGCGCTCGCCTGTAGTGTTTGCTCGTCAAATATAACACATTATCACCTCGACGCAGCTGGTCCTCCATCCTCGCCAGCCTTCCAACAATGCCCATGTTCGCCCGCATTCCCGTCAGCTCCTCGTGGTGAAGTTGTTGGCGATGCCCGGTCATTGATTGTCGTCGCTCCAACTCGTTGATCATGTAGAACCGGAACTTGTAGCCAGCAAGCCTCTCCGAGAGCTCCTCCATCTTCCTCATCTAAACCTCCAGTGAATAAATTCGGGGATGAGGACCACAGATAATGAGCTGATCGAACTTCGCCACCAACTCCATGTATGCGCGGGCAGCAGCCTGACGATACTCGTAGGCGAGGAGGCAAAGTGCGTCAATGAAAGTTCTACCGGGGTTGTAGGTCGACATGTCAAGCATAGATAAAGTCATCGCATTAGGTGAAGCCGCAGCAAAAACAGTAATCAATTAGTTCATCGTTAGGCGAATTACCAGGCCTAGGAGATCGGGATCGGCGGGGATAAGGGCTGTGACGAGTTGGTCGCCGTTGGCCCAAGGATGAGCCTCTCGGACGCTCGACGGCTTGCCCCTGACCGCAACATTCATATTCTCGCCCTTCGGTCCTCGGCGGGAAGTAGTTAGAGCGCCTTCCATCTCGATCACGCAGCAAGCTCGCAAGAGCCAGAGTCTTTTCAGGGCGGACTTCGGGGCGGACAGTAGAAGTTGGCGGCAAAGGAGGAGGCGGAGGTTGTGGCAGGGATGTACTCGTTGAAGGCTGCGATGAGCCCATCATAGAAGGAGGGGCCTTGCTCACCCCTGGTTGCAAGGTCTTCTCCGCATAAGGACCCTCGGTTCTCGCTCCAGAGACTTGTTTCTCTGCGCGTCTCTTAGAGCCGAGATTTATCCTGAATAGAATGACTTGGTCGCGGCCTCTGTTGGGTTTCAAGTGCGACCTGAGGGGTTGGTCGCAGAGGAGGAATGGATAGATGCATGCCGAAAGCTCCGATCGACGTCAGGGAAGCAACGAGTATCAGAAAGACATTAGTACATCGGCAAGTCAGAAATATATTGTGACTCGAAAGCAACCATCAACGAGGTGCTAACATTGTGAAGCATCGATGATCGACTGTAGCTGGGCTTGGGACTTGGCGAGCTTCAAGGCAAGGGGAAAAGTCGGCAGAGGAGGGAGAGAAGATTCAAGCGTAAGCTGTTCTGGAGGGTCGCCCAGGCCAAGATCCTTGCAAAACCTTTGAGTGTCAGCGATCATCTCTGTATTGTCGCCAGGAGTGATGACGTCCTCAATACCGGGAAGAGGATAGTCTTCTTTGGAAGCTAGCGACTTCTACTTCAATTTTTTCTTCTTCGGCAGAGGGATGTCAGCGATATCGTCGCTAACTCGCGGCCTATTCGACTTTTTTGGTTCCAGGAACCCCCACGGAGCAGCGATGCTCGCATTGCAGATATCGGAGATAGACTTCGATGTCGTGTATGAGTTTAAAATGTATGCCTCAAAGATGACCCCCTCTCCCCTATTTATAGGGTTCAACAAACATCTATATGTCGCGATTAGTTCAGATGCTCGCTAGAAGCAGCTTGCCGAATAAGCGTTGGATGTTTCTTTCCGAGCTGCTACGTCGCTTGCAAAGAGCGGGGATTGCGTACAACCCATATTTATCGAGGGTGGACCCACTCAGAGTCAGATCAGCAAGAAGCCAAAGTCAGCAAGTCAAGACAGTGGTCAGAATCAACATTCAAGACTGTTGAAGGGCTGAACGAGTATGACGAGCTCTCCTCACATACTCGCCAGGTGGGAGACTAGGGCAGATACTTGCCCAAGCTGGGCAAAGTTCCCCCAGAGGTCGTCTAGTCATCGGTTGGGGTTGAGCTATAAATAAGCCCCCCCACCCCTTGATTTTCCTATAAATAGGACCCCATGGGTACGAGGATATGAACTTCAGAATCTTGCAAAAGATCTCTACTTGACCTTTTTATGGACTTCTAGCCGTGCGAGATGGTGATCATCATCCCCTTGATCGCCATCCTCTGATAATCATAAACTAGAATCCACCTTGTACCCTGCTCGACCATCTTTGGTTATAAAGAGAGTTTCTTTCAAACATCCGGGTACGTGGTGGGACCCACTGCCGCAGCACCTGAGGCCCTTCTTGTACAACCCCGTGTCCGCCGAAGGGGCCCAAGCAAGCAGGCGGGCCGGGTCCCAGCCGCCTCTCCTAGGCGGGCCGGGCCCCAGCCACCTCTCTCAAGCGGGCCAGCCCCAGCCGCCTCTCCTAGGCGGACCGGGCCCCAGCCGCCTCTCTCATGCGGGCCAACCCCGCCCGCCTCTCCTAGGCGGGCCGGGCCCCAGCCGCCTCTCTCAAGCGGGCCAGCCCCAGCCGCCTCTCCTAGGCGGGCCGGGCCCCAGCCGCCTCTCTCAAGCGGGCCAGCCCCAGCCGCCTCTCCTAGGCGGGCCGGGCCCCAGCCGCCTCTCTCAAGCGGACCAGCCCCAGCCGCCTCTCCTAGGCGGGCCGGGCCCCAGCCGCCTCTCTCAGGCGGATCGGCTGCAGTCCACCTCCCTCCAGATGACAGGGGGTGACCCGACAAGAGGTGCGTATAACCAGCCAGAACAGCGGGGTTTGGCTGTTGGCAGGCCAATCCGAGGGGCTCTTTAGTAAATTCAGACCACCAGAGGCGGGTTATTCGCAGACCGTCCAAGGTAATCTATAAATAGGACCCAAGGGGTACTTCAGAAGGCACGCTTTGGTTTCTCAAGTCTTATAGCGCTTTCTGAGGTACCTTAGCCCGGCAACTGGTTAAGGAGGGGAAGCGCTCTAAGATCTTTCGGGTGTGTGGTGGGACCTCCGAGCCGGGTCCTTGGTCCTGTCCCTTATTTTTCTCTCCCTTGTTGTTTCTCTTGCAGGAGCAAAGTAAGTGCGAGATCACCCCTTCCCCAAGGGTCGAACTCCACAGAGGCCGGTCTCCGGTTTCAACATTTTGGTGCGGTGAGCGTGGAAAGTGGTCAGCAAGGAAAACCTTCAGCAGGCTCGATGACTGGAGAGGAAGGACAAGGATCAGGCAGGGGCAGCTCGCCACCCCCTCCCCCACCCCCAGCGGCGAGCGTGTCGGCGGAACTTAGGGAGGAGATCCTCGGGCTCGTTAGGACAGCCCTCGGCATGCGAGCGGAGAGCGCGACACCGGTAGTTCCAGTAGTCGTCGCTCCCGCACTCGGCGACGACGCGCCGCTCAGGCGACCTGGGAAGGAACCCGCCGAGAGAGGCGAGCGCGAGTTCCAGGGGCAAGTTCTGTTCCCCGGCTCGGCCGCAGAATACCATTTTGGCGAGACGGCGGGGAGAGAGTTCCCCCCTCGCCCCGTTGAGGGAGGAAGCCCCTTCAGCGAGTTCGTCTCCTCCGCCCCAGTTCCAGAGGGGTTTCGTGAGCCGGAGATGACCTACTACTCCGGGAAGGGAGACCCCGTCCACCACATCCAGTGGTTTGAGGACATGGTCTCTATTCGACAGATGTCTGACGGCTTCAAGTGCCGACTCTTCGCCATCACCCTCCGAGAGAAGGCGAGAGAATGGTTCCACCAGCTCCCGACCGGGTCCATCTACTGCTTCGAGGACCTGCGTCGGGGGTTCATGTTGAGATTCACCACTTCCAAGAAGAGGAAGAAGGAGGTGGAGTCCTTGTTCCGTGTCAAGCAGAGGGTGGGAGAGACCCTGGGGAGTTACCTGGATAGATTCCAAGAGGAGTTGTCCCAAGTGCAGGAGATGTCGGGGCACACCATGATGGTGGCCTTCACCCTGGGTCTCCAATCCGGGTTCTTTGCAATGGAACTCAAGTGGTCCCCCCCCAGTATCTTTTGAGGCGCTCCTGGAGAGGGCAGCTAGGGAGGCCGATATGGAGGCGGCGCATCCGGAGTTTGCCCGAAGGTTGGCCAGGTGGGCCGTGGAGGAAGAGAGGCCAAGGGGTGGCCGAGGGCAGGAAGAGAGAAGGGCTGAGCCCCGGCAGAGGGAACAGCCGCCGCCGCAGCAGCATCAGCAGCAGCCCAGGCAGGGGCGACATGAGCCGAACTTTCGGCTGGGGTGGAGACCCGAGTGGCAGGAGCCCGGGGCAAGGAGAGGGTTCCGTGGAGGGGACTACCGTCAAGGAGGACAGGGCCAGTTTTACCCTCCAGGCGGGATGCAGGGCCAGAGGCCGGCCCTTCCCGACCAGGAGCAGGCTATGGCCATAGCACTGGGGGAGAGGAGAAGAGCTATACGGAGAAGGAGAAGGGAGGTGAGGGTGGAGTTGCCTTACTGCGACTTCCATCATGAGGAGGGGCACGCCACAGCCACGTGCCCAGAGTTCCTCGAAATGAGAGGCAACCGGGAGCAGCAACAACCACAACAGCGTCCGGAAGTGCGGATTGAGGAGATCCGGCCTCGGGCGGAGGAGGGTCGGTGCGAAGACCGGGTAGATGTGGGCTCCCGAGGAAGGATCGGAGCGATCCACGGGGGGGCTGGGGTCGAGGCATCCCGCAAGTCGAGCCTCCACACCATGTACCGCAGGAGCATTGGCTCCACGTCCCAGTACCCGCCCCCGGATGAGAAAATCACTTTTTCCAGGGAGGATATGCCGGGCCACGAGGACCCCTTCTGCGATGCGCTGGTCATCCAGACAGCCATCGAGGACTTCACCATCCCCCGGATCCTCGTCGACAACGGGAGCTCGGTCAACGTCGTCTTCAAGAAGGCGTTCGACGCAATGAAGGTGGAGGCCCGAAGGGTGTTGGCCTCGGACGGACCTCTGTTTGGCTTCTCAGGGGAGAGGAAGGAGGTTGAGGGAGGAGTGGGACTCCATGTTGTCCTGGGGGGACAGTCCCGCAACTGCAAGTTCGTCATCGTGGACGCCCCCAGCAGCTACAACGCCATCTTTGGGAGGCCTCTCATCAGCGCCTTCCGCTGCGTACCCTCATCCTTCCACCAATGCCTAAAATTTAACGTCGAGGGGGTCCAGGTCCGGGTCCGCGGAGATCCCAAAGAAGCGAGAGAGTGCTATGTCACGGCGGTGAACTCCATCTCTTGGCTGGAGGGAGCCGAGGAGATGGGGCGGAGGCTGAAGGAGGTGGAGCCGGAAGCCGGCGGGGACGAGATGGAGGTGGAGGAGAGCCGCGCCCAGGAGAAGGTCGCGGAGGAGATTCAAAAGCCGGCTGAGGCGATGGCCGTGGTAGAAGCTGAGGAGGCGGTCCTCGCCTTCGATGAGGGGGAGATTGAGGAGTGGGAGGCGCAGTCCCGTCTGGAGGTGGCAGAGGAGGTGGCGGAGATGGAGGTTCTAACCACCGGAGGCAGGGTGGAGAAGATCCGCATCAGCGGAGGATTGACCCCGGAAGCTCAAGGCAGGATGCTGGAGTGCGTCCAGAAGAACGTGGACATCTTCGCATGGAGTGCCGCGGAGATGCCCGGGATCGATTCCAACATCGCCTGCCACCGCCTCAACCTAGACCCGAAGGCTCCCCCCATCCGACAAAAGAAGAGGCCCGTTGCGGACAAGCTCGCCGAGCCCATCAGGGAGGAGGTAGCAAAGCTCCTCAAGGCCGGCTTTGTATCCGAAATCCAATACCCCGGCTGGGTCTCCAATATTGTAATGGTTAAAAAAGGAGACGGCCGGTGGAGGATGTGTATCGATTTTTCCCTTCTTAATAAAGCATGTCCTAAAGATTGTTACCCCTTGCCTCGGATCGACGCGCTGGTTGACTCAGCCGTCGGTTTCCCTTTGATGAGTTTTCTGGATGCCTTTTCAGGTTATCACCAAATCAGGATGCACCCTCCCGACGTCAAAGACGTATCATTCATCACAGGAGATGGGTGCTATTGTTATAAAATGATGCCCTTCGGGCTGAAAAATGCAGGGGCGACCTACCAGAGAATGATGGACAGGGTCTTTCAAGGGCAAAAGGGAAGGAACCTGGAAGTATATGTAGACGATCTCATGGTCAAGAGTCCGGACCTCGACTCCCACCTCCGGGACCTAGAAGAGACCTTTGCCACTCTCCGCGGGTGCAAGATGAGGCTGAACCCCCTCAAATGCACCTTCGGGTCAGGCAGAGGAAAATTCCTGGGGCATCTCCTCACCCCTGCCGGCGTAGAGCCCAACCCCGACAAGGTGAGGGCAATCCTAGAGTTGGATTCTCCGCGGAATGCGAAGGAAGTGCAGCGATTGACTGGGAGGCTGGCAGGACTAAGCAGGTTCCTCTCCCGAGCCGGGGAGAAGTGCTCTCCGTTCTTTAAAAGCTTGAGAGGAGGCCAGAAATTTGAGTGGACCTCGGAGTGCGAGGAGGCATTCCAGGCCCTAAAGAAGCAGTTGACTCAGGCCCCCCTGCTCCAAGGGCCAAAGGAGGGGGAGGACTTGTTCCTGTACTTAGGGGCTGGGGCCGAGGCCCTGAGCTCCGTTTTAGTTCGGGAAGAAGGGAAAAGACAACTCCCGGTTTACTATGTAAGTCGGGTCTTGAGGAAGGCCGAGCTTCGGTACCCCATCCTAGAAAAGCTGGCCTTCGCTCTCATCATCTCGGCCCGGAGGCTCCGGCCCTATTTCCAGGCACACTCGATCCGAGTGGTGACTGACCACCCCCTCCGCAACATCTTCGAGGGGGTGGAGCATTCCGGCAGGTTGGCCAAGTGGTCGGTGGAGCTGAGCGAGTTCGACATCTCCTTCGTACCTCGCCTCTCCATCAAGGCCCAAGCCATGGCCGATTTCCTGGCTGACTATGTGGTCGAGGTGGCGGAGGAGGAACTCACTCGCCCGGTCCCCTGGAAGGTCATGGCGGATGGTGCGTCGGGGAGACACTCCCTGGGGGCCGGAGTCATCTTGGAAAGCCCCCAGGGGGCGAGGATCGAGCAAACCGTGGTAGTGCATTTTCCCATCACCAACAATCAGGCTGAGTATGAAGCCGTGATTGCGGGTCTGCGCCTAGCCAGGGAACTGGGGGTGCATGATGTGGAGGTCCTCACTGACTCCCTGGTGGTGGCCTCCCAGATCAACGGGGAATTCGAGGCAAGGGAACCCACCCTGCAGCGTTACTTGGCGAAGGTAAAGGGAGTCATCGGCACCTTCCAGACTTTCTCCATCCGGCACGTGCCTCGGGAGGATAACGAGCAGGTGGATCAGCTGGCAAAGCATGGACCCCGGGCGGGGGGTACCATCACAGACCTCTTTCGCCCATCCATCGAGGAGGGGGAGCTGATGGAGGTGGAACAGCACCCCTCCTGGATGGACCCATTCGTCACTTTCCTGACCATCGGGGAGTATCCCAAGGGGATGGACGGAAAGAGACTCAAGTACAAATCGGCATACTACCTCATGCGAGACGGCCAGTTATACCGGAAAACTCTCTCAGGGATGCTGGCGCGTTGCGTGGGCGAGAGGGAGGTCCCAAAGATTTTAGAAGAGGTCCACTCCGGGGAGTGTGAGAGTCACTCCGGAAGTCGAACCCTATAAGGCCGGATCGTCAGGCAGGGATACTTCTGGCCGACTCTGGGTCTCGACGCGGCAAAATTCACAAAAGAATGTCATAAGTGCCAGCTATTCGCTCCCCTCCAGCTACAACCAGCCCAGCGCCTCAGGAGTATCACCGCTCCCTGGCCATTCGCCATCTGGGGAATGGACTTGGTCGGGCCCTTTCCCCAAGCCAGCGGCCAGAGGAGGTTCCTGCTCGTGATGATTGATTACTTCTCCAAGTGGCTAGAAGTTAAGGCGCTGGCCAAGGTGACCTCCCAGGTCGTCAAAAACTTTGTATGGGGGGAGATCATCTGTCGCCACGGGTTGCCCCAGGCCATCGTCACAGACAATGGCCCTCAATTTGCCAGTGCCGAGTTCACCAGCTTCTGCGAGCAGCTCGGGATCGATCTCAGGTTTGCCTCAGTTCATCACCCCCGAAGCAATGGGCAAGTGGAAGCGGCAAACAAGATTATCGTGAACCTCCTCAAGAAAAAGGTGGAGAACTTGAGAGGAAGCTGGGTGGAGCAACTCCCCTCGGTTCTCTGGGCCCTCCGAACCACACCCAACACAGCAACAGGGGAGACGCCTTTCAAACTCTCCCACGGGTGCGAGGCAGTACTTCCGGTGGAGTTTGAAGTCCGGACACCTCGGGTAGTCGGGGCCGGAGAGCACAAAGAGGAATGGAGAGCCAATAATGAAGAAGAGCTGCGGCTCTCTCTCGACATGGTCGAGGAACTGCGGGACCTCTCAGCCGTGAGGCAGGAGGAGATAAAGAGAAGAATGGCCAAGTATTTCGACAAGCACGTCAGAGTCAAGCAGTTTGCCGAAGGAGACTTGGTCTTGAGAAAGGTGGACGCGACAGGGAGATCAGCCGCAGTGGGAAAGCTCCACCCCAATTGGGAGGGACCATTCATCGTGCAGGAGGCATTGAAGTCGGGGGGGTATCGCCTCCAGAATGTGGAGGGCGAGACCCTAAGTCTCACTTGGAGTGGAGACGACTTGAAGCGTTTTTTTCCCTGAAATTATGTAAACCGTGTTCAATCTCTAATGGAATTTCTTGCGATAAACTTGTTTCCCCCCCGATGAGAGATGAATGTCATTGCCTCAGACCCCGAGCAGATCCCGCTGCCAGGCTCTCACCAAGCTGGCAGGGCTGGATGTCACTCGGAGGAGTCTGCCTCAGACCCCGAGCAGATCCCGCTGCCAGGCTCTCACCAAGCTGGCAGGGCTGGATGTCACTCGGAGGAGTCGGCCTCAGACCCCGAGCAGATCCCGCTGCCAGGCTCTCACCAAGCTGGCAGGGCTGGATGTCACTCGGAGGAGTCGGCCTCAGACCCCGAGCAGATCCCGCTGCCAGGCTCTCGCCAAGCTGGCAGGGCTGGATGTCACTCGGAGGAGTCGGCCTCAGACCCCGAGCAGATCCCGCTGCCAGGCTCTCGCCAAGCTGGCAGGGCTGGATGTCACTCGGAGGAGTCGGCCTCAGACCCCGAGCAGATCCCGCTGCCAGGCTCTCGCCAAGCTGGCAGGGCTGGATGTCACTCGGAGGAGTCTGCCTCAGACCCCGAGCAGATCCCGCTGCCAGGCTCTCACCAAGCTGGCAGGGCTGGATGTCACTCGGAGGAGTCGGCCTCAGACCCCGAGCAGATCCCGCTGCCAGGCTCTCACCAAGCTGGCAGGGCTGGATGTCACTCGGAGGAGTCGGCCTCAGACCCCGAGCAGATCCCGCTGCCAGGCTCTCGCCAAGCTGGCAGGGCTGGATGTCACTCGGAGGAGTCTGCCTCAGACCCCGAGCAGATCCCGCTGTCAGGCTCTCACCAAGCTGGCAGGGCTGGATATCACTCGGAGGAGTCTGCCTCAGACCCCGAGCAGATCCCGCTGCCAGGCTCTCACCAAGCTGGCAGGGCTGGATGTCACTCGGAGGAGTCTGCCTTGGACCTCGAGCAGATCCCGCTGCCAGGCTCTCACCAAGCTGGCAGGGCTGGATGTCACTCGGAGGAGTCGGCCTCGGACCCCGAGCAGATCCCGCTACCAGGCTCTCACCAAGCTGGCAGGGTTGGATGTCACTCGGAGGAGTCTGCCTCAGACCCCGAGCAGATCCCGCTGCCAGGCTCTCACCAAGCTGGCAGGGCTGGATGTCACTCGGAGGAGTCTTCCTTGGACCTCGAGCGGATCCCGCTGCCAGGCTCTCACCAAGCTGGCAGGGCTGGATGTCACTCGGAGGAATCTGCCTCAGACCCCGAGCAGATCCCGCTGCCAGGCTCTCACCAAGCTGGCAGGGCTGGATGTCACTCGGAGGAGTCTTCCTTGGACCTCGAGCGGATCCCGCTGCCAGGCTCTCACCAAGCTGGCAGGGCTGGATGTCACTCGGAGGAATCTGCCTCAGACCCCGAGCAGATCCCGCTGTCAGGCTCTCACCAAGCTGGCAGGGCTGGATGTCACTCGGAGGAGTCGGCCTCAGACCCCGAGCAGATCCCGCTGCCAGGCTCTCACCAAGCTGGCAGGGCTGGATGTCGCTCGGAGGAATCTGCCTCAGACCCCGAGCAGATCCCGCTGCCAGGCTCTCACCAAGCTGGCAGGGCTGGATGTCACTCGGAGGAGTCGGCCTCAGACCCCGAGCAGATCCCGCTGTCAGGCTCTCGCCAAGCTGGCAGGGCTGGATGTCACTCGGAGGAGTCTGCCTCAGACCCCGAGCAGATCCCGCTGCCAGGCTCTCACCAAGCTGGCAGGGCTGGATGTCACTCGGAGGAGTCTGCCTCAGACCCCGAGCAGATCCCGCTGCCAGGCTCTCACCAAGCTGGCAGGGCTGGATGTCACTCGGAGGAGTCTGCCTTGGACCTCGAGCAGATCCCGCTGCCAGGCTCTCACCAAGCTGGCAGGGCTGGATGTCACTCGGAGGAGTCGGCCTCGGACCCCGAGCAGATCCCGCTGCCAGGCTCTCACCAAGCTGGCAGGGTTGGATGTCACTCAGAGGAGTCTGCCTCAGACCCCGAGCAGATCCCGCTGCCAGGCTCTCACCAAGCTGGCAGGGCTGGATGTCACTCGGAGGAGTCTTCCTTGGACCTCGAGCGGATCCCGCTGCCAGGCTCTCACCAAGCTGGCAGGGCTGGATGCCACTCGGAGGAGTCCGCCTCAGACCCCGAGCAGATCCCGCTGTCAGGCTCTCACCAAGCGGGCAGGGCTGGACATCACTCGGAGGAGTCCGCCTCAGACCCCGAGCAGATCCTGCTGCCAGGCTCCCACCAAGCTGGCAGGGCTGGATATCACTCGGAGGGGTCTACCCCAGACCCTAGGCAGGATCGGGCCGTCGACTTCTCGCCGAGCAACCAGGGATTGGATACCATCCCCAAGGAATGCCCGGGCGAGTCGGCGAGCCAAGAAGGTTGGTCCCGGCGCATAAAGGGACGAGCCTTAAGCGCAACGCGCGAGGGAAGGGGTTAGGCTCTCGCGGCGCAAGAAATTGAACGAAGCGGACCGGCCAAAATGCTCAGGCAAGACGGCGAGCCAAGAAGGCCGGCCCCGGGGCATAAAGGGGCGAGCCCTAAGCATGGCGTGTGAGTGGAGGGATTAGACTCTCACGTTGAAGTCGGGTGAGCGGGCCGGTCAGGATGACCCTATGAGGCCGCAACGCCGGCCCCAACCTACCACCCGGCGGGTCACAGGGTGAATTAGAGGCAAAGGCTCGGAAGCGCCAAGACCCCCCCCCCCCCCCGAGAGGCCGGCCCACACGAAGTCTTTATGCACGGAAGACGGGCCCAGTCCACTCGCGTCGCGGAAGGTGCGACTCGCCACTCGCGTCGCGCCAGCTTTAGTGTCTCGAACCTAGATCTACGTCCCGAACCTCAAACGGGCGGGCGGCCTCACTCGCTCGCTCGCAGCAACGAAAAATCAGAGAATCAACAAACAACGCACGGTAGCGATTGCGAGGCGGGAAATAATTGACAATCGAGGAAGTAAATGCAGTGAATATATTCTTATAAAATTGTAACTGCGGCCCGCGGAGCAGTCGCACAAAAATAAACAAAATACATGTCCAAAGAAGGGGGGAAAGATAAAAGCCTCAAGGCGGCGGGCCCTTCAGATGCGGTGGTACTCGCCTGACTTGGGTACCGGGAGGAACAGCTCCGGTACCACGTCGGTCACCCGCAAACCAGAACACTCGTCCTTGAGGAGCCTGGCCCGCTGCAGCGTCTTGAAGAGGTATGTCACCGCGTCGGCCCCGTTCTGTTGCATCAGAACCGCCAGGTCGTACTCGCTGTGATGAACGAGTTGACAGCCGCTCGAAGATGCCGGCGGGACGGCGGCAGCAGCCTCGAGCGCACCCACCCGCGCCTGCAGGGTCTGGTTCTCCAGCTGGAGGGTGGCGATCTCGGTACCAAGTCGGCTGGCGGTCACCGCATCCTGCAAAGAAATTTATCAGAACGAGTTACGGGACAGAGGCGGGAGCGAGTCAGATGGCCTACCGCGCCCCCCTGATATTGCGCGAGGGCGGCGCCAGCCGCTTCGAGCCGCTTTCGCAGGTCGTCCGCCTCCTCCTGGGCGAGCTTGCGGGCCTCCTCCTTCTCATCGATCAACTTGTTGAGCGAGGGGACATCCCTGTCCAGCCGGAGGCATCGCTGGCCGACCATGTGGGCCAAGGCGAGGCTTTGAAATTGCGCCCGCGCGCTCTCATAAATGAGCACCCGCGTGGCCTCCTCGCCGTAGGTAGAGGCATCCTCCCGCCCGTACACGCCGAAGGAGAGATTGAAGGCGTCCCTGGAGGCGGTATCCTGCTCCGCCCAACTGGGCAGCAGCGAGGACACCGAGACGCGGTTGGCCTCCTTATCCCACTGAAGCAACGGGGCACCGGATCTGTCCGTGGGCCCCTCGCCATAGCCAAAGTTGGGATGCCCTCGGGGAACCGGCTTCTCGGCGGGCCGAGTCTCCGCGAGCGGCTGCGATGACCCTGCCGCCCCGCTGGCGGGATCGGCGGTCGAGGGAGCCGCAGGGGCGGGGGCAGAGGATGGTCGATCCGCGGGGGCCTTGCCCTTGTCGCCGACTGAGAGTGCCTGACCGCCCGCTTTATTCGGCTTCTTAGAAAGGGGAGGGCCCTGAGTCAGTTCACCTCCGGATCGCTTCTGGCCAGCGGGAGCCGAGAGCTCGCGGTGAGCTAAGGCTGCCGCTTCGGCACGGCCAAGCTCGCTCAAAGCGGACCGCGCACTCTCGTAAGGCGGGCGGAGAGGGACGTCGCGCTCGCCTGCAGAAACAAGAGTTAGAAAAATCCGAGGTATGATTCAAGCAGAGGCGAGCGAGCCGCTTACCTTCACCGGGCGGGACAGGGACGAGGTCATCCTGATTCCGACGGAGGAAGGCGACCTCGAAGTTCTTCCCGGCGAAGAACTCATATAGTTTCGCCTCATGGCCCCCCAGGCTAGGGGGCCGATAGCTCGCCTCGCCGAGTTGCACCGGCGAGAACGGAATGTTGCCGAAGTCGCCCTTGACGAAGACGAACTTCTTGAGCCAGTTGTGGCTCTTGTTGACCGTCTCCCGCACCTTGGCATGCATGCTCGCGAAGCACGCGGTCCCGTCCTTGTTCGCGCGGAAGGAGAACAGCTTGCGGAAGACCGCAAGGCTGAACTCAATCCTCTCCTCGCGAAGGTAGCAGGCGAACCCGACGACGACGGCGATCGAGTTCGGGGTCAACTGCCCCGGGACAACCCCATAATACTTGAAGACCTGGCGGACTTCCGGCCAGAAGGGTAGCCGGAGCCCCGCCTCGAAGTGGGCCGTCGGGAGAGCCAGCTCATCTCCCGAGAGCTCGTTGATCCGTTCCTCCTTCCCGGGCCGCCTCGCCACGAAACCCGGCGGGATGAAGTTGCCGACGGTGTCCAAGAATTCCTTCTCCGAGATAACGGCGGGAGGGAAGCTATGGTCGGCGAAGACCCAAGCACACTTGCCCCTCCCGTCCGCTTCGCCGCTGCCGCCCGTCATCTCGCGGAACTGATACGCGAGCCGAGCGAGAGGAAAGAGAAAAGAGAGGGTTCTCACGAGGTAAAGCTGGAAGGGCTCTTGAATACGGTAGGTGAAGTAATAAATAAGGGCCTATTTATAGGGCCGGGAAAAGAGCGGGAAAAATCGGGAAAGGCGGGAAAGTGAACTGACAGCAGAGCCAGCCCCGACGCTTCAATTCCCGAGCCCCGCCCGGGCCCGCGTCGAATCGCCGGCCGGCCGCGAGAGTCTCCCGGCCGCGAGCCATTCCCCCTCCCGCACAGAGCAGAGTCTGAGAGGAATGCCCAGTCGAGGGGGAACGGGCGAACCGCCCGCCTCTCCTAGGCGGGTAGGCCCTCGCCCGCCTCTCTTAGGCGGGTCGGCCCCCGCCCGCCTCTCCTAGGCGGGTCGGCCCTCGCCCGCCTCTCCTAGGCGGGCCGGCCCTTGCTCGCCTCTTCTAGGCGGGCCGACCCTTACCCGCCTCAACTAGGCAGGCTCTCCAAGGTTGAAGCTGAGAACCCAGCAAAAAATAATAATAAATAACAAAAAGGCATGCGCCCTGGAACGGGCGAGAAGAACCCTGAATTATTACAAGCAATTGTTCTTAGATAATATCCGCCTCCGATAAACTGGGATGGATTGAATCGAGACGATTCAGACCCCGCGAGCAACTGCGGGCACGGGCGGGCGAGGCAGGTGGCTTAGTACTCAATCCATTTCCACCTACCCCGCCTCTGCGAGCCGGTTCGAGGCGGCACGCGAGAGTCATGATACTCTCGAACCGCCGCCAGCTCCCGCTTGGTCTGATCGGCCTGTTTCGAAATGTTTGTCAGCCGCTCCTCTGCTCGCGTAATGTGCGCGCCCGGAGATGTCGGCTCATCATCCTCAGCCGAGCCCCTTGCCCCCTCCAAAGCAGCGAGTCGCTCCTCCGCCCTGACTCTGTCTCTCTCCATCCCCACGAAGGCCTCTTTGAGCAGCATTGTGTGTTTCTGGAACATTCGCGCCACCTGCGCCTTCATCTTCTCGCTATCATGCGGGTCGCCCAAGAAGTCCGCAATGTCTTCCGGCTCCACGGGAGGCGAGTACCCCTCGCTCATCTCGACATCAGAAGAAACGACGCGATATCCTGCAGAAGCAAGGTCAGAAACAGACGAGCGGCGAGCGGGTTGGTTTCAGGGGGGTTACCCGGCGTCTGCACGTCTCCCGCGTCGTCAGCTGGCCGAGAAGAACCCAGCCGACCTTGGAATGATTTCCCTCCCGGGGCGACGAGCGGCTTCCCCAGACCCTGGACTCTTAGCGGGGGAGGAGTCACAGGAAGGCTGCACGCTGGGGAAAGGGGACTGACGCCCAGGTCGATCATCTCCACGGCGAGATCCGCGAGGTTCCCGGAGCCTCCTTCCAATGCGTCTTCAGGGGGCGTCTCCTGCAAAGGGGAAAGTCAGTGGAAAGCACAGGTCGAAGGGCGAAACCACGTACCCAGATTCAACCTCGGAGCCGCCGGAACCCCGATCATCACTCGGCGTGGAACGGCGGACAACCTTTCCCTTTGCCGGCTTAAACTGCGGGCCGGATGATCTGGGCGCCAACCACGGGGCGGCCGCGAGGGCCTCCTCCCGACTCTCCTCCCTTGCGGCAGCTAACCGAGCACGTATCTCCTCAGACGCAGGCATCTCCTGGCCTCAAACCACGCAGGGAGCAAAAGGAGAGGGCCAGTCATCGAAGGCCCGGTGGCTTATTTATAGTTAAAAGGTGGGTCCCACCAAAAGATTCCCTCCAGGTCAGCAAGGTCGTCGCCGGACACGAGGGTTGGACATTTCTTTCCGAGCTTCTGCGAAGCACGCAAAGATCGGGGATTGTGTACAACCCCGTGTCCGCCGAAGGGGCCCAAGCAAGCAGGCGGGCCGGGTCCCAGCCGCCTCTCCTAGGCGGGCCGGGCCCCAGCCGCCTCTCTCAAGCGGGCCAGCCCCAGCCGCCTCTCCTATGCGGGCCGGGCCCCAGCCGCCTCTCTCAGGCGGGCCAACCCCGCCCGCCTCTCCTAGGCGGGCCGGGCCCCAGCCGCCTCTCTCAAGCGGGCCAGCCCCAGCCGCCTCTCCTAGGCGGGCCGGGCCCCAGCCGCCTCTCTCAAGCGGGCCAGCCCCAGCCGCCTCTCCTAGGCGGGCCGGGCCCCAGCCGCCTCTCTCAAGCGGACCAGCCCCAGCCGCCTCTCCTAGGCGGGCCGGGCCCCAGCCGCCTCTCTCAGGCGGATCGGCTGCAGTCCACCTCCCTCCAGATGACAGGGGGTGACCCGACAAGAGGTGCGTATAACCAGCCAGAACAGCGGGGTTTGGCTGTTGGCAGGCCAATCCGAGGGGCTCTTTAGTAAATTCAGACCACCAGAGGCGGGTTATTCGCAGACCGTCCAAGGTAATCTATAAATAGGACCCAAGGGGTACTTCAGAAGGCACGCTTTGGTTTCTCAAGTCTTATAGCGCTTTCTGAGGTACCTTAGCCCGGCAACTGGTTAAGGAGGGGAAGCGCTCTAAGATCTTCCGGGTGTGTGGTGGGACCTCCGAGCCGGGTCCTTGGTCCTGTCCCTTGTTTTTCTCTCCCTTGTTGTTTCTCTTGCAGGAGCGAAGTAAGTGCGAGATCACCCCTTCCCCAAGGGTCGAACTCCACAGAGGCCGGTCTCCGGTTTCAACACTTCTAGTGTTCCTTCCGTTTTTGCGTTCTAGTCTGCTAAGCCGTCGAGCCCGACCGTTGTACAACCTTAGGCTCCATTGATCTGATTTTTTAAGTTGGGATTTTTCCGATTTCAACTAGTGGTACCCTTTCCTTTGAAATACAAATAGTTTGAGCGTTTTGAATGACAAAAATGAAGGAGAAGAATTGTGTTCCCCCGCTTCACAGTTAGTGGTCTCAGGTCCTAAAACTCTCTTCATTTGGATGGAATGGAAATCTTGAAATTGAAATTGAAGGCCGACTCTTTGTTTCCACACTTGAAAGATGGAATTGAAATTTAAAATAAATTTCTTGAAATTCATTTTAATCTAATATCAATTTTTCATGAAATTCATGAGCGAACATGTGTAAGTCGTTCTTCTTCGCAATAACAAGTGAGTTTTCTAATATTGAATAAAGGTTGCCTTGTTCAAAAAAAATTAGCCACATCAAATTGTCCTAAAGTTGTAAACTTTGGGTGATGCTTGCTCGCATTGTTCAAGGATTGCTCGTGATGACAATTCTTCGATCCGATCTCGAAAAAACATTGTCAAGCCGACACCACTAATATACATGAAAATTGTGGGACCGACCTAAAAGTCGAGGGAAGCTTATTATAGTCATTTCAGGGATGTTGGTGGTGACAGTAATTGATTCATTGGAAGTGAATTGAGCCTGAAATTTTGTTAGTCTTCCTCTCCTGCATGCACCTTAGTTCAACTTAAAAGACTCACGAATGACTCTAGAATCTTCTAGAATATTTGTAGATGGGGGGAATCTTGACGGTTATATACTCGTGTGGAGCAATTTTTCTGTACGGCTGGGGGAGGGATGACGTGGCGCGATCATTTTCTGATGGCCACGTTGACACGTCATGTTGCGTATCTAATGCGGCACATTTATTCCTCATGATTCGGTAAATTTCTGTAGCCAACGTCTGCCTTTAAAGACACTGATGACACGTCCCCCCAATTAGAAAAAAAGTATTGGGCCCGCCTAGATATTAAATATGCTTTTAAGTTTTATCAAAAAATGTATATAAAAAATATTCTTATTTTATGACTAAATTGTTTATAACCCTTTTAAGTTTTACAAGTGTTGCGGCTCACTCGAGATTTTTGGCAGATCGATCTAAATTGTGTCGTCTTAGCTTTGTAGTGGTTGAGCGCTGATGGGTTCCCCCTTTCATTTATAGGAGAGAAAGACCCCCCATGATCTCCTCCAAAAGTGGATCATGAGTGTGTCATCCCCATGAACTCTCATGATAAGAGAATCATGGGGGAGCGGGACCCACTCCCTCTCCCCATGGAAGGAAACTGCCTAGCCGCCACCACCTAGCCGGCCTAACCGCCTGGCCGCCTGGCCGCCTGACCAGACCGCCGTCTGGCCGCCTCACCAGGCCGCCGCCTAGCCGCCACCGCCTAGCCGGCCTAACTGCCTGGCCGCCTTGTCGCCCGGCCAGAACGCCGCCTGGCCACCTCGCCAGGCCACCGCCTAGCCGCCCTAGCCGCCGCCGCCTAGCCGCCACCGCCTAGCCGATCTAGCCGCCTAGTTGCCGTCCGATCAAGGTGGTAACTACCCATTACCCCACCACTTTAGTGGTGGGGCCCGCCATGATCCACCCCTGGAGGCTATAAAAAGACCCCCAGGGGTCTCTTATTTCTCATTCTGTTTTCTCCTACGATTCTCCTTCTTCTTCCTCAGGTGGGAGCTCTCCCGTCTCCTCCTTCGTGGCGACCGCCTCTCGCCGCCAACCACCAGCGGTCACCTCTCGCCGCCAACCACCGGCGGCCACCCGCGACCTCCAGCGGCCACCAGCGCCCCTCAGCGGCCACCAACGGTTATCAGCACCCGTCATTGGCTATTAGCACCCCATCAACGCGCCGTCAGGAAGGAAGCACCCCAAAAGCCAGAGGAAGCCGAGCAAAGAAGACAGTGGTAGCCCACGAGCACGCACCTCCCCCGAGTGCACGCGCCCGAAGCATCCCGAGCATTCCACCGTTCAAGTCACGTTGGCGGGGCAGTCTGTTGCCCGCCAACAGTTACAGTCACCTTCTCTCCTCTCAAGATTGTAACGGGAGCGGCCTGTCGCCCCGATTCACTCATCATACTGTAACCTCCAGCAATCTAGTGGATTTTGACCGGCACCGAACCGGTCACGTGGTTTTTCACCCGATTGAAGAGTTTTCCACGCTAAAACTTCCCGTGTACATTTCCCCTCTTCAACTGACTGTGTGCGCGCTTGACCGTTCCGCGAGCTAAGGCGGTCCCAGATTATCCGGTCTGACCGGGCATCGAGTCAGTCCGCAACAGTTTGGCGTCGTCTGTGGGGAACATTCCCAGCATTCCTTCACAGAGCAAGTTCACCATCCCTGCAATCGCGATGGCAAAGAGAAGTGCCCGCACTGTCGAAGGGTCCGCACTTGACGGACACACTGAACCAGCACGTTCTCACTCTCTGGTAGACGTGCCACTGACTGCTGAAGTAGCTTTCGCTCCCGTCGTCGCCCTGGAGGGGCGCGTCCGCCAAATGGAAGAACAACAAACGGAAATGCTTGCATTACTCCGAAACATGGGAGCACCTCATATTCCCTCGATGCCGCCAGCCCCAGCAAATCCACCGCTGCAACCAAACCCGGAAAGGGTCCAGGAAAAGCCCGAGGATTATTCTGACGCCGCCGACTCCACTTACCCAGCTCAAAGAGGAGTAAGAGCAGATCAGCTTCATCACCACCTCGTCGACGACATTCACCCCCTCCTCTCGAAAGATTTACTCGGGAGGAAATTCGAGAAGTGATAGTCGAAGAATACCGCCAGGCTGGAAGAAGAGACTTTCAGGCTCACCGACCGCTCTGCCAAGGCTCCCCCTTGACGCCGCAAATCCTTGATCATCCCATTCCACATGGATTCAAGCTTCCAAACATCGAGACATTCGATGGAACCGATGATCCACTCAAACATGTCAATCACTTCACCACCATCATGAGGATTTACAATGCTCCAGACCAGTTGCTCTGCCAAGTGTTCCCAGCAACACTCAAAGGGCAGGCCCGTACATGGTTCCATTCCCTGAGAGCTGGCACTATTACCAACTTTGAAGAGCTGACCAGGCAATTTACTGACCAGTTCATCGCAAATCGGAGAATCGTTCGCGATCCCTCTCACCTTTCAGGTATTCGACAAAATGAAGGAGAGTCCCTCAGGGACTTCTTTCGCCGCTTCACCTCTGAGGCACGTCAAATTCCAGGCGTCGACCCCGAGCTTCTCAGAGGCGTCTTCCTTGGCGGACTCCGCCCCAGCGGCTTTTATTCAGCACTCATGAGGGAGACCGTGCCTAGTTATCCAGAACTTGTTCATCGGGTCGAGGCCCAGATAGCAGCCGACGAAGCAATTGAAGCGCACCGACAGCAGTTTGGAGGAGGACAAAAAAGGAAGAAAGAAGAGGAACCAACCCTCACAAGACAAGAAGAGCGATGTCAGAGTGAGCGTCGCCACAATAGCCGTCAGCAAGACCTTCCAAGGAATGGGGGGCAACATCCACTTTAGGAATACACCCCTCTGAATACCACCTGCACTAATGTGATGTACGCCATTCAGAATGATCCAGCCTTCCAACGACCAAGAGCATCACGACCAAACCCCAAGGCAGACCAGACAAGATACTGCGAGTTCCACCGCGCAACGGGTCACAACACTGAGGAGTGTGCCAGTCTAAAAGATGAAATTGAACGTCTTGTCCGCCAGGGGCTCCTCGGGAGATTTTTGCAAGGACAAGCACAGATCCCAGCACAAGGAAACGGTGGAGGAAGGAAGATGGTAGGCAACATAAAGATCATCGTCGGATCCCCAGCAATGAATACCTAAGACGGACGCTCTCCCCGGCGCAGAACGACCCTCTACAACACACCTGCAGCCAGAAATTTGTGTCGCATCCATCCCTCCGTATTTTTTATTAATGATGTTAATCGTCTGCTTTTTCCATCATCTTGCTTTGCCACTTTAGAACGATAAAAGTCATAAGCTCAGGCTCGCACGAACCAAGTTTATTTTTAAGTACAATATCATATTTGTTTTAAAGTAAAACTGTGCTTACAAACCGAACAAGCAGGTTCTTCAGCAACTTTGCCCCTTCAACGTCATGTCATCGTCAGAGCCTGCCCCTCTCGTGATTGCACCCGGATTGAGCACCTACGTTCTCTGGCGCCCGGATTGAGCACCTACGTGTACAACCCCGTGTCCCGCGAGTGGTCGACAGGGGTTGAACCGGCCGGCTCAGACCAACTTGGACCCAGCATGCCGAGTCCGAGCTCGGCAATAGTCGAGCTGAGCTCGGCGATGGCCGAACGAAGCCCGGCATGCCGAGACCGAGCTCGGGTGCAGGAACAGGGCTCGACGATAGTCGAGCCAAGCTCGACGATGCCCGTGCCGAGTTCTGTTTCTGTTGGAGCTCGGCGATCGTCGTGCCGAGCCCGAGCTCGGCAATAGTCAAGCCGAGCTCAGCGGTAGTCGAGCACGAGTCTGCCGAGTACCTGCCCGCCTAGGCCCAAGGTGAGGCGAGTCAGGCCTCCTGCCGAGCGAGTGCCCCCTCAGGTCCAGCTCGCATCTTGGCCATGGCATACTTTTACTATGTGGCCCCTTTTGGTTTGCCTGTAGTCCTCGAAAACAGTGAAGGTTGTATATTGGCAGGCCATCTTTTCCTATAAATAGGACCCAAGGGGTACCTCAGAAGGCACGCTGACTAATTCTCCGGCCTACTAGCGCTTTCTGAGGTACCTTAGCCCGGCATTTGGCTAAGGAGGGGAAGCGCTCTAAGATCTTCCGGGTGTGTGGTGGGACCTCCCCGCCGGGCCCTTGGTCTAGTCCTTGTTTCTTCTCTTTTCTTTGTCATTTTCTTGCAGGAGTGAAGTAGGTGCGCGGCCACCCCTTCCCCAAGGGTCGAACTCCACAAGAGACCGGTTTTCCGGTTTCAACACTACGTTCTCCGACGGTCGGATTGAGTACTTACACTCTCCGACGCCATCGCAAGGGCCTGCCCCCCTCGCGATCGCACCCGGATTGAACACTTACGTTCTCCGGCGCCCGGATTGAGCACTTACGTTCTCCGCCGGTCGGATTGAGTACTTACACTCTCCGACGCCATCACAAGGGCCTGCCCCCCTCGCGATTGCACCCGGATTAAGCACCTACGTTCTCCGGCACCCGGATTGAGCACTTGCGTTCTCCGGCACCCGGATTGAGCACCTACGCTCTCCGACGGTCGGATTGAGTACTTACACTCTCCGACGACACCGTGGGGGCCTGCCCCCCTCGCGAAGAAGCCGCGAGCATCCCTCGTGCAAACTAAGCCGCAAGCAGCCCTTGTGCAATCTAAGCCGCGAACTGCCAACGCGCAATCTAAGCCACAAGCAGCCCTCGCGCAAGCCGAGCCGCGAGCAGCCCTCGCGCAATCTAAGATGCGAACAACCCTCGCGAAAGTCAAGACGCGGTCGCAAACCGTGCAAATCAAGCCACGAGCTAGCCTCGTGCAAGCACGGCAGTAAACCAGCAAAGCCGCGAGCCAACCTCGTTCAAGCTAAGTTGCGGTCACAAACCGTGCAAGGCAAAGTCACATGCAAGTCTTGTGCAAGCCAAACTCGTGCGAGCAAAAGTCACGAACCAAGCTCGTGCGAGCAAAAGTCACGACCCAAGCTCGTGCGAGCAATAATCGCGAGTCAGTCTCGCGCAAAATGACGCTGCACGTCAAAATAGCCTCAACCTCACCAACAGAGGTATCAGTCAGCCTCGATAAAAATGGAGGCGCCGTGTTTGCACCCATGCGCCTTGCCGCACCAAGATTGAGCTTTTTATCTCTTCCGACCTTGTACAAGAAGTACTCGGTGATACGCTCGGGGGGTAACAGAAACTCCACATCTCAATAATCTCTTCCCTTGGGCGCTTGGTCCGCCATGCATGTTACACCTTGCGCACATCGCATATGCAGCGTGTATCGCGCACGCATCACTCACTCATCGTGCACATTGCATACCGTGCACATCGTACCTTGTGCACACGTCACATACCTCGCGCCTTGCGTACACAAGGCGCAATTGTGCATATCACAGCAAGTACGAAAAGGCCCATAACGGCGCTTCCAGAAGCGCAAGGCGAGCAAGAGCCCGCACGCACAACACTCGCTTGAGCGCGCAAAATACACGCAAAGCCCGCCCCGCGCGCACAAGACCCGCGCACAAAAGCCGCACGCCAAACTAGCGCAGGCGACCAGCACGTGCGCGCGCGGCCCGAACACGCGTGGCCGAAGTGAGAGGGGCCTGCGCGCGCGGCCAGCCTACTCGGGCGGCCTGCGCGCCCGCGGCCGGCGCGCGTGCAGGCAGGCAGAGCGCGACCAGCCTGCGCGCGCGGCCAACCTGTGGGCGCGGCCTGCGCGCGTGCGGCCCGCGCACTGCTATCTCGCGCAAGGCCTGCACGCGGTCAGCCCGCGCGCTGCTAGCTCGCGTGGCCAGCGCCCACCCCAGCGGCCCTTCCTCGCGCGCACCGTTTTGAAGCTCGTGTACCGCACCTGCCTCCGTCCGCATGCATCCAGGCACCCGTTCGCCAAGCCTCCGCACAACACAATACATTAGAACCACGATCCATCGCCGCCGCCTCGGATCTCTCGCCGGCACCCACCATGACAATAAGGAATTCCAGAAATCTCTCCTCACGCTCGCTTCGTTCCCGGCCAAGTAGAGATTTGGGGGGCATTTGATGGGTTCCCCCTTTCATTTATAGGAGAGAAAGACCCCCTATGTTCTCCTCCAAAAGTGGATCATGAGTGTGCCATCCCCATGAACTCTCATGATGAGAGAATCATGGGGGAGCGGGACCCACTCCCTCTCCCCATGGAAGGAAACCGCCTAGCCGCCACCACCTAGCCGGCCTATCTGCCTGGCCGCCTAGCCGCCTGACAAGATCGCCGTCTGGCCGCCTCACCAGGCCGCCGCCTCGCCGGCCTAGCCGCCGCCTAGCCGCCACCGCCTAACCGGCCTAACCGCCTGACCGCCTTGCCGCCTGGCAACCTCGCTAGGCCACCGCCTAGCCGGCCTAGCCGCCGCCGCCTAGCCGCCACCGCCTAGCCGATCTAACCGCCTAGTTGCCGTCCGATCAAGGTGGTAACTACCCATTACCCCACCACTTTAGTGGTGGGGCCCGCCATGATCCACCCCTGGAGGCTATAAAAAGACCCCCAGGGGACTCTTATTTCTCATTCTGTTTTCTCCTACGATTCTCCTTCTTCTTCCTCAGGTGGAAGCTCTCCCGTCTCCTCCTTCGTGGCGACCGCCTCTCGCCGCCGACCACCAGCGGCCACCTCTCGCCGCCAACCACCGGCGGCCACCCGCGACCTTCAGCGGCCACCAGCGCCCCTCAGCGGCCACCAGCGACTATCAGCACCCGTCATTGGCTATTAACTCCCCATCAACGCGCCGTCAGGAAGGAAGCACCCCAAAAGCCAGAGGAAGCCGAGCAAAGAAGACAGTGGTAGCCCACGAGCACGCACCGCCCCCGAGTGCACGCGCCCGAAGCATCCCGAGCGTTCCACCGTTCAAGTCACGTTGGCGGGGCAGTCTGTTGCCCGCCAACAGCTACAGTCACCTTCTCTCCTCTCAAGATTGTAACGGGAGCGGCCTGTCGCCCCGATTCACTCATCATACTGTAACCTCCAGCAATCTAGTGGATTTTGACCGGCACCGAACCAGTCACGTGGTTTTTCACCCGGTTGAAGGGTTTTCCACGCTAAAACTTTCCGTGTACATTTCCCCTCTTCAACTGACTGTGTGCGCGCTTGACCGCTCCGCGAGCTAAGGCGGTCCGAGATTATCCGGTCCGACCGGGGCATCGAGTCAGTCCGCAACAAGCGCGCAAACAATCACTGAGAAAGGAGACGGCTGACGAGACCGTTTTTAATGTGGAAAATCCCGAAAATGGGGTGAAAAAGCAAGTGGTCGGATTGGTGCCGACCAAACTTCCACTATTAATTGTTGTTTTACATGGCTTCTAAGAGAATGCGAGAACGATATGCCGCACCACGATATCTTCAATGTAAGTGTGTCCATGAAAAATGCATCGTATCGTATTGAATTTATGTGTGACCTAGTAAGTGTGTCTATGAAAGCCCCACGATATCTACAATGTCTTGATGAAGAAGACAATTTGTATTCCTCCTTAGACCCTCTCCAGTGATGAGATGTTAGAATTGAATGAAAGTGCAAAATTAATTTTTGATGGGGATGAAACCCCATTTATAGCCTTGGGGGTGCATTTAGCCACTTCCCCCATGATTTCTCCTATTGTGGAGATCATGAGTTTGACCGGTCAACCCACTCTCCATGATCTCCATCACAATAAGAGAAATCATGGGAGCCTCCCATTCAACAATTACCGCCGCCGCCAGCGCCGACCGCCGCCAACCGCCGCCGCTGCCGCCACCAACCGCCGCCGCTGCTTGCAGGTTGGCCACCGTCTGATCACTACGGAGAACCCGTCGTCGTCCGATCTGCAGACAACCACCCACTAACCACCATGTTAGTGGGGGGGGGGGGACCATAACCACCTCCTGGAGGCTATAAAAGGAGCCACATGCCTCCTCATTTTCCACCTTTTGGCTCTAGAGTCTTCTTTTTCCTCAAGCCAGAGCCCTGCCGAACTCCTCCCTCGGGTCACCTTCAAGCCGCATACGAGCCAGAGGAACGCCCAAGTCCCCAAGTGCGCAGAGAAGGGAAGAAGACGACCACCTCCAGCACTCAAGCACACCAACCACCAAGCAGCGTCCAGCACTCCCTCGGCGCAACCTGTTGCTCGTTGTGAGTTAGGAATTCTCTCTCACCACCAAGTTGTAACGATGAGCGACCTTTCGCTCTCGATTCTCTAAACATATTGTAACCGCAAGCTGATAGTGTACTTTGACCGGCACAGATCCGGTCAAGTGAGTTTTTACCCAGTTAAGAGGTTTTTCCACGTTAAAACCTCTTGTATCAACTTTCATTGACTGTGTGCGCGCTCGACCGTTCCGAGAGTTAAGACAGTCCAAAAATTTCGGCCCGATCGGAACGTCGAGTTAGCCCGCAACAATTTTAATATCTTATGGTTTGAAGATCATGACATATTTGTAACAAAAGATTAATACGAAGGTCTCTTACGCCCTATTTACAAGTAATTTGAGCTCTCCATACAATATGAAATGTAATTCTCTCAATTAATTAAATCCTCTGAAATGGGTCAATATTAATGATAAACTAATAACTCACATAATTAAAAAATTTGGATCGCAAAATTATTATTTTTAAAAGCCCCCCAAGATGTTGACAGCCCACTTGCTAATTTTTCTAATTTTATCCGATCTTTAGTATACGTTGTGTAATGTCGCACGAGGAAACACTTTCCAGATTATATTGCTGCATTTCTCAAAGTGCCGGCTCCTCGGGCAGCGAGAGAGAGAGAGAGAGAGAGAGAGAGAGAGAGAGAGAGAGAAGAGGAAACACCGAGGGCGGGGAGGGCTGTGTAGAAAGTAGAAAGGCCCAAAATAGCCAAGCGGGGATTATTTTTTACTGGTAGATCCCGCCGTTGTCAAACCCTAGAATCCCTAATCCCTCTGTTCTCTTCGCTTGCAGTGTTAATTTTTTTTCCCTACGCACTCGATTCGTTTTGTTTATAGATTCTCTCGATTTGCTGTTAGAATACGAACGGGAAGCATAAATCTCGTGAAGATTTTTTCCCATTTTGTCTCGGTTTTTGGTTACCTTTCTTCCCGTTTCTCAATCAGATCTGAACATCCTCCGTCGATTAGTTCTCACTCCTTTGTTTCTGTGCCCCAGAGTGCTATTTCTTCTGTTTCTGGTAATTTCGTGGACACAAAAATCTGTAGTGTAGGGGAATTATGATGGAAAGGATGGGTGTTCACCCGGAGGGCGTGGTTTCTGAGAATACTCAGCGTGATGGAGAGTTTGAAGGGCTAGATGGAGGCGCTGGTAGGTCTTCTATCCTTATTTCTTTTGCTTTACTATTTTTATTCACTGGCTGTGAACGAATTGGAAAGGGGTTGAATTGTTGAAGCTTCTCTTGAATTCAACTGGTAGATTTCTGATTGCATTTATTTGAAACACGGGAGTAGACTGAGAAGTTCATTGTTTTTTTAATGCGCTCTTTAGTTTTCAGATTTTTTAAATTTAGCGGAAGTTTGTGATATTGTTCTAGCAATTTTTGTTGGTTTGATTCATCATGAGTTTCAAGTTATTCAGTATTTTGAGTGATTCATTCATTTGTACCTTCTATTCGAATCCGCTCAATTATTTTTTAACTTGGGTTCTTCACATGCACTGTTACAAAGAACCATGCTAGTCTCAAAGTGTGAAATTTTTTCTGGTGCAGTGGGCTATTGTGGCAGTATTTATTTTCATATTAGTCATCCAGAAAAATGTGTTATATTTCTTCTTTCCCTCCATCTTGTGGAATGCTCTTTGTTACCATTTATTTATTTCTACTAGTTACCTGGGTGCTGCCTAACCTGGTGGATTTGCTTATTATGTTGACTATGTATTTTGGTTTTTGCAGGCGATGCTAGGTTTGATGCTACACAGTATGATTTTTTTGGCAATCTAATGGAGGAAATAGAGCTCGGCGGCCTAGAAGATGATGAATCAGAGTTTATTGGAATCACTGATGATGATTATATTGATGCACATAAGAATATACTAGAGGTATTTCTTTTTTGTCAATTTACCTTTTGACCACAAAACATTTTTTTTAGTTTAAGCATTACATTGCTGGAGTTCAGTAAAATTTCTTTTTGTTTTGTATTCTTTGATATACCTGTCTTCGATCTTGTCTTAGAAATAGTCGTGATTTTTGTTAGTTATTGATTTGGTTGTTGTCGTTTCTTAGTAGTATCGATTTCACATTGCCATCGGTTCCAATATTTGTATTGAAGAAATCTATTATATTTTAAGCGCTATCTTTATCACGAGGAATAATATTGGTTTGAGTAAAGTGTATATATTCTTTATTACTTTTTGAATGATGTATTGTGATTGAATTTTTTTTGGCAATATTTTGTTTTCAAGATTCAATGTGTTATATGGATAAATGTGTGAAGAAGGACTGCGAATCTGTTAAATTACAAGTCTTAAAAATAGTTATTGTTGAAATCTGATTACCGGTTCAACAGAGTTCGAACTAAGAGAGAACATTTCAAATTACTTATCCCGTCGTCAGGTACACAAGACAGGTCTCTTTGAGCTTGGAGTCAACCCTCACTAGATAAGAGATGAGTGCCTACTCACAGACCCAATGCGCTTCAGCGAGGAGGTCCTGCCACTCACCTGGAAGCGCGTCCCGCGTCTTCCCTCCCTAAGTCAGAAGCTGAGCTCGACACCTTGGATGACACACAGCAAGAGTTATCCAAAAATCCAGAGCTCAAGGAGACTAGGTCTACCTCTCCACTTCAGGGTCTATTTATAGGCAAAATCCAAACCAAGGGCAAAATCCAAACCAGGTGCAAAATCGTCTTTGTGGCCTGCTAATAGCAACTTCCGCCTTTTGTTTTTGTTATTGGCACCCCCGATTGGTCTGCGTACAATAGAATCCTGCTGTTTGTGGTTGATTTGGGCAGACCAGGATGGTCTTCCAATAGTAGAATGGGCAACCTGCAGGTCTTCCTTCCGAGGCGAGTTCATGATAATCCCCGTCTTGAGAGTTGAGGACTCTCCGGTCTGGAACTCGCTCCCTGAGCGATCCTCGATGTGAGTCTGACTTCGTCGAAGGCCCGCTGGACGCGTCGTCTCTTGGTAGGGTGAGGTCGCCCCGCGATCGCCTGCAGTCGGCAAGACGCGGGGTCGCCTCGTGGGCCTGCTTGCCTGGCCTGGTTGGCACGGTTGGGCTCACCTTATGCCCCTTTTTGGGTGCGGGTTGGGCTGGGGTCGCCAAATTAGGGCTGTACAGTTATAATTACATTTTTCGTTATGTCAATAGATTATTTTGCATTTTAGCTTTAAATGTTGTATGATTATTTTACAATTATACAAATAATTTCAATTACAATGTATACTTTCTCCAATTCGCACATGTTAAATATTTAAGTTATCTCATGTTAGTAAAACACTATTTATAAATTAAAAATTGACATTTATTATTTTTAATTTGAAATATGTAGTTTTACTGGAAAGAATATTCTTATATTGCTTGGGCATCTTTCTATAAAGGCAATTTGAGGGTTTTAATATGTCTTAAGCTAAATAAATATGAGATGTCTGCTATTGTCAAAATCACGATGTTGAACTTTTACTGCGAATATCAATTTTTGCTAATAATTTTGCGGGGATAACGTGAAGTTTGTCTAAATCTAGTCGTAAGTTCTTCCCAATTGATCTGATTTACCTTTAGTTATGATCTCATTTTCAAGAGAAAAATAGTGTGATTGTCTAGAAGGCATGACGCTTTTAAGCTCTCTGTTGAGTTCATATCATGCAATTTCAAGCTCTAATACGGTAGATAGTTCAAAATTGTAGCCACTGATGCTGTTTAAGGTAAAAAGTTGATGTTAAAGGTTTCAGAGTTAGCTGCTTGACCTATTTTTTTTACTTCTATGCTTGTCGATTAGTTTTGTTTACTCTTTAGCTGGTTGTAGAACTGTAGGAGCTATATATTTTGTAGTACCATATAGCTGTTCAGCTTGTTGTATTAGTTTTATTTATTATAGACTTTTTTAGTGATTGGAAATGAAACACATTGAGCCACTTAACTTCCAGTGGAGTATTCAAATCCATTATGTATAGTCGAGCTTTGAATAGTTTTAGTGAGTTTTGCAGTTTTTTAACAATATATTTGTTCGTTGTGAAATTAAAAGTAAAACATATTCCCCCCAGTTCCTTTCTAGTTACTAGTGCGCGATGTACTTATCAATAGCACAAAATGGTGCAACTCACAGAAGAGTGTATCTAGTGCACTCTTTGTATGACATGACACATAAAAAAAAAGGTACACCATTTGGTATGTTTCAATTATGACTAAAAATTGGTTTGCAGTTTTGATGAAGATATTTCTTGTGGCACTGGCTAGATTAGTTGCGCTTTCATAAAGATATGATATTCATAATTCTTTAAATGAAAAGATAAGGGAAAAAACACTTAATCTAGGCCACTAGTTGATGAGATAGATAAACTTGTTGAAAATTATTTAGCAACCGATGAAATGACTGGTGATGATGGTCATTTTGTTTGCGATGATGGTCATTTTATTTGTGATGGTGATGAAATTTAAAACTGGATGATAATTTATAGTATAAAAACTTTGTAATTTTTGAGTACATCTTATTATTTTTAATACATATTATTCTGCATACTACATTTATGTTTATGATTCTTAGATTTTGATTTTTTATTGCTATATTATGACATTTTTAGATTTCAATTTTGTTTTATTAGTTTTTTTTATCATCATAATTATCAATGACACATATCTCTGTTCAACTTTGTAAATTCTTATTTTTCTTTCCCATATGATGGGATTCCAAGAAAGATCTTATTGAGTCTTAAAAAAGAAAGGTTTAAATGTATTATACATTGACATAATTATATATATATATATATTTATATATACACACAAATTCAGTGACGAGGGTGAGCAAATCTGAAGGATTAACACATGAATTCTCTATCACTATTGTTTTATATCAAGGTTCATCTTTAAGCCCTTATATCTTTACCCTTATCTTAGATGAGCTCACTGGACATATCCAACAAGCAATACCTTGGTGTGTATTATTTGCAGATGATATCATTTTGGTCGTTGAGATGCACGAGGGTACAATCACAAAATTTGAATCTTGTCTAGACACTTTAGAAAAAAAGAGTTTTATGTCGAGCATGGCAAAGACGAAGTATATGGAGCTTAAATTTAGCAGTGCAAGGTTAGATGACTTCACTATTAAGTTGAGTGATCAAGATATTTCCCACTGTGAGTGCTTTAGATATCTTGTATCGATAGTTCAAAGAGACGAAGGTGTTGATAAAGATGTGATACATAAAATCCAAGCAGGTTGGTTGAAATGGAGAGGCGTGTCAGAGATCTTATATGATCGTAAAGTACCATTAAAACTTAAAGGCAAGTTTTACCGTATTGTAATTAGACCAGCGATACTTTATGGTTCTGAGTGTTGGGTAATAAATTATACACATGAACAAAAAATGGGAGTTGTGGAGATGAGAATGCTTTGGTTGATGTGTGAACACACAAGACTGGATAAAATTAGGAATGAAAGTTTCTGGGATAAGACAGACGGGACACCAATTTCAGAGAAGATGTGAGAAGATCGACTAAGATGATTTGGACACGTACAAAGGAGACCATTAGAGGCATCTCTTAGGCGTTGTGAGAGTTTAGTCACTAGACATGTTAAATGGGGGAGGGGTTGACTAATAATTCTTGGAATGAAACTATAAAGAAAGACATGATGTATTTAGGCATTAGTGAGATTATGACTAAAGATTGGGCACAGTGGCGACAAATGATCCATATAGCTGACTCACTATAGTTGGATAGATACTTGAGTGTTGTTGTTGTATATGTTGGGTGTGTGTAGGTGTTAAACTTAAATTACACAAATCACTGCGAACAACTTCCGTCAACATTACTTTTGGGTCTTTCCCTTCTTTTACATAATTCTTATACTAACCGTAGCTGTATCCTGCCCATGTTATTGATGCTTTTTTCAAGCTTTCATTTTGCACACCCATATTTCTATTATCTATGGTCTATTTCTATTATCTTATTTTTAATGTCATTTTTATTGTCGACTGTGTGCAGGAGTTAAACCTAAATTACCCAAATCACCGCGAACAACTTCCATCCACATTATTTTTGGTTCTACCCCCTTGTTTTATGTAATCCTTATACTAGAGCTGTATCTTGCCCATGTAATTAGTGCATTTTTCAAGCTTTCATTGTGTACACCCATATATCTATAGTCTATTTCTATTATCTTATTTAATAATATCATTCTTAATTTCTTATTGTTCATCTAGTTTAATCATTCTTTAATATATATACTCTAATTATTTTCTCTAGATTTTTTATACCTACTCAAAAAATTAGGGGACGTAGGGAGAGAGTTGTGACCAGGCGAGAGATAATGTTTTTTTAATTTTCAATTTTAGACCTTTTATTCAACATTTTTATTTCTAAAATACCGTTTTAAAGTTATTTTTTACTCCTTTTCAAATTGGTCACACGGGCGGAGCCAGGTAGTGCACATGGGCGGTGTCCGCAAGTTACTTTTTTGTGTGTGCACGGATGATGCCCATGTGAATCCTTTTGCATACAAGAGTAAGCCGTGCATTGGCGTAGACCTCTGGACGATTGCCATATATATATATATATACACACAGACACAACACACAAGTGACAATACACGAGGGGGAGGGGGGGGGGCGATTACGACATACCTTGGCCACGATAGTGCCACGTCGCGATGACACTCCTGCGGCTCGCAGCCTTACATGCGACACCTCTTTCCTCTCTCTCTTTTTTCTTTTTTTTTTCTTTCTCCTTTCAAATGCACGTTTATTTATTTGATTTGACAGCCTTAGATAGTATAATAATTACAGTTGGAAAAGCCCATGTAAAGAGGCCCATATTGAAGCCCGTTTTTTTTTGTTTTCTCCTCTTTAGTCCCACATCATGTATAGGGTTCTCTTCTCTCTTTCTCCCTCCTATAAATGTGTATTCATACCTTGTATTTGATTATTGAGAAAGTATATACAAGTTTGAGGTTTTCTCCACATGGTATCAGATTAAATCCGTCTCCCCTTGCGGCTAGCATTCTGCTAACCGTTCGGCCTTCTCTTCCCTCCTCTCCTCCCCACCAATCCCGCGGCTTGGTTTCTACCCGCTTGCGGCTTCCCGTGCGGTTAACTCTTTTTCTAACCGCGGCTTCCCGCGCGGTTAAGTTTTTTCTAGCCGCTCCTCCCTCTCTCTCTCTCTTGCGCGGCTTCCACCTCTTCTTCTTCTCCTCTTGGCCCCCCTGTTTTTATAGAACTCTCTATGACAGGTGGGGCTTTCTCCCTCCTCCCTTTATCCGCGCGGTTTCCTCTCTACCCGCGCGGTTTCTCACCCTGCTGCCTTTCTCGTGCGACCTCTCTTTTGCTTCTCTAACCCGCCGCAATGCCTTTCTCACGCGGCTTCTTGTGTGGTTCTCACAAGCCCTCTAGCCGCAACGAGCTCTCTATCCGCTGCGTGGCTTTTCTCTATACCTTACCCGCGCGGTTTCTCTCTTGTTCTACTCGAGCGGATCAGTGCAACCTTCTACCAGTCTGCGGCCTCTTTAATCGTTGTGAGCTCCGCATCTAGGTCGCGACATCTTCCCATGCTGCTGGTGTACTCACCCTGACCGTGCGGACTTCTCGCGCGACCTCTTCATTAGTTAGCCACTTCGGCTTCTATACCCGTTGCGGGCTCTGCCTTTTGGTCGCGACATCTTCTCTTGCCGCTGGTGTTTTGCCACCGAGACCGTGCGGCTTCCTCAACTCTCTAATCAAGGCGGCTTCCCCTGTCTACCCGCTCCGTTTCCTTGGTCGTGGCCTCTTCTGTGCTTGCCGCCGGACCGTTGCCACCCATTCCGAGCGGTTTCCCTGCTAACCGCCCGACCTTCTCCCGGCCTACCCGCACGATTTCTTTTCTAGCCGCTGATCCTCTTGTCGCCGAACTAGCCTCCTAACCACGTGGCCATGGGGTCTTCTCTCGACTCTACCGGACAGACGACCTCCTCCTCTGCTGACTGCCCGACTCTTGCTCCTGAACTTCGGGATCTGCGGATTACTACTAGCTCGTTAGCCGGGAAGAACTTTGTGGAGTGGGTGCACTCGGTTCGCCGTGTCCTTCAGTCCAAAGGCTCCCTACATCACTTGACTCAAGCTGCTCCCGCTCCTCCTACTGACGACTGGTTGCGCAATGATGGTCGTGTTCAGACCTGTCTTCTCAACTCCCTTGATGGAGAACCGTATCGCGTGGCCATGTATCATGAAACGGCCAAAACGATGTGGGATGAACTTCATTCCCTCTATTCTGGGAAGGATAATCTACATCACTTATATGACAACATCACTGATCTTCAGACCCTTGATGTTGGTAGGGCCACCGATCTAACATCCTTTGTTGCTCGGGCTAAAACTTTTGTTGAAGTATGAATTCAACATCAACCTCCTACGACGGATCTTGCTGCACAACGTGCTCAAAAGGAAGCCGTTGGCGTCGCCATGATGATGGCTCGTGTGCCATCGCATCTTCAGAGCATTCGGGCTCAGATCCTCTCCTCTGTTGCTACTCCATCATTATCGGATGTATGTTCCATGTTGCTCAAGGTCTCATCACCTCCTGATAGTTCTGGACCTCTGTCACCGACTCTCCTTCAGCAAACTTCTGCGCCCTTACTGCCCCGTCCACCTTATGCTCGGGGGGAGGGGGGAGGGGGCGTACCGGCTGTTGCGGCCGAGGTCGGGGAGGCCGACCACGACCGAAGTGTTCCTTCTGCGGTAAGGATGGCTACCTTGAGGTCACGTGCTATCGCAAGCATGGGCTTCCTCCTCGTCCGCAGGCCGCCGTTGCTGCCCACGACTCATCGATCACTCGTACTGATATTGACGAGGTCCGCCTTCAGCTCCAACAACTTCATGATCTGCTCAGTCGCCCACCTGCCTCCGTTACCTCGGCTGCCTCTATCTCACATGAAGGTATCGCTTGTCTCTCCACTAGTCCGCGGTGGATAGTGGATTCAATTGCCACTCATCACATCACCTCTCTGCGACCACATCAGTATCTGGATTCTCCTCATCCTAAGTGTATCACAGTGGCCAATGGGGACACTGTTCCGGTCTCCGGCTCTGCGGATATCCCTCTCACTTCTTCTCTATCTCTACTCTCCGCTCTTCATGTTCCTGGCTCCCCATTTAATTCACTTTATGTTGGTCGCCTCACTACTGATTTAAATTGCTCTATAACTTTTACATCTTCTTTTCTGATACATGATCGACAGATGCGGAATATCATTGGTAAGGGACGGCTGCAGAACAGGCTCTACTTTTTTGATGACTCCCCTACTATCCTCTCTTCCGTCTCCTCCGTCGATTGACATCGACGTCTTGGGCATGCCCCTTTACCAGTCCTCCAGAAGGCTCTACCAGATTTATCTCTTCCTTCTTTTTAGTGCGAATCTTGTATTTTTGGCAAGCAGCCTCGTTCATCTTTTGTATCTCATTGTACTCGGAGCTCTGCTCCTTTTATTTTAGTACACTCCGATATTTGAGGACCGTACAAAATCACTAGCATTTCTGGTTATCGCTATTTTCTAACTTTTATTGATGATTATTCTCGATTGACATGACTATATTTACTTCGGGTTCGCTCCGAGCTTCCACGTGTCTTTCGGGCTTTCCTCCTTGAGACCCGCACACAATTCTCCACGAATATCATAACTATTTGCACTGATAATGCTTGCGAATACACTAGCCACGAGTTTGCGAACCTTTGCTCGGATTTTGAAGTCATTCACCAAACATTGTGTGCTTATACCCCTCAACAAAATGGCGTAGCCAAACGTAAGAACCGCCTTCTTCTTGATGTCGCTCGCTCTCTCATGCTTCAAGTGCAGGTTCCCAATGCTTATTGGAACTTTGCCCTCTCAACAACATGCTATCTAATAAACCATCTTCCGTCCTCCATACTCCACAATGGCACAATGCCACTCTCTTCAGTCTCCTGTTCCCCTCTACTCCGACATTCTCTCTCATACGGGCATCTTTGGGTGCACCTGCTATGTTCATATTTTTGGTCCATCCGTGGACAAGTTGGATCCCCAAGCGGCCAAACAAATCTTTGTTGGCTACTCACGAACTCAGAAAGGCTACGTCTGCTATTCTCCTACTACCTGCAAGGTAACTGTTTCTGCTGATGTTATCTTTCGGGAGGATCTTCCCTTCTTCTCTGCTCAAGACCCTACACCTTTACCACCACCTGTCCACCCGTCCTATGCTCTCTCATTCCCGTTACCACTCCTCCCCTACCACACATTCCTGCCCAGCCTCCCACTATTTCCAAGCCAGCTGTTATACATGTTTACACTCGTCGCCAACCTAGCTCCGTTGCCCCAATGCTGTCGGCTTCGACCTCTGACGCTCCATGTCCTGCTGATCCGACACCAGAATCAACCGCTCATCCCATGACGAATTATGTATCCCTACATCGTGTATCCCCACGACTTCAAACTTTTTCCACTCCATTATCCTCTATTTCTGTACCTAACTCTGTGCAGAAGGCTCTCCAACATCCTGGTTGACGAGCGGCCATGGAAGAAGAAATGACTGCTCTCTGGGCTAACAAGACCTGACACCTAGTCCCTTTACCTCCCGGGCAGACACCTGTTGGGTGTAAATGGGTCTTTGTCATCAAACATGCTCCTGATGGGACAATTGATCGTCTGAAGGCCCGCCTGGTGGCTCGTGGATTCACCCAACGGTCTTGATTATGAGGAGACATTCTCTTCTGTAGCCAAACTCAACACCGTTCGTATCCTCCTCTCCGTGGCTGTGCATCGCCAATGACCCTTACATCAACTGGACATCAAAAATGCGTTTCTGAACGGCGATCTCCAGGAAACAGTCAACATGCAGCAACCTCCCAGGTTTGAGACCACGGGGGAGTCCCAAGTGTGTCATCTGAAGAAGTCCATCTTTGGTCTCAAACAATCCCCTCGGGCATGGTTCGACAAGTTTAGTAAGGCGGTTCGGGAAGTCGGCTTTACTCGTAGCTTAACAGACTTCTCTTTGTTCACTTGTCATCAGAAAACATGAACGGTTCTTCTGTTGGTTTATGTTGATGACATCTTAATCATTGGAGACGACTCAAAGGGAATCCAAGCGGTAAAACAACACTTTAGCTCCGTCTTTCAGACAAAAGATCTGGGGCATCTTCGGTATTTGGTCTTGAGATCGCGAGATGTCCAGATGGACTTGTCCTCTCCCAACAGAAGTACTGTCTGGATCTCCTACAAGCTGCTGGCTACTCTGGATGCAAGCCCACTACTAATCTAATGGATGCAAATCATAAGCTTTGTGCACATGCGTCCGATACTTATCTTCCTCCCCAAAATCCGAATACTATCGACGTCTTGTTGAGAAATTGATCTACCTAACGGTCATAAAATCGGATATATCCTTTGCTGTTGGGGTGGTCAGCCGGTTTATGCATGCCCCTCAAATATCTCACCTTCAAGCCGTTGAGCGAATCCTAAGATATCTTAAAACAGCTCCGGGTTAAGGGCTGGTATGCAAAACCTCATCATCTACTCCAACGTTGGTTGCGTATTCTGATGCAGATTATGCTGGCTCCTTGGATGATCGATGGCCAACCTGTGGCTTTTGTACCTATTTTGGAGGGCATCTTGTTACCTGGCGGAGTAAGAAACAAGCTGTGGTTACTCGATCCTCAGCTGAAGGAGAATACAGATCGATGACATCAGTTGTCTCTGAGCTTACATGGCTTGAAAGTCTCCTTGCTGATCTAGGAGTTAAACTTCCCTCATTTGCCATCCTATTATGCGATAGCCAAGCGGCTATACACATAGCAAAGAATCCTGTCTTCCATGAAAGAACGAAACATATTGAAGTGGACTGCCACTTTATCCGGGAGAAAGTTCAAATGAAAGAGATAGAATTAAAGCATGTTCCAGGTACTGAACAAGTAAACGATATCCTCACAAAGGCCCTACCTAGTACCCTGTTTTATCAGTTCCTGTCCAAGCTTGGTGCCTACGGCTTGTACGCTCCAGCTTGCGGGAGAGTGTTGGAAAAGCCCATGTAAAGAGGCCCATATTGGAGCTCGTTTATTTAGTTTTCTTGTTTTCTACTCTTTAGTCCCACATCATATATAACGTTCTCTTCTCTCTTTCTCCCTCCTATAAATGTGTATTCATATCTTGTATTTGATTATTGAGAAAGTATATACAAGTTTGAGGTTTTCTCCACAATTACGACAGCTTGAAAACTCGGTTTTGACAACTTATTTTTTATTTTTTGGATGCATAATTATGTAGATGGACATTATAATTAAAATTATTTTGAAATGAATAAAAGAATTTGATGACATTAGATTAAAAAGTTGGGGTAGTATTGACATTATGAATGTTTCACTAAATGAGGCTTTCCCCTTTTAATATAGTATATATATATTTATATATAGTTTATGCAATTCCGAAAGACCCTTAAACTCTAAATTAGGACAAGGTGTAGTAACATAAAATTGATAGGGAACCGTAGCCAAGTGACCTATGTTATTAAAGGCGCAAGGAGCAAGGCGCACCGAGGTGCAAAGGAGCCCTGGAGCCTAGGCGCAAGGCACAAGCGTGCGACTGAGGCACAAAAGGCGCAAAAATGGAAAAATAATAAAATCAGCGAATTGGACGCCCAATTCGCTCAATTTCAGCGAAATGGGCGCCCAATTCGCTCAATTTCAGTGAAATGGGCACCCAATACGCTCAATTTCAGCAAAATGGGCGCCCAATTCGCTCAATTTCAGAGAAATTGGCGCCCAATTCGCTCAATTTCAGCGAAGTGGGCGCCCATTTCACTCAATTTCAGCGAATTGGGCGCCCATTTCACTCAATTTCAGCGAAATGGGCTGGTGTAGTAGCATAAAATTGATAGGGAACCGTAGCCAAGTGGCCTATGTTATTAAAGGCGCAAGGGGCAAGGCGCATCGAGGTGCAAAGGGGCCCTGGAGCCTAGGCGCAAGGCACAGGCGTGCGACTGAGGCACAAGAGGCGCAAAAATGGAAAAATAATAAAATCAGCGAATTGGGCGCCCAATTCGCTCAATTTCAGCAAAATGGGCGCCCAATTCGCTCAATTTCAGCGAATTGGGCTCCCATTTCACTCAATTTCAGCGAAATGGGCACCCATTTCGCTGAAATTGAGCGAGTTAGGCGCCCAATTCGCTCAATTTCAGTGAATTGCGCCGCCCAATATGCCCAATTTCAGTGAATTGCGCGCTCAATTTGCCCAATTTCAGCGAATGTGGCGCCCAATTCGCCCAACTTCAGCGAATCGGGCGCCCAATTCGCCCAACTTCCACGAATCGGGCGCCCAACTTCCGCGAATCGGGCCCTCAATTCGCCCAACTTCAGCGAATCGGGCGCCCAATTCGCCCAACTTCAGCGAATCGGGCGCCCAATTCGCCCAACTTCAGCGAATCGGGCGCCCAATTCGCCCAACTTCAGCGAATCGGGCGCCCAATTCCCCCAACTTCCGCGAATCGGGCGCCCAATTCGCCCAACTTCAGCGAATCGGGAGCCCTATTTGCCCAACTTCAGCGAATCGGGCGCTCTATTCGCCCTATTTAAGCGAATCGGGCTCCCAATTCGCCCAATTTCAGCGAATTGAGTGCCTAGTAGGTGCTCCTCAGGTGTCCCTAGGCTCGCCTCAGACACATCGCCTGCCTAAGCCTTGTTGAAGCGCAACGAAGTGCCCCCAGCGCCTCAGGCGCTCCTAGGTGCACCTAGGCACTCCTAGGTGCACCTAGGCGCAATCCTAGGCACGCGCCTTGATAACACACCAAGTGGCTAAGGAAGAAATCTACAAAATTTCTATTCATTGGTTCTAATCTGACTGGTTTCTACCTCACTTTCACTATAGCTTATATGATCCCTTTTTATGTGCTCTTTCTATAAGCTAGATGCCTTCTTTATATGATTACATAGTGATGCTTCCCTCATGCCTTCTAAAGCCTTTTGCAGAAGTAAGCTTCATTCCACTCATCCTTCTTTGCAAGGCCTATATTAGTATTAGGAACCGGTGGTGAGTATCGTGGAAACAGAATTGATTGACAAGCTTTTGATTCTATTCCTGACCGATCAATCTCCTTCTCCACTCATTAACAAAATCCTTGATTATTGACATTTGGTTATTCTAACAAGGGATGATTGAAGTTGCAATTCATAGTTTCTTTTCTTCAAAAGCACTAAACATCGACCTTAGTAGTCAAAAGAGTTCTCCGTTTGCATTTCCTGTTTGAGTCGTAAACTGAAAGAAGGTCAATTGACCTCTTACCATTTATTTTCATTTGGAAGTTCGAATTTCTTCTTGAAAAAGCTAACCACTATCTGATTATGTGATTGTTACTCATGTGCACTATCTACCTTGTAGGTTCTCAGCCCACACTCTTGCAGAATGACATGCGAAGATCTCACTTAGGTGTTCGAGTGGGTCTTTCCATTCGAACAGAAAGCTGCTCTAAGCTTTGCCTTCTACTTGTATATATTTGAAACATTCTTGTCATGATGACGCCTAGTCGTCCTGACACCCAATTGTAAACAAGACGTTGGACGACTTATTTTTTTTATAAAATATGAGAATAGACAGCGGTTTATGTAAAAATCGCTGTCTATACTATCCTGAACCCTAAAATAGACAACAGTTTTTATATAAACCGCTGTCTATTCTACCCTGAGCCCTAGAATATACAGCGGTTTATATAAAAACCGCTGTCTATTCTACCCTGAACCCTAGAATAAACAACAGTTCTTGTAAAAATTGTTGTCTATGCTATCTATTTTAAACCGTGAGCCGTAAAAACCGCCCGCCTTATTGTCGCCTAGGCGTCCGCCTTGTCGCCCAAGCGTTCAGGTTCCCGGCGCTCGCCTTGTTCGCCTTGACGTCATGACAAGAATGATTTGAAATGACATGTGCTACACTATGTGCCATGCCACTTGCTCCCAAGAGCCCTTGTACCATTATCGCTCCATGTTCCATTTACATGTATGATGTGAAGCCAATCAAAGCCTCATTTGAGGCTTTCGTAGCCTCGTAGTTTTTAGGGAAGTAAGGATCTGGCATTGCGCCCGTTTTTTGATAGCCCGCATAAATTTTTTTATTTTTTTTATTTTTTATGTTTATATATTTATTTATCCCTATGAAGAGGAGCCTTGGCGCACCAGTTGAGGTGTTACTGTGTGACCTTGAGGCAAACCACCACTACTTTCTCTCACACCAACACTTAGAATCTGCCCGCAAATTCGGAACCTCCCGAAGTCCTAAGACCTATGTGTAGTGGAGCCCAATAAATGAAATGGTGTTAAGTGTGATCTAACACAGAGCCCTAACCTTATCCCCTACCCTTGGCTAAGAACAATAAACTTGTATATTCACCAAAAATTGGCCCCTTAGCGTCCAAAACCATCAAAAAGGTTAAAAATCCTAAGAGACGCGGTGGGATTGCATTTGCACATTGAGCGGCTTACCGGCCCGCATGGGCAGCTTACAGATGCCCAACAAGAAGCTTACGATGATCACGGTGGCTGGCCACTTCAACAAACCAACTGCCCTCTCTGGCGTCACTCGGGGTCAATGCACACTGGTTGAGGTGTTGCCGTGTGATCTTGAGGTCACGGGTTCGAGTCTTGGAAGCAGCCTCTTGCAAAAATGTAGGGTAAGGTTTACCTACATTTCACCCTTGTGGTGGGACCTTTCCCCGGACCCTCGGTGGACGGGGATGCTTTGTGCACCGGGCTACCCTTTTTATATTAATTTATCCTTATTTTCCATCACCTGCCTTTTCTTCAAGTTAAACCCATAGATTGATATCATTTGTTCAAGGGATGCATTGGACTTGGGTATCAGTAGGAAGTTTCATATGTTCATGTAACATTGAAAAAGTTTTAAATGGACCAGAAGAACACAAAAAATTCATTGTAATTTTACAATAATAATATTGGAATAAAATTGTACGTTGGTACAAAAACATTTGGAAATTGCTTCTTACACGTCATCTTCACCTGCATGAAATGATATCCCTTTATTTGTGATTATTGTAATCTTATTAACTTATGCTAATATTTAATTATATAGTTAGTACTATAAGCCTGACTTCAGTTATTGCAGGTTGAAGGTTTAGGTTATTCCTCTGAAATTGATGATCTTGCAAGCAGTTTCTTGAAGGTTGATAAATTTTTTTACTGAAATTGTTTGCCAGTCTACTATATATTTATTTGATTTAAACTTTCCTTGATAATGTGCTGTTCATGCTCATACCTATACAATAATGTAATTTTTACTTCCCTCTAGTTGTTTCAGTATGCATTGCTTTATGCCAACTTTACTTAGACTTGCTCGAAGCCTCGTACCTACTTTTGCGTTTAAAAAATTTGTTAGTTTTTTTTATCATTGATTCTCTGATAGTTACATTTGTTAGTGTTGGTGCTCGAAACATTCAGAGGAGGGTATAGGTGGAACCCTCTCCCCGTTGCATCTAGCTAGGTTATATAGAACAAACCTAGGGTTTAGACCCGCGAAGCCCCCGAGCCCGTTATTCGTCCGAATATACACTTACAATCTCCTCCTATATTCGTGACAAATAACGGTGACGTTTCGGGGTGCTAGAGAGTAGACAAAATAATAATCTAAACTAATCAAAGCATTCAGGACAGATCATACTAAATAACAAAGTAAAAGAGTTTTGCCTAAACAGCAAACCTCCACACAGATTCTATCCCAAACATAGTCTGAATAATTATTACAAAACAAATGAAAACATGAATTAAACGTTTGATGATTCTACTCATCTAGTAGATCATCATCATCCATGTCCAGGTCTACAGCTCCTCCAAAATCTCCATCGTAGCCCGCAAGGAATTTCATGAGTCAGACTCTATGAATTCATAAACATATGCAGTAACATTTAAAGTAAACTAGCTCTTACTAAATGAGCTTAACACTTCTAGCAACGGTGAAGTAACTCTGTCAGTATCTCATCCAGTCTAACTAGGACTAGTCACGTTATCTTACTCATTACGGATCACTGTGCGCCTCACCAACACATGTGGGCACACGTCGCGTGCAACATTATCAAAATGTGGAATAATGTGCTGTGACCAATAATGTTTAGATTAACATTTACAACGACTTTCAATTCTCAGTTGAATAACTTTTGAATCAACTTACAATGAAAGGACGTTAGGTTATCAAATGTGGAATAACCCGCATCCAACCATCTTGGGTTTTCATCAAGAAATTATTTGGGGTTTTCAGTCTGTCACTTATTAGATGCTTGAATGTTGGCAGCTCTAGGCTCGTGCATATCAAAACATAAACATTGGAGGAAAGTTTCATATTTCTATGAACTTTAATCCCATTTCCCCCGATGTTTTGATTATGAGAGCTCTATTTAATTCTTTAGTAAGGGCGTCTGTAACATTATCTTTCGATCTCACATCAACCAGGGTCAAAATCCCTTGACTTGTGAGAGAGGTCAACCAGGCCTGTTTCATCCTAAGTTGCCTTCTTTTGCCATTGAACAAAGTGTTCGTGACAACCGTTTTAGTAGCCTGATTATCGTAGTAAAGTGCAACAGAACTCAGTTTCAGGCCCGACAATGGAATGTCCATCACCAAATCTCTTAACCACTTTGCTTCTTCACCAGCCGAAGCTAGAGCATAGAGTTCAGATTCCATAGATGAGAGTGCAATGCACAACTGTCTCTTGGACTTCCAGGCTACAGCTGCTCCTAGTGTAAAGAGGAATCCACTAGTGGACTTGCTGTCGTTTACTTCTGAGCACCATGATGCATCAGAATATCCTTCCAGAACGGGAGGATGACCACTATAACATAAAACATACTTTCGGGTGTGCTTTAAGTAACGTATCAGCCTATCGAGGGCATCCCAATGGTCTTGGCCAGGATTGCCAGTGAACCTACTTAACATGCTGACCGTGAAGGCTATGTCAGGTCTCGTATAGACCGTATCGTACATGAGGCTACCAAGCAGTTTAGAATAATCTAACTGTCGAACCGCAGCCCCTTCATTGGGCTGTAAGCGGTTAGAATAGTCGTATGGTGTGTCAGCCGCTTTACGTTCACTGTATCCCCATGTGTCCAACAAGGACTGGATGTAGTGGCTTTGACTTGGGGAAATGCCATGTTTCCCAAAGCTCACTTGCATGCCTAGTATAGTGTCAGCTATACCTAGATCCGTCACGCTAAATTCTTTAATTAGACCTGACTTTACGTCATCCACTTCGGATTGATCAGATCCAAGAATAAGCATATCATCCACATACAAGCATATTATGGCGACGTTGTTTGATCTATGACGTATGTAAAGACATTTATCCGAGAGACTCGACGTGAATCCCATGTTCTTTACAGTATAGTCAAACTTCTCATGCCATAATTTCGGCGCTTGCTTCAATCCGTATAGCGACTTTAAAAGCTTACAGACCTTGTTTTCGTGACCGTCTATAATGAAACCTTCAGGTTGACTCATGTAGATCTCTTCGGTCAGATCTCCGTTCAAGAACGCAGCTTTAACGTCCATTTGATGAACAACAAAGTTCTCCATGGCCGAAATAGCAAGAAGAACCCTAATGGTTGCTAAGTGACACACGGGTGAGTATACGTCAAAATAGTCTACTCCGCTTACTTGTGTGAAACCTTTAGCCACCAGGCGTGCTTTATACTTAGCTACGCTACCATCGGGATTTAACTTCCTTTTCAGAACCCACTTGCACCCTACAGTTTTAGCCCCTATTGGCTTATCAACTAACGTCCAAGTGTCGTTCTGAAGGAGAGAGTTCATCTCATCCTCAATTGCTTCTTTACAGAGTAGGGAATCCCTTGATCTCATCGCTTCCTTAAAATTAGATGGATCGGCCTCGACGTGGTAAGTGACAAAATCACTACCGAAGGTTCTAGGGGTTCGCTCTCTTACTGAAGTCCTCCTAGACTCTAGGCCAGAGTTGTTTACCGGAACCGAATAGGAGGTGCTCGGTACTGATTCAGGATCGTCCTCAGTAATAGTTGCTTGCATACCTGGGATAGTTAAGTTCTTATCTTTGAGGAACTTGTCCTCGAAGAACACCACATTCCTAGATTCTATTATGATATTATTAGAAATATCAAGGAACCTATCTGCAGCACTATCTTCAGCACAACCTAGGTAGACACACGTATTGGTCCTAGGTCCAACTTAGACCATCTAGGGTCAGGAACCCTGACATAGGCTAAACAACCCCAGGTCTTGAGTCTGGTTAAAGACGGCGGTCGCTTAAACCAAAGCTCGTAGGGTGTAACCTCTAACTTAGCATGGGGAACTCTGCTCAGAATGTGATTCGCAGTCAAGACCGCTTCTCCCCAATAGGCGGAAGGCATGCCTGCAGTGAGCAACATAGAGTTCAACATCTCTGTTAACGTTCTATTCTTGCGCTCGGCTATGCCGTTAGATTGGGGGAGTAAGGAGCAGTGGTTTCTGCTATGATGCCCTGTGAAGCAAGGAAGCATCTGAACTCACTGGACATATATTCTCCTCCTCTATCACTTCTAAACCTCTTAATTTTCATGCTTAACTGGTTTTCTACCCTGGTTTTGAAAAGGCAAAACTTTTCAAACGCTTCATCTTTAGTTTTAAGCAACGAAATGTGACAGTATCTAGTGCAGTCATCTATGAACGTGATCATATACTTCCTCCCACCTCTTGTGACAAAACTTTTAAAGTCACAAATATCGGAATGTATAAGCTCAAGAGGTGTTGTGCTCCTAGTAACCGTGCCAAAAGATTTCCTAGATATCTTAGTCTGAGCACACACTTCACATTTTCCAAGAGGAGACTTAGTGTCTAGTGTGATCTTATGAGTTCTAGCTACTTGGAACGTTTTCCTATAGTTTACGTGTCCTAGTCTCTCATGTAGAGTCCTAGGGCTAACTAAGTTCAACTGAACTTGTTGCACTATCTAATTTGCTAGACTCAAACGGTACATCCTATGCTGGACGTAAGCACATCCAAAGTAATGTGAGTTGACTGACAGAGTCACTCTACCGCTACAGAAGTTAATGGACATACCAGCATCACACAATAAACTAATAGACACTAAGTTAGCAGATAACGAAGGAATAAATTTTACGTTCTTTAAAATTAAAGACTTACCTGAGGAGAGCATCAGAGTTGCGTTCCCCACCTTCAGTACGTCAGTTGTGCCGCCACCTGCTACTGTTACTGATTCCTTTCCATCCTTCAGCTCTGTCAGAAGATTAACGTTGTTGCAAACGTGACACGTTGCCCCAGAATCTAGGAACCACTCCGTGCTGGCCTGCGCATGTCCGACCATGGCAACAAAGTCGGATGGCTCAGCGTGGCTAACCAGATGAGCCTGGGTTCCTTCTTGCGGTGCTCTAGTTCTTTCTTTCCTCGGGAGCTTGCCGTCAGATGCACAATGTCCCCACTTGTTGCAGTTAAAACATTTACCCTTAAACTTTTTAGAGGGTCTACTAGATCCTGCAACCTGTGGGCTACTGCGGACGTTTTGGTCTTATGAGGGGGAGGAGCGCGCTTGGAGTTTGTAATCATGTTGGCAGCAGCCTTCTGCTTGCCAACAGCTTCCAAAGCGTGCTTCGTCCGGTTCTCGTTCTCAATGCGTATGAAGCGCTTGAGGTCGTTCAGACCAACTTGCATCTTCTTGCGGTACATTTTCGTTTTGAAATTGTACCAAGAGGAGGGCAACTTATACACAATTGTGTCGACAACAAAACTTTCGGGCAGGCTAATGGACTCACTATGCAGAGAATCAACCAAATTTTCAAAAGCTGATACCTGAGGGAGAATGGCTTTCTCTTCGTCGAAGCTGAAAGAGTAGAATTTATCCACCAGATGAGCCTTGGAGAGGTCCTCCTCCTGTCTGAAGTGCTCCTCCAGGGCCTCCCAGATCTCCTTCGCAGACTGCATCTTGATGTAGTTCTTTGCCAGACTGGAGGAGAGACAATTCAGCAGGTAGTCCCTGCAGAAATCCTCATCTTCAACCCACTGAGCTTCATCTTCAGTCCCAGCAACGTCAGCACGAGCAGTCTTGATGGTGTAGAAGACATTCAGGTATTTCATCCCGAACTGGTGTTCAACTTCCAATCGTTGAATTCGGAGGCCGTGAACTTTTCCAACTTGTTCATGGGCACAGGAGAGGAGAGACTTGAGTTCCTCATACCTCCTCTTGCTGCAAACCCTAACACAGGAACAGAGGCTTGGATCGGCTGAGGCAGCAGGGCAGAGGCAGCAGCGGAGTCAATCGTCGATCGGGAAAACGTCGAACAAGGAAGTCGTCGATCGTCGATCGGGAAAACGTTGACCGAAAGACGTCGATCGTCGAACGTCGAGCCGGGGCAGATCGGCGAAGGGGCGGGGCGGAACGTCGAACGTCGAACGGGCGGGGCGGATCGTCGAACGTCGAACGTCGAACGGGGACTACCGTCGATCGTCGAACGAAAACGATCGTCGAACGACAACGATCGTCGAGCGGATCGATCGTCGATCGAAGCGACTGAGCAGAACGTCGATCGCTGCGACGGGGCGGACGGAAGACGGTCCGAGTCCTCGATCGGCTTCGGGAGAGAAGCGATCCGCGATGAGGACGAAACACCTGGAGGAGGATCTTGCCCTAGATCCGCGACAGGGAGGGCGGAGCTTGCCCTAGCAGGCAATCGGGAGACCAGCGAGCGGCGGGAGGCGGGGCTCTCTAGTCCACGATCGGCCACGGGAGATCGAGCGTCGGGGAAGGGAAGGGCTTGCCCTAGATCTACGTCGGGGAAGAGAATGTTAGTGTTGGTGCTCGAAACATTCGGAGGAGGGTCTAGGTGGAACCCTCTCCCCGTTGCCTCTAGCTAGGTTATATAGAACAAACCTAGGGTTTAGACCCGCGAAGCCCCCGAGCCCGTTATTCGTCCGAATATACACTTACAACATTCTCTCCTAGTCAGTGGAAATGATGTATTTTTTGACTAGCTTCTTTGTTTCATGCTCTGAAACTTGGGATGGAATTAGTTCATTAGAATGGAAATTAACTATGTCATATACTTTCTCACGGTGAATAATTTTCATGGGAATGATCAAATTAGTTGAAGTATTGAAATAACCTAAATGCAATTCTTTGTTTTATGGTTAAAGCTAGCTTCATCTTTTTTGATACCAATGGATATAGAAGGCCATGGCTAGAATTTACATTCCCCAACTTCCACAATATCCTCATTTTTTCTCTTATTATGACCAAACTCTCTATGTGCTGAAAATATTATCCCAATAATTTGGGTTTGTTATGAACTCTCATTTTTTATTTGTTGCTATCGAGTGTTGCTTATCTAGTCTATGCTAATCATGTTTAGCAAGCTTTATTCTTGTTACCTCGGCTCTGACTATTATCCTACCCAATCCTTCGACATTAATTCTATCTGCTTGTTTAACTGACATCTTCTAACCTTCATTTTACATGCCTAAATTACTTGAGTCTATTTCTATCATCTTATCTTTTGTAGACGGCACTCTCACTATTTATTTAATATATTTATTCCATAATCTAACTTTATAGTTTTTTCACATCTCCATCTTAAATTTTCATCAATATCTCTATTGTTATGAATAATAGATTCATTGCATTTAACCTATCACACCAAGATTATTAATTTTTTAAATACTATATTGGGTCATGCCGTCATGGGTTTCACCAAGCCATGTTGACTTCTTCGTCTCCGTCGCCAATGAGTGCCTGTAACTCTTTCATCGGATAGTCATTTGTAGGGAGGATGATTCTTGCAAATAAAGCAGATCCCTTTACTTTTCAAGTTACTGCAGTCATGGTTGGAGAGATGGTGATCATGTATTGGTGTGGACGTGGACATGGTGGGTGGTTACGGTTATGATAAATTTCCGAGAGGAATCCGGCAAGGGAAGGAGACTAGCGGTGATGAGCGAGAAGAAAGGGAGGAAGAAAAGAGATGAACTTAGGAAACAATCCTAAAATATTTCATATATTCCAAGATGACTTCACACATAAACCCCTCCCCCTTATATAGCTGAGGGAGGACAACCAAACATGGAAATACAAAAGGCAACCAAACAAGGAAATACAAAATAATTAACTTAATTGATTACTATTAATTAGTAGAAATTAATTAATATCAATTAATTAATTCATACAAATTAATTATAAGGTCGATCATGGCGGTTTCCATATGCGCCCTCCATAAATTATGATGAGGGGGGTCCACTTGAGTTAATGTGCCCGCGACCATGGCGACTTCCATATACTGACTCCATAAATTTTAACAAGGGGGGGGGGGTCCACTTGAGTGAATGTGCTCGCGTAACACTATACCGCCCTTGACAATTGACCATGTCCTCAAGGTCGAAGCCCCAACTTTTGTTGGAGTCTTGAAGAATTTTGATGGCGTGCGGCGGGGCGTCATACTCTCTGTCCCCGTATGGACCTTGTCGACGAGAGAACGATAGAGGATTGGCGACGTCGGTGCGAGGTCGACTGCGGTGCGGAGGGGCGGGGTGGTGTCGTAGAGGCATTTTGGGGGCGGCATGGCAGAGAAACTCTTGCATGGTACATGAGGCAACCGTGGTGGAAATGGCTCAGGGCAGGGAACCTTATGGGGGGTTGCGGAAGCCCGTTTGTCGAAAGCGAGGAGACGATCGACTTTGGCATGAGGAGTGAGGAGGGAGGCGTACATAGAGGAGACAAGTTGCTCTTGAGCCCCTAAGCGACGACTTAGGGCTTCAATGGTCGCCTCCGGAGGAAAATCTCCGGTCGAGCGTGTGTTTGGAGCCATGACTTGGATCGGTGAAGCGGAAGGGAGTCACTGGAATCAGCGAAACCGACGGATCTTGGCTGGAATGCGGCGGAGGCAGCGGATCTGGATTGGGAGTGGCCGAACCAGAGGCGGGCGCTTCTTTCGTCAAAAAGCTTGAACCCAGCGGATCGGTGGCGGTTACGTGCTGGGAGCGACGAACGCACATTTGCAGACGGTGGATCGGTGGCCTCGACGTCTAGGGAGGAAGATCGGCAGGTAGGCGACTGCTAGGGGGCGGATCGGTGGCGGGGGTTCCGGTCGATGGAACCAGAACCTGGGCGAAGTCGGCTGAAAGGCGAAGTGGGTGTCACGGTTTTCTGCGGCGCTGACGGGGTCGCTGGTTCCAGAGAAGCGGAAGTCGGGGATGATCCGCGAAAATCACGAATTTTTGCGGAAGCGGAAGCCCCACCATAGCACCCTCTCGAGCACACACAGCTAGATGGCGGGCGGTCCGGCAGGTCGGACCAATTGTTACGGTTATGATAAATACCCGGGATGAATCCGGCAAGGTAAGGGGGGCGACGGTGTGAGCGAGAAGAAAGGGAGGAAGAAAAGAGATGAACTTAGGGAGCAATCCTAAAATATTTCATATATTCAAAGATGACTTCACACATAAACCCCTTCCCCTTATATAGATGAAGGTGGACAACCAAACAAGGAATTACAAAAGGCAACTAAACAAGGAAATACAAAAGGCAACCCAACAAGGAAATATAAAATAATTAACTTAATTGATTACTATTAGTTAGTAGAAATTAATTAATACCAATTAATTAATCCATACAAATTAATTATAAGAAGGTCGATCATGGCGGCTTCCATATGCGCGCTCCATAAAATATGATGAGGGGGGTCAACTTGAGTGAGTGTGCCCGCGACCATAGCGGGTTCCATATACGCGCTCAATAAATTTTGACAAGTGGGGGGGGGTCCACTTGAGTGAATGTGCTCGCATAATAGTGGGGATGCGGGGATGTGCACAGATCGTGGAAAGTGTGGGGCTGGTGGTGAAGGATTGTGGTCGATAAATAGTGTTGGGTTGTGGTTGAGCGGCTTAAGGAGAGATTTGGTTTTGTAAGTGGAGTATGCTTTGCTGGAGATGAGGGGTTGGGAATGTGTGGATTCGCACTTTTGACACGGCAAGTGATGTGCATGGAAAGAGTTGTTGACGGACATAAGACATTTAGGGACATGTTTGGTAAGCTCATTAAACCCATCACTTACAAGTCGAGAAAGTTGAGTTGACGCACTTTACAGGGGCATTCCATCACTTTGCCAGATTAGTGGTAATCGTAGCAGTGACTAAATGCTTGTGCGAGAAGAGGCCAGGTGAGCGACAACATCATTTGGCGGAGCCACCTACTCAATGTAGGAGTCCTCCATCCTCAAGAAGGTGATTGAAACCTTCAACAAACTTACAAGCTAACGAAGCCTGTTGGTGCACGGTGCATTTTACAGGGGCATTCCATCACATTGCCAGATTAGTGGTAATCATAGCAGTGACTAAATACTTGTGTGAGAAAAGGCCAGGTGAGCGACAATGTCATTGGCGGAGCCACCTACCCAATGTAGTCCTCCATCCTCAAGAAGGTGATTGAAGCCTTCAGCAAACTTACAAGCTAATGAAGCCCATTGGTGCACTCCACATACAACAGTAACGATGATTGTAGCCTTGATTCAATGCTTTGGTGAGGAAATGTCGGGTGAGCCAAAATGAATTTTGGAACAGCCAACAAACTCAATATATCCCAAAAGGGTGCCAGAGGCCTTTTTCCCCTTGGTGGTGCAATGGATGCCAGAAAAATTGTTCCCCTTTATCAATCTATCTCATGGGATTAATCTTATTGTAGGTGGGATCTCAAAATGTTTGGGGACGTGCTCTGTGGCCTAAGTGGTTTTAAATTTAATATTAAAATCCGATATATGAAATATCCTTGTTATTTTTATAACGCCACAACCTAATTTTAAAACGATTTCGCGGCGTTTTACCTCCCAAACCTTCATGTCGGCCGACATGTCCGACGTGTCGGCCAATATCCACAACACTGGGCGGCAAGGAATGCCTTGAAGGAGCAGAGTAATACTCAAATCTGGCATGCTAGCATAGAAAATTGCCAAATGTTCATCATGCGAGTTTGTCTTTATAGTAATTGTTAGAAAATACTAGGAAAAAGGATGTATTAACTCATGTAGGAGTTACTGTTTAGTCCCACATTGTTTGTATAGCTAGATCTTACTCTCTTCTCTCCTATATATTTGTACTCATACTTGTTTTTCGATATTCAAGAAGTATATACAAGGTTTGGAACTTTCTCTACATGGTATCAGAGCGATACAGCCCGACCTGTTTTTTTCTAACCGCCTGCTTACCGGGTGGCTTGTTCTCCGGTCTAGCCGAAGTGTCTTGCGGTCTGTTCCCTTTTTAACTGTTTCTGGGTGGTTAGTTTTTCTGGTAACCGCGGCTTCCCGCGCGGTTACGGTAGTTCTTACCGCTTCCTCTGCTCTCTCTCTCTCTCTCTCTCTCTCTCGTGGCGTCCACCCCTTCTTCTCCTTCTCCTCCCTTTTATAACCTTTCTAACAGGTGGGGCCTTCCCTCCCTTCTTTCCTCTGTCCGCGCGGTTTCATCCCGGCTAACCGCTTCCCTCTACTCGGTGCGGTCTCCCTGTCTACCCGCCAAGATCTTCCCTTCTCGCTGCTCTCCACCCTTTTCGTCACGACTTCTCTTAGTCGCTACTCGCTGCGGTCTCCTCCCGCCGAGTTCTGGCCTTCTCGCTGCTCTGCTCCCTGCTCGCCGCGACTTGCCTTTAGTCGCCACATCTTCTCTTCTCGCCGCAATTTGTTCTCTTAGTCGCTGCGGCTTCCCTCACCCCGGCGAGCTCCGCATCTAGATCGCGGCATCTTCCCTTGTCGCTGGTGTGCTCACTATGACCGTGCGGCCTTATCGACCAAATTGTTCTCTGGTTAGTCGATGCGACTTGTCTCCTCGAAGGCGGTTTCTCCTCTCTGCTGTGGGCACTGTTTTTTGGTCGCGGCATCCTCCTTGCCGCTGGTGTGCTGACACCGAGACCGTGCGGTCTTCGTTGTTTTGTCGCTACGGTTTCCTTATCGCCGCGGCTTCCCTTCCCGCTGCAGTTCCCCTGTTGTTGCGTGCTTCTCGTGCGGGCTTAGCTTAACTGCTGCGGCCTCCTTCGTCGTTGCGGCTTCTCTACCCGCCGCGGGCTCCGCATTTTGGTCGCGGCCTCTTGCCGCTGGTGTGTTGACACCGAGACCGTGCAACTTCTCCTTTTCTCTCTCCAGACGGCCTCTCTTCTCTACCCGCTTTAGGTTGTTGGTTACAGTCTGCCTCTATCCGCCCGGTCTAGTACCTGTTCGTCGGCTTGTGCCCCTGCTGCGGTCTGCCTCTAACCGCCCGGTGCTTCCCGTTCACGTCGCTCTTCGTGTTGCGTTCTTCGTATAAACACACTTCCTGCTCGTTTTTTTAACCGCCGCGGCGTGTTTCTATCCGCTGCGGGCTCTTTTCTTACCGCGCTGGTCGTGGCTGTCTCTTGCCGCTGGTGCGTTGTCACCGTGACCGATGCAGACTATTCCTTGCAAGATGATCAGCTGTCCTCCGGGCTCTGTGGTGTCTATTTTCGATTGTGGTACCTCCTGCCTTGCTCATAGCTCATCCTGGATTTTTGACTCCGGGACCTCTCACTACATTACCTCACGGAAACCACCACAATATTTGAACTCCGTGCATCCCAAGTTTATTACTGTTGCTAGTGGGGACACAATTTCCGTTTCTGGCGCGGCATATATTCACCTCACTCCCTCTATTACTCTTCGCTCTGCCCTTCATGTTCCGGGCTCTTCTTTCAACCTTATCTTTGTTGGTCGACTCACTACTGACCTTGATTGTGATGTTATTTTTTCTTCTAACTTGTGTGTTGTGCAGGATCGCAAGAGCTGAACTATCATTTGAAAAGGGCATATGTCGAATGGTCTCTATATCCTTGACCCCTCTCCCCCAACGGTGTTGTCCTCTATTAGCTCTGTTGATTGGCATCGACGTCTGAGTCACGCTCATCTAAACATCCTCAGAAAATCTCTCCTCGACGTGTCCCTCCAAGAGTTCACGTGTGAGTCTTGTATCTATGGGAAACATCATCGGTCTACGTTCTCACCACATCCTACTCGGAGTCCTGCTCCCTTTGATCTAGTACACTCCGTTATTTGGGGACCCTACAAAATTGCAAGTGTTTTCTGATATCGTTACTTTGTCACATTTGTAGATGACTACTCTCGGGTGACCTGGCTGTATCTCCTTCGTGACTGCTCTGAATTGCCCGGTGTATTCCGTATTTTTTCATTGAAACTCGCAACTAGTTTTCCACGACAATTAAAACTCTCCGCACCGATAATGCCCGTGAATACACGAGTCATGCCTTCGCTCTCCTCTGTGCTGAGTTTGGGATCATCCATCAAACCTCCTGTGCCTATACCCCCAACAAAATGGTGTTGCCGAACGCAAGAATTGACACCTGCTTGAGGTCACCCGCTCTCTTATGATTCAAATGAATGTTCCCAAACAGTATTGGAATTTTGCGGTCTCTATCGCTTGCACTCTTATTAACCGCATGTCTTCCTCCATTCTCAATTTTGCGGTTCCCTTCAATCTTCTTTTTCCCTCCAAATCTCTTTTCTCCATCACCCCTCACGTGTTTGGTTGCGTGTACTTTGTTCATCATCTTGGCCCGTCGATTGACAAACTTTCTCCCCGTGCCACTAAATATATGTTTGTAGGCTATTCTCGGACTCAGTAGGACTACGTTTATTTTTCCCCCAAGAATCGCAAGGTGGTTACTTCTGTTGATGTTACCTTCCTCGAAGATCAGCCATATAACTCTCAACTAGCTGATTCTCCTCTTCCCCCACCTCTTCCGCGGCCTGTTATCCCTGTTCATTCAAACCTTCCTCCTCTTCTTCCCACACCAATCCCACCTAAACCACATACACCACCTGTCATTCGTGTGTACACTCGACGTCCTTCTTCGTTTACTGCCCTACGGGAGCTGCCCTGCTCTAATGATGTTTTGCAGCCTGGGGATCCGACAACAGCTTCCACTGCCACCCGCTGGCTAACTATGTCTCTTTTCACCGTCTCTCTCTGGAACTCCGACAAAGTGCTCTTTCTTTATCCTCTATCTCCACCCCTAATTTTGTACAGGAGGCTCTTCAGCATCCTGGGTGGCGGGCGGCTATGGACGAGGAAATGACTGCTCTTTGGGCAACCATACTTGGGATTTGGTCCCGCTTCCTCCTGGACAATCTTGTGTGGGATGTAAGTGGGTGTTTGCCGTCAAACATGGTCCGGATGGGACGGTTCATCGTTTGAAAGCTCGTCTTGTAGCTCGCGGCTTCACTCAACAATAATACTTGGATTATGATGAGACTTTTTCTCTAGTCGCTAAACTCAATACTGTTCGTGTGTTGATCTCCCTCGCTGCTCACCATCACTAGCCCTTACACCAACTGGACGTCAAAAATGCCTTTCTTAATGACGATTTACAGGAGACCGTTTATATGCAGCAACCTCTCGGATTTGAGACCACGAGGGAGTCTCTTGTTTGTTATCTGAAGAAGTCTCTTTATGGTCTCAAACTGTCTCCTCGGCCATGGTTTAACAAATTTAGCAAGACCGTTAGTGCTGTTGGGTTCACTTGGAGTTCGGCCGACTTCTCTCTGTTCACTCGTCATCGTCCAACGACCACAATAATTCTTCTGGTTTATGTGGATGATATTCTGATTACAGGAGATGATCTTTCAGGAATATAGATGATCAAACAACATCTAGCAACTGTGTTTCAAACAAAGGACTTGGGAAGCCTTCGATATTTTCTTGGTCTCGAAGTGGCTCGGATACCTTAGGCTTGTGCTACCTCAGAGAAAGTACTGTCTTGACCTACTTCATGATGCGGGCTATTCTGGATGCAAGCCTGCTGACACTCCCATGTATATCAATCACAAACTTTGTGTTCATGCCTCGAACTCCGATTTGCTCTTTTCGAATCCAGAATATTATCGTCGCCTTGTGGAAAAGCTGATATACCTCACTGTTACTAGACCTGATATATCATTTGCTGTTGGAATTGTCAGTCGATTCATGCATGAGCCACGTATCTCTCATCTTCAGGCTGTCGAATGTATTCTTTGTTACTTGAAGACTGCTCCTGGACAAGGGCTTGTATACAAGCCCTCTTCGTCTCCCTTATCTCTGATTGCTTATTCTAATGCTGATTATGCTGGCTCTTTGGATGACCGTTGTTCCAGAAGTGGATACTGCACTTACTTTGGAGAACATCTTATTACATGGCGCAGCAAGAAACAATCCGTGGTTGCTCGCTCATCTGCTGAGGCTGAGTATCGATCTATGACAACTGTTGTGTCCGAGCTCACGTGGCTTGAGGGTCTCCTTGATGATCTAGGCGTCAAGCTCTCCTCACCCGCAACTTTATTGTGCGACAGTCAAGCTGCTATACACATTGCCAAGAATCCGGTCTTCCATGAACAGACAAAACATATTGAAGTTGACTGTCACTTCATCCGGGAGAAGGTTCAGTTGAAGAAGATAGAGTTAACACATGTTCCTGCTGCTCAGCAAGTTGCGGATATCCTCACCAATGCCTTACCTCGACGTCTCTACTATAAGTTCTTGTCCAAGCTTGGTGCCTACGATTTGTACGCTCCAGCTTGCGGGGGAGTGTTAGAAAATACTAGGAAAAATGATGTATCAACTCATGTAGGAGTTAGTGTTTAGTCCCACATTGTTTGTATAACTAGATCTTACTCTCTTCTCTCCTATATATTTGTACTCATACTTGTTTTTCGGTATTCAAGAAGTATATAAAAGGTTTGCAATTTTCTCTACAGTAATAATGGTGAACAATTTCTTGTTGGTGTTTGTGTGTGCTTCAACCATAACGTGGGCTAGGGGATTACACCTACATCCGAGGAAAACAAGTAGGAAACTGCTCAGTGAAGAAAACTAGGTTTCGGAGACATGCTATCATGAGTCTGGTTCACAGAAAGATCAAAGATTCCACGAGCTGATGTGAACCAACGACCTGATAGGTCACTTTGCAGGTTCCTGTTTAGGCAGAGCAACCATTTCTACTCCAGAAATGAAATTCGGGATTTAGTTGGAGAGAGCGGAGGCCTGAGAGGCGAATTCATCTAGGGTTTCATAGAGTTTCAGTGGAATTGTTGATCACAAGAGATCAGTAGAGCTGCAAGTGTGAAGAACGATTAAGTTCACACATGAGATCAATGAATTACGTGAGCTTGGGGTTTGACGATTAAGTTCACACATGAGATCAATGAAATACGTGAGCTTGGGGATTGATAGAATAGATGGAGCGGTCATGCTTTGTTTTTGCAGAAGATAGAGAAGAGCAACATGTGCAGCTAGGGGAGGACTCACATATGGTTGTCCACTGGGGCGCTTGAACCCAACAACAAAAGATGACCAGCGGTTGAAGGACGTGTTAGACCAATGTTAGAGAGGGGAAGACAAGTAGAGATAGAGTGATCATCTAAGATAGTTGTTCAGAAGGGTAACCCTAGGATTTAAGAAATCATCTAAGATAATTTTCACAATGCAATCAGTTACTTACACATGACAAAGCAATACATGAAAACATTGCTAACATAAATGATACAAGATGCGGCCTGCATCGCTTAAGTGATGCCAACATCCGGTCCCATGCCTCCCTCTGCCCTTCACCTGAAGTAGGCCCAGTAGGTTTGCTTTCACGTGCCTGCATCCAGTGGGCCCAGCCCCTTATCCATAACATGCATATTTTTTTATAAAGCATACAAGAGTCTATGTGTGGTTTTATTGATTTCCTAACATTGTTGCACTCCCAGGACACCATGCAAGATGTCTTTTCATTGTGCTAGTTGACAGATGGTGGAAGACACACAATGTAATCTATTTACAATCTGATGAAGAAGGGGTGCATTTTTGTGATACTACTATTGAGAGAGAGGCACCGCTGATGTTCATTAAGGTGTTTAAGTTGTCACAAAGATGTGACCTCAGTTTCTTAAGAACTTTCACATGCAATTTAACTTATCTTGTTTCTTAGTGAATCAATTTTTGATTGCAAATACCTGATAGGGCTTTTATGATGGCTCAAAATTCAATGGTGGCTCCAAATTAACGTGGGCTTTGGATTGATCAAGCTTTAATCAAACCCAATGATACTAGCTAACAAACCAAAACTCAATTAGTGCTTTGCAAGACTTCAGTTGACAAAAGTCCACAACATAGCACCCTTGAGTTCTTTCTACTTAATTTCACTCATCTTTTGTCATGACCCGTCTCAACAAAAGTTAGAGTGTGCTTTTGGCGGGTCGTGATGCACATGCATGGGCAGAAAGAAAACCATGCCTGATAAGGCGGAAGCAGAGTTACTAATAATTAGGTTTAAAATATTTACTTTTGAGGGAAAATAGTTGTTTTTATGCGGAAGCTTTTGAAATATGGTAGTGAGAAAACAGATGCACATGCATTTTATTAAAACTCTTGATACAAATTTTATGCAATGACAGACTCAGATGAATGAACATGCAAATAATATTAATTTCTAGTGCATGTATTATATAGCCTAGCAGTTGTGCATGATTTACTGAATATAATTATTACATAAAAGAATTGTCTGACAGTAAAGGAAATGAAATGTAAACATAGAACTTGAAGCTTGGCGCAGATCGGGCTCAGGAAGCAGACGACGTAGGCGCGAACGCTAAGACATATCCAAAATAAGAAGGAAAAAGCTCAGAACATTGATAACATAAGCAAGGTAAAATACACAACTAGTAAGAGAAACAAAAATGTATGTGTATCTGTTTTAAATGAAACAAAGCTAACAAGACAGACAAGTAAAATATCCAAACAGAAATAACTTGAATTAAGCTTACTCTGGAGCATAACACATAATTGATCATGTAGGTGTTTATGGGGGGTGCACATGGTTCACACTCAGGGTCATACACAAGTCTTATTGGAAAGGTTCCTGCTTGCTGTGACCATGCAAGCAGAGAGTTGCCCCAACAAACCGTTACCTTTCAAAGATTGTTTATGACATTAATGGATTACATGATTCATAGTTAACGATCCTAACAGGAACGAGTTCACATTAAAGGGGAAACCTCAGATCATGAAACAAAGTTACATAATTTTTGCAATCAGACAAACATAAGAAACAAGATTCGATGACACAGAAGAAACTAAACAGTGTGTTTTGAACTTTGCGGGTTCGAGAGGTTTAGGACATAATAATAAGAAGACTTCTCAAGCACATCGCAGAGGTAAGTTTGACATGAATCAATTCTGAGATATCAGATACTCATCTAGATTTTAATCATTATTTTGACACAAACAATTTTCAAGTTACGAACATGATATAAAAACATCAATCAATATTTGCTAACCAGAATTTGTTACAATTATTATCATGACAATGCTGCTCGTGCTCAATATTATACCATTCTTTAAATTATTCATCAAATGAGAAATTCCTTCATTTAGGTGAATATCCACATAAACATCATCCATTTAAGTGAAAACTCATATATATATATAACATTCATGATTTAAGACTCATAACATTCCAAACATGTTAAAATCATAAACTACCAATTTGTCAGACTAGGCATTCAAAATTTAAATTCACTTGACAAGACAAACATCCAAGGGTGGATTCATATGAACCAAGAAAAGACAAAATAATTAAGATAGCAATTCATTTGACAGATCTATGTATATAAGAATGCAGTCATGTAATCAAAGAACAGAGACATTAAATTAAACTCAATGCTTGCAAGAGAGAGAGATCTCTACTTACCTTAAAGAAGCTGAATCTGACGAAGGCGGTCAAACGACACAAGCAAAATTGACACTCCTCATGCGAACCTGATCAAGAACGACGAAAGCGATACAACAAATTATCACTACGCTAACACAAACATGATGCGATACATAACTAGATCAAGAGCGGGCTAAGAGATTTACCTTCCTCAAAAGTGAGGGGAGAGGAGACACCACGCGGAGACAGAGATTTGGCGGCGCTTAGGCTTGGGGAAACCCTAATTCGAAGAGTGTTTTGCGTGATCCCACCAATTGAATCGAGGAGCGGTGCCGAAAATCACAAACACAATGCGGTTAGACAATTATAAGAGGGCAAAATGTCTGAATCGCAACATATATGCAAATTTGAAGCACACAAATTATTTAGGAATCAAGAAAATTCTGATTAAGGGTGAAGGAGGAAAATTCTTACCCAAAGGAAGTCAAATCCGAGCTCAAGGATGAGAGGGAAGAAAACCCTAGGTGTTCCTCTTGAAATTCCCGGCCAAGACGAAGAAGAGGCGAAATTAGGGTTACCGGAGGAAGAGAAGGGGTTGTCGGAGGAAGAGGAGGCGGCTGCCGTCCTTGAGTGGAGGGAAGAAGCCGCTTCCTTTGCTGAACAGAGAAGGAGAAAGAGGTTCTGCTGTCGGCTCCAGGAGGAAGAAGGGCTGTCGGCCTCCTAGATCGCCAGTTCTTAGGGTTGCCGACCAGAGGAAGCGAAGAGGAGAAGGAGGCACATGCGGTGGCGGCAGGAGGCACAAGAGACGGGATCGGGAGTCGGCGCAGGAGCGGGAGGCGGAATCGGGAGCGGGGCATCAACAGGAAGCGGGTTTCCTGCTGTTTGCGGGATGCGGGAGACAAGCGGGATCGGGAACCCTAGGCCGAAAGAAGTGAATTAAAAAGGGGCTAGCTTGATGGGTTTAGGAGGAAGGTTTGATTTAGGGGGGGGGGATTTCAGGCAAATTACAAATTTGCCCTTCTTATTATTATAATTATTCTTATATATCACTTCTAATACACTGGTTGTTACATCTTTGAACAAAAAGGGCCTATTGACCTTCTGATGAACATAAACATTGATGTCCATTCTTTTTACATTTACCTTTTTGATTAAAATCTAAAGGGCGGAATGTGAAAACAAAGAAATGAGCTCACTTATTGATGATTTGTCGAGTACCCTAAATCCTATTCCTAAGGTATGATTTTACTCATTTACAGATTTACTATCACAGTTAATGTGTATGTGATTTTGTTAGTCAACATTTTCATTTCCCCGCTTCTTTTGGTTTTTCACACTTGCTCTATTTGTCAATTCGCCATTCGCCTAATCTCATAACAGATTGATTGATTGTCGGGCTTTATGATTCTTATTTATACTTGGGCTCTAATCCTTTGCGTGACTGTTTGTCATTGATTTTGAGTCCCTCACTTCTTCTTCTTCCTCCTCTACTTATATTTCTCCTCTCGATGCAAGAACTATTTGGTAAATTTACTTCAATTTCACTTCACCATGTCTGTTTTCTACTCTACCTTTTTCTGCTAATTTGCAACCATGCCACTGATCCGCACTTCTTCTCCGTCTTTGTTTGCTTCTTTCTCTATTCACATACTGGATGATTACAAGCTCTACTTCATCCGTGTGGAGGTGATCAAGTCTCTCATCTCTGTGATTGCATCTGTCTGTTAGGGCTTCTATCCTTCAATTTTCTTTACTGTATATTTGTGTTCAATTTTACTGCCTTGTGATTTCCAGTTACTCCCAATTCTTCCTTGAGTGGGAGTCCTCCCAATTCTTCCTTGACTTCGAGTACCCTCAATTCTTCTTTCGTTTTTTGTTAGCATACCCCGGGGACCTAATAGAAACTTATAATACCTGTTAATTACTTAGTTTCTTATTTGCTCTAATCATGGTACAGCACATGTTATTCATTTACTAGATGTTTTATTATCTTACGCTGTTAATCACACTTCTTTTATATATTTACCGCATTTAGACCCAACACTGAAGAATTATAAGCTAGCTTAATTTTTTGAGTTTAGCTTGTATCAGGGATAAGACAGGAGTAGCACCAATTGCAGAGAAGATGCAAGAAGCTTGTCTAAGATGGTTTGGACACGTACAAAGGAGACCATTAGAGGCACCTGTTAGGCGTTGTGAGAGTCTAGTCACTAGGCATGTTAAATGAGGGAGGGGTAGACCAGTAAAGACTTGGAATGAAACTATAAGGAAAGACATGATGTACTTTGGCATTAGTGAGATTATGACAAAAGATAGGGCACAATGGCGACAAAGGATCCATATAGCCTAGCCCACTATAGTGGGATAAAGGCTTGAGTGTTGTTGTAGCTTGTAGTAGGTTCTATAACAACTTGAAAGCCTGCCTTTGTGTTTTTTTGATTCCCTCAAGTTGCATCAAGTTACTGCTCTGTCATTCCAGTAGTCTGCCTTCCCTTCTACCATTTTTCTATTATTTTAGCATAAATTAAGTTATTAACTTAACACAATTCTCCACTTCTTTCTATTAATTGCTATAGTCTTCATCATCAATGTCTCAAAGGTACTGTTAGTTTGGATGAGTTCTGCGTTTGAAAATACTGTAGTGTTCTTTACCTTGCTACAAGAATTAATTTAATAATATCATATTTTGATAGTTTGTTGTGCCAGCTTTTGTTAGCACTCAGTCTTAGGTTAAAATGTTCGTTATTGATTTGTTTTCAAATATAGAATTGTATGGTTTCTATGTTTAGTTCTACTGTTTGACTGAAACATAGTTTTTTTTTTAATTTGGTTGGTTTTTTGCATTTTCTGTATTGTTGCGGCTTATATATATTTTTGTTTGCAGTTGAACAAAGATGTTACACAGACAAGCAGCTCAGTAGCTATAGGTGGGAGAGGATCAATCTCTAGGGAAAGTGAGTGAGATCTGTCCTTACAATTTGGTTATATTTCATTTTTATTCTATGCATTTGTAGATTATATATTAAACATTTGCACTTTATGTCGAGAGTGTTTAATATTCTTTTGACTGGGAAGATAGTTCATTTTTAGTTGTAACTTTGTGAAGAGCAATTGTATAGTTTTGGCGTGAGGCCAAAGTGCTGTATAATATTAATAGATATTAGTAGTTTAAATTTTCAGTATGTGACGTGAATGAAAAAAAAAGTCATTAATGAGATCGTCGCTGTGTCAATGAAGTGCGCCAGTCACAAGTAAGATAATATACTCTTAATATGAAACAAAATGGTTTTGGTGTCCTTGCTCGGAGAAATTTATATTTTAGTAGGAAAATGATCGATTTTCATCAAAAACTATTGAATACAATTCCCCATTAAAAATGATCGTTATAGTCAAACTGCAACTTCACGTAATACTTGCTACTGATCAATCCTTCATCCATTTGAAGCCTCCCTTCTAGTTTCAAGGTCGAGATATTCCACCACAGGAGGCTTGTTAGAATCACTTGAGTGTTATTGACTTATTTTAGAACTATCGGAATGAATAAGTGTTGAGAAGATGAGATGTCAAATACTTACCTCTATTTGTAGACCAAAATATCAAGCAACATTGCAAACCAACATTGAGGACCTGAGGTTTTCCAATTAATAAGGAGCAGCATGGATAACCACTCGTGAAAGCGAGAAGATGTTGAGGACTCATAAAGATGTTTTGTATTCCATTCCTACAATAAAGGACATTCTTGAATTTTTTATTCCCGCTGGCTTGTCAAAACAACAACCAAAGAACGTAAATTGAGATTTCAAGAAAACTGTTTCTTCTATGTTTTGCGTTGGGAATGTGAAAATGCTTGGAATAAATTGTGAGAGAAAAGCATGCTATACACAACAAACTAGGAATCGGTCGGCCCCTTGTGGGGCTGGCCGCGGCGAGGCCACCCGGATCCGGGCGTCCTTGGCCGACCCTTGCGAGGGCCGACCGCAGGGAGGCTGCCCGGGATCGGGCGGCCATGGTCGACCCCTTGTGGGGCCGGTCAAGACGAGGTCGTCCGGGATCGGACGGCCTTGGCCGGCCTTCGCGGGTGTCGGCCATGTCGGGACCGCTCGCCTCCGGGCGGTTAGAGGGGGGCGGCAGGCTCCGGGCCGGGGCCGGCCAGCACCGCCGAGTGGCAGCAGTTGGGTCGCGCGCGATCCGGCATGCGGTAGTTACTTCATGGATCGAGCGCGCAGTTCCCGCACGCGGCGATTACTCGCGTAACTCTCATGACTTTAGTGGGGGGAGAGGGCGATTCAACTATGTGCAACCTGGTTTTCCTATAAAATGGGGTTGACCCCATCATTTGCCCCCAAAGACCTCAGAGTCCGGAGCCAAAGCGAATGTAGTTCGTGGGCTTTTACCCTTGTGTGGATCTGGACCTTAATGGCAGGTGCAACGAAGGATGCGCGCGACGACACGGTCGACAATGAAAATGTATTGTGAAGGGGTGAATCACGGCGAGAACCACGATGGGTGCATGAACGAGGGCGACCAGACAGAGTGGGATGCCAACCTTCGCGCGGGGGCGCTTATGCGGGGCGCTCCCCGCACGCGAGGAGTGCGCACTGCGCGTGGGTTTTAGTTAGGTTGGCGCTATCTCACGAGTGCTCTCGGTTCAAAAACTTTATCTTCATAATTCTCTCTCCCCGATTAGGGTTGAGCATATTATTTGAAGCTCGAAAGTCGCCCGACAATCGCTCAATTTCGAGCCGAATCGGTTAAAATTGATTTGACTCAATTTGAGTCGCTTCAATTTGACTCGAATACGATTTCAAGTCAATTTCGAGCCAGCTTTAAATCGCTTAAAATATAATTTGAATCAGCTCGAATTCATTGAAAACATTATGTATTTTGTTGAAGTCGGGAAAATCCCTTACTCCAAATATTCGGATCAAGGCAACCTAAAGTTACCAGTTCAGTGGTCGGGCTCGACGGCTGACGGGCTAGAACGCGGAAACTGTTAGACAACTAAAAGGACCCCTTATGCTACGACAGGGAGTTCCCACCACGTACCCGGAAGCTTAGAAGAAGCAACCCCTCCACAATCAAAAATGACTGAGCAGGGTACTAGGTAGACTCTAGCTGGCGACTAAGCAAAGACGGTGACTAATAGGGATAATCGCTAGCTCGCAACCTAGATCTCCGAAAAAGGGTTCAAAGACTCAGCTCGAAGTCTAGGAAGAAGGTGGTCGAGATCTTTTGCGAGATTCCAAAGTCCGTCTCCTCGTACCCCTGAGGTCATATTTATAGGCAAATCCAAAGAGAAGAGGGGGGGGGGGTCTTATTTATAGCCCCACTCCTGGCGACTAGACGACCTCTTGGGGAGAGCTCGCTCGGCTGGGCGAGTAACAGGCCTAGTCGCCTACCTGACGAGTATGCGAGTGGAGCTCGCCATACCCGCCCAGGCCTTCTGCCTTCTTGCGTGTTGACTTTGACTTCTGTCTTGACTTGCTGACTTTGACTCTTGCTGACCTGGATCTAGAGGGGTCCACCATCGACGAATATGGGTTGTGCATATTTATTAATATATTCTTATTATAAAATTTAAACCTAAATAAAACTTGTGAAGGCTTAAAGTGTTTCATTTGCTAAATTTAGAGGTTGTACGATTTAATTTTAAGACAATACAGAATAAAAAAATTGCGCAATTTCAAGCCGGCTTGATTCGATTTCGAGTCGGCTCGAAATCGAGCCATTTCGAATCGAGCCGGCTCGACTCGAAATCGATTTCGAGCCCGACCCAAATCGCTCGAACTCGGCTCGATATCAGCCCTATCTCCGATCACACATTTTCCAATGTTTGTAGTCCTTCTGGACTTCACATTTAATTTGAACGGAAAACCCTAAGTCCTACATCTCTCATTTTTCCTTACATTCTCATTTTTTTTCACTTTTGGGCTCGTTTGAAGCCACAATCCTATGCTACGTCCCTGCCGCTAACATACTACTGACCTTCACATCCTTTTTTGCACCTGCAAGATGACAACAAAAGGAGGTCTTGGACCCTATTGGGTGCCATCTTTACGAATATTCTATGACTGTGAAATTGACTATTACCTTGTAACAATGTCTTGTTCCCCTCCAGACATAATTATACCACCACTCTTCCAACTTCACACGAATATTAGTGGGTTTTGCGATTGTACCCTCTCCACTAATTTGTCTTTCGATATACAACTTTCTTGTTTTTTCTTTTGTATTCGGGTCATTGGAATGAAGATTTGAAATATGCATTTTACAATATATATAATAATTACCTTGTGTTCTTCCCCTCTATTTCACTAAGCAACATTATTAACCTTTGAGTTTGCTCAAATAGGTTTCCAGTCAGATCAAAATTAGAGTTATCCAACTTAACTTGAAATCGATTTCAATTTCGAGCAGATTTTGTGGTGAAGATCAGTCGTGCATCTTTTAGTAAATTTTTTGGATCGTTGGATGAACGATCAGAGATTGACATCACGTTAAACCCGTTCTCTCTATCTCCCCTAGTTCTATTTTTCTGTTGAGAGTTATTGAGGAAAACATTGGCCCGATAGCCCTTCTCCACACCCCAGTTGTGCCTCCTTACCCTTTTTATGCCCTTCTCCCTATCCTTGCCAGCCTCTTATTCTCCCTTCCTCAGCTGTTGTCCAACCACGTGCCCCTCCTCCCCCCGCCGCAATATTCTCAAGCTCTACCCCTCAAAACCCTCCGAAGTATCTCAAAGTCTTCAAATTCCCCAAATTACCAACCCTAAGATGCCAATTTTTTTTTTCTCGCTTACCACTCATTGGAATCAACACACGGGTACGACCATCTCCTCACAACTTTCCACTCCATCCCCACATTGGAGCGAAGTACTCAGTGAGCTTTTACATTTTTAGTTTTTATTTGTCATACTGCAAAAATGCACTTGATTATTTCTAGTTTTTTTTTCTCTATTATCATTTTTTTCATTAAGCTTGCATTTCTTATTTGTCGCACATTTTAATTACCGTGTGCTCTCAGTTAGCATGCAATGGCCTTCACCTATATTAATTTAATTATCTAAATAATTAGTCAATGACTAAGCTAATTGTTACTTTCCCTTCAAAAATATTAGCTTCAGTTTATAAATAAGGAAAGTGCATCATTTTATTTTATTTTTAAAGCTCATTTTCTTGTATCATCATTCCTTCCATGCATTTCATCATTCATTACATGCATTTCATCATTCATTGTGTGTATTTCATCATTCATCATATTTTTTCTGGCTTTCTTCATTTGGGCAATGTTAGAAATAAATTGCATTCATTCATTCATTACGCACCTTTTGTTCAACACACTCACATTATTTTATATTCAGGGCTATCGTCTAGCCTGATGTCCAATCAGGTTGCCTATATTTAATAACATTCATGGTGAGAGGACATTCACACACTACCTCCACGAGTTGGGTTAACTCTTAATAAAGCCCTAACATTAATGCTTCATTTATATCATTTTCATTTTAGTCATTGATGTCCACAAATTATTGTGTATTAGCATTTACAGGATTAGACCTCATGTGTTCAATTTTCCAAATTTCTTTTCACTTACGTGCCGGCTACGTTTGTGCGGATTTCTAATATCCGTAATGGGGTAAATATGCAACCCCAACATACTAATGTGTGCATGTCGAGAAATTTAGGACATTATTTCTCATGTTACAAATGTTCCCCCCACATTTCCTACTCCAATACATCAATTGCCCTAAAATCAGCCCTCTACAATTTATCGGATGCAGAGAAATATGCTTAAGCTTCTAATTAATTGCACCAGTCATTCTCATTTTTGTTTCCATGTTCAACCTAAGCCCTAAAATAAATTGACGCCTTCAAATTGAGCCGCAAGCCGGTTGTCTATCTCCCCTTAAAGCCTGTATATAAGTTCCAATTTTCCTAATTCCTCAAAATCAGCATTATGCCACCTACAAGTTGGCTGCACTTCCACAAAATTGCCACTTTTTGCCTGAAATACACGTACGTGACCCATGACAACCCTTCTCCATTCTCCGTACAGTTGTAATTAACCAAGTCTATTTGGTTCTTCCGTATTTATTTATCCCATTGTAGGGGTGTTTTGGTCTCGAGTGTTTTATGCCTACTCATATATATGTAAGAGTAGTGTTTAGACAATCGATCAATAATAGTTTTCTTATTTCCACTTGCCATCAAAGGGAATCAAAAACCCTAACCGCGCTCGCTCCCGTCACGCTCGATCCCGTCTCGTTCTCCCTCGTCACACTCACTCTTGTCTCTTACGCTGGCGCTCTACGTCGATTGCAGTCGGCAATTTTGAGCGGCCCGTAGGTGCTCGGCCTGCTCTTGCGGTTGTATGGCGGGAACAACGCCGCCGTCGGTGGTTGAGGAGGACGTCGCCGGTGTTCTCTCATGATGCAGCTGCGTTTCCGTCACCTTTTCCTGTCTTCGTTTCTGATCGCCGCCGTCAATTGCTGAGGGAACGTCACCGCCATTTCTGCCTTCATTTACAATTGCTTCAGCCGTTGTTGATTTTGGTGTCCTGCTGTGCAGCTATGTTGATTCTGGTGCTCTTGCTGTTTCCTACCGTGCTCCTGATCCTCTGCCACCGCTGCTATGTCCATGCTGCTGTGTCGATACCCCGCAGCTGATCCTAATGTGGTACTGCCTTCTTGCTGGCTTGTCGTGTGCTTTCTGTCTGTTCCTTTTTTCTCGCTCTTCCTTGATGTTTGGTCATGGGGGATTCTTCGGTCACTTTGCCAAGTGTAATAATGTCACAGATGAGTGACCCTCCGCAGATTCATGCCCACTCGGGCTCCTTGAAGATCACCACCGCGCCTCTCGATGGTACAAACTATCTTGAATGGTCTCGTGTTGCTCTGCATGTGATACAGAACCCCCAGATGTATGGTTACATAGACGAGAGTGTCAATGAACCTTTTAAGGACGACCCCTCTTGGAAAAGACGGGACTCGGAAAATTCACTCGTTGTCTCTTAGATCCTCCACTCTATGTCTCCCAAGATTTATCACAAATACATGTTGATGGACTCTGCTTCTGAGATATGGACACGGGCAAGAGAAACGTACTCACAGATTGGTAGTTCTACTCAGATCTATGAGCTTACCCGTCGCATTTTGGAGTTGAGACAAGGATCTATGATTGTTGCTTCTTATTTTTCTTAGTTTGAGCAGCTCTATCAGGAATTGGACTATTTTCAAGGAGTTTACTCCTGTTTGCACTGCTGATGCAGTTAAGTTACGACAACAGGAACAACGCTTTCACCTGCATGTCTTCTTGATGGTTCTGAATATGGAGTCAGATATTATTCAAACTCATATCTTCCATCGGTCTCTTCTCCCTTCTCTCAGGGAGTCTTTTAGCATGGTTCTTGGAGTTGATGATCGCCGAAGTCTCTTAGCTCGATTGCCCCTCCGGATCACTCGACCTTAGCTAGTATTGGTCATAGTCCCTCCAACACTACTGTCCCTACATGTGATTATTGTGGGAGCAAAGGACACGTTCGTGAGGTGTGCTTCAAACTTCATCCTCATCTTACTCTAGCAGGCCGCGGTCTTGGCCATGGTAGGGCTCCCGAACGTGGAGGGACTCGACAGGGAGGTTCTCGGGTGCCTGATGCCGTGTATGCTACCGAGGTCTTTGATGCTCCTACATATTCTCCTTTTGAATAGTTTACTGCGCAAGAATTAGATGTTTTTCGTAGCCTTCTTCAATCCCAGCCTGACTCTGCTTCAGGTGCCTCTACTTCATTTACTATGGGAACTCCTCCCAGTGCACATACTTCCTCCACCGCTTCCTCTGATTGGATTATTGATTCAGGCACAATTGATCATATGACTGAATCTTTCTCATGTTTTATCTCCTGCATACCTTTGTTTGGCAAGGATAAGATTATCTCTGCTAATGGCACCTTGTCTTCCATTGCGAGCAAAACACATATCTCGTGCTCACCTTCTATGTCTCTTGCCTCTGTTTTTCATGTTCCCTTTTCCCCGCAATTTACTTTCTATCAGCAACATTACTAGATCTATTAACTGCTCTGTGACATTCATTTCCGACTCTTATGTTTTTCAGGAACTGGGTACGAAGTTGACAATTGACAGTGATAGAAATCACGGTGGCTTGTTCTACCTTGATACCCAACTATCATCTCGTGCTCTCACATCGACTACTGTCACAACTACGGATGTTCGACGATGGCATCTTCGCCTCAAACATCCATTTTTTATTTATCTTTGCAAACTGTTTCCGGCTTTCTTCTTGTTTATTAAATGTTTATCTTGTGTTTTCTGCGCTATGTCTAAGCATGTTTGACACACCTCCGTGCATTTATCTTCTCCTAGTGACACTCCTTTTTCTATTATGTAGTCTGATTTTTGGGGCACTCCCTGTAGTTTCTTTATTTGGTTTTCGTTGGTTTGTTATCTTTATTGATTGTCTTTTGAGAACTACTTGAGTATATTTTTTAAAGAAAAAAGTGATGTGTTTTCTTGTTTTCATAAGATGGTACAAACCCAATTTGATGGCAAAATTTACGTTCTTCGCATTGACATTGGGGGGGGGGGGATACGATGATTAAAGTCTGTTTGTCTTGTACCTCACCAATCATGGTATCTTGCGCCAAACCACATGTGTTCGTAGTTCACACTTCCACACAAAATGAGGTTGTTGAACGGAAGAATCACCACCTCCTTGAGGTGGCTCGTTGTCTTCTTCACACTATACATCTTCCCAAATCCTATTGAGGTGATGTCGTCCTCACTGCTTCTTATCTTACCAATCGTCTCCCCTCACGTGTGTTAGATTATTCTACTCCATTCACTCGCCTCTCTTCTTTGCATGTTGTTCATACCTTTCATCTGCCACCCCATGCATTTGGGTGTGTATGTTTTGTGCATGCTCATCAACCTCTTCAGAACAAACTTGACTTTTGGGCTCAACGTTGTGTCTTTATCGGTTATTCCTCCACCACAAAAGTATATCGGCGTTACCACCCTCCTTCCAGACATTTTTTTTGTACCATGGATGTTCCTTTTTGAGAGGAATCTTATTATCCAGATTCGACTCACTCTCTTTTGGTTAAGGGGAGATGGGCGACACTGGTCTTGATCCTCTTATTGTTTTCATCCCCGCTCAGTCTCCATCCCTATTCCTCTTATTCAGGTACCTCCTTTGCTCCCTGTCAAAGTTTCATTGCCGCCCCCTATCCAAGTTCCTCTGCTTCTTTCTTTGATTCCTCCTCTATGCTTATATACCATCGTCGCCAACCGGGAAAACAGACTGTTAGTGTTCCTCTATACCATTGCCCGCTTCATACTTGGATTCTGGTGATGATTCTCTTGCTTTGTTGAAAGGTAAAAATGTAAGCACTCAACGCTCTATTTCCAATCACGTTGCTTATCATCATCTTACCCTGTCCCATCGTGCCTTTGTTTCTTCATTATTCCATTCCCAAGACGTGACAAGAAGCATTGGGTATACCGGTTTGGACATGGGCTATGTAAGAAATAATGTCTTTCTTGGACAAGAGTCATACACGCGACGTCTCCTCTCTACCCCTTATGAAGAATGCTATTTGGTCATGTTGGGGGTTCTCGGTTAAGCAGAATCAGGATGGTAAGATTTAACAATACAAGGCTCAACTAGTTTCTCAAGGTTACCCTCAACTTAAGGAGTGAACTGTCAAGAGACCATTGCCCTCGTGGAAAAAACATAGTTCATACGAGTTCTGCTATCATGTGCCCCTTGCTTAGGATGAGATCTTCATCAACTAGTTGTTAAGAATTCTTTCCTCCATGGTGAGATTGATGAAGGAGTGTACATGAAATTTCCTTCTTGGTTCGTATCAAGTTTGATTATAAGTTGGGGCAATCCGATCACACTATATTTATCTGCAAAAACAATTAGAAGATTGTGGTCCTTATTGTCTATGTGGATGACATCATGATTACAAGCAATGATATTGAGGAGATTAGTAATCTTAAGGCTCTTTTATCTCTTGAGTTTGAGGTGAAAGACTTAGGAAGATTACGATACTTTCTTGGTATTGAGGTGGATCAGTCGAATCAAGGTATATTTATTTCTCAACGGAAGTATGTCCTGGATCTTTTAAAAGTAACTGGAATACTCGGTTGTGCCCTTGCAAATAATCCTATGGAGGAGAATTATATTATCGATGAGGATGGTGATGGTGATTCCACAAATACTTCAAGCTATCAGAGATTGTTGGGAGACTCCTATATCTATCTCACACCCGTCCTGACATCACGTATGTTGTTGGTATATTGTGTAGATATATGCATGCCCCTAGGATCAAACATCAAGAGGCAACATATCGGGTATTGCGATACCAGGAGAAGGCTCTTGGTCGTGGCATTTTGTTCTCTCGGAACAATCACTTGAACATTGAAGTCTTCACTGATGCTGGGTGGGTTGGATGTTGTGATGACAAGATATCCACTACCGTCTACTATACCTTAGTTGGAAGAAATCTAGTGGCATGGGGGAGTATGAAGCAGAATGTGGTTGCTAGATCTAGTGCTGAGACAGAGTATCGTGCAATGTCTCAAGGCCTTTTTGAAGGTATTTGGGTGCATACCATGCTTCGTGATTTGGGACTCCATAAGAATAGCCCTATCTCGTTATACTGTGATAATAAGGCTGCGATTAACATATCTCATAACCCCGTTCAACATGATAGGACTAAACATGTTGAGGTGGATCGACACTTTATCAAAGACCATCTGAATAAAGGAAATGTGGTCACTCAGTTCATTCAATTCAAAGACCAACTTACTGATGTGTTCACCAAGAGTTTGGAATGTGATGTTTTTGCTGATGATATTCAGAAGTTTGGAATGACAGATATCTTCCGTCCGACTTGAGGGGGAGTTGTATTTAGCCAAGTCTATTTGGTTCTTTCATATTTTTTATAACACTGTAGGGATATTTTGGTCTGTGTATTTTATTCCCTACCCATATATGACGCAGGGCGTATCTATAGGCGACTGATTAACGGTGACCTAACCGTACATGTCATGCAACACCCGACGAATTAAATCATAATCAGATAATAAAAATAACATCTCACGCAAATAAATTCACAGCAAAACACAATAATTAATTAGGGCGAGACAAGCTTGAGCTTTCTTCCGCATGGTGGGCGAAAGCAAGAGTGCACGACGAATAAACCCTGCAAACCATAATGATAATCTAAATGGAGACAACTACCATACAAGATATCCAAACAAGTATAAAATCCAATCCAATATAAATATGCTGAAAATAATAATTTAGTACAATGAAGACTCACCAAGTAGCGGGTTAACCATGGAAATGAAGAATCTGGAGCTGGAGATGCGTGTACGACGATCTGCGGTGGAACCAACGGCATGGAAAATGATGCAGGTGGCTGTCCTCGGCGGTGTAAGGTGGAATCGAACCGAAAATGGGTAGATCTGGCCACGTAGGTGTAGATCCGGGCGGGTAAGGGTAGATCCGACAATATGAGATCGAATTCGGGCTGAAAATTCCAGATCTTGACTTCTCCGGAAGGGGGGGTAGGTTTTGGAAGGTGGTTCCACGAGAATAGGGGCTGTCGGCAAGGGGGAAATTAGGGTGAGAGAGGCGGTGGTGGCTTGGAGAGGGGATGGGAGGGCGGCTACGGGTGGCTGCAAGGGGAGGGCCAGCGGCAGGTTGGTTGGCAGAGGGGTGCAGGCCGGAGGCTGGTTATTGGAGGGAAAACAGGGGGCTGCGTGAGTTTCCACGATGGAGGAAACAGAGGGAGCAGGCGGCCGAGATTCAGCAGGAAAATGGGGAAAAACGGCTGTTGTTTCAGGCCAGTGGTTCGGGGCAGCAGGGTGTGGTTGGCGGTCGAAATAGGGAAAAAAACTATATGAGGAATAGTAAATTTCATCCTACGGTAGACAAAAAATTGATGGGAAAATTTCTTCTGGACTAAAAAAAAACTGGATTTGGAAATGGTTGGGGGCGGCGGCAAGGGGATTTGGTGTGGGAGAAAGTGGCTTAGGGTTAGGGCAAAACTTAGGGAAGGAGACACGTAGGAGGCGTCACCTAGGGTTTTACAGAGTCGGCACCATGGAGGGATCGCTGGAATCCGAGAATTCTATTCACCAAACTCTGCAATGATTCTAATCAGCCCACAAACTACTTTTTTGATAATAAAAGTCGAATTAGGGCATGCCACCATCGACGACTATGATTGGTTGGAGGTGGGGCCACTCAAATACCTCAAAATACAACACAAAATAATGAAATAATATATCAAATTGCCAGACACATCTGCGGAGTCTGATCATCGATCCGCGCACGACATATATGGAAAGTCACCAATCGGCCCCGAACGGGCCCAAAACTCGTCCTCAACTCAATGTCCTCGTCTTTGCTCCACATCAATATATATATGTAAGAGTAGTGAGCTTAGACAATCGATCAATACTAGTTTTCTTATTTCCACTCGTACTACATATGAATTACTTTTGCAATTCTTTCCTTTGAGTTTTCTGATTTTGGGCGAGCTTGTGAGAGGGAAGGAGTCCTGACGTCAAAGTCCATTTTAGAAACTTTCTTTAACCTTGGAAGTGAAGGAAAAAAGAAAATCTAAGGAAAACTAAATCCTAGGTTTTGGTCCCTAATCAATCCTAGTAAAATCTTCACATAGGAATGAAAAGGAGTTGTGATGTAGGCATTACAATGCGATTGAGGAAAAAATCTTGCAAATTGGGGCTGTTTTGGACCCACGGCCAGAGTTGGCGTGCGTTGGCGGTAAGGGGAGGCGAGAAGCGCGACAACAACAAAATAAGGAAAGACTCGGGTTTCTTCTCCTTATCGTTACTTAGGCTTCACGGTTCCGTTGCACGCATGTAGCCGGCCCAGTGTGAGTGAGTCACACCTAAAACGGTCGATTCCTTCTTTTCTCTTGCCCGTCCCTTTATTCAAAGCAATCCACCCACCCCTTTCTATAATGACGTACTCCATATTGGTAATGGGGAAACTCTTGCGCTTCCTTGCTGCAAATGATGGAGACATAATCCCGAAGTTCCTAATAGATTCTTTCCCATAAATTGAAATATGAATTAGTCCAAGTGTCTCAGAAGCTGACCTGTCAATTGTGATGGTTCCTCGACAAGGCTTGCCAATTTAAGCCCTACAGAAACCCCCTTGCATTGGTGTTTATGTTTGGCCCTTGACGAGTGCAAGTATTTACTGCAGAATGTCAAAATGTTGAACACCTCCATAAGCACGGCATATGCCTCAATCAAAAAATTCACATTCAGCGAATTCTGTGTTGACTAGTTAGCCTGCAATGGAAATTGAAGTGGCACTTCAAGAAAACACCTCAATGACCACAACAAATGCTCGACTACAATAAATAACTAAGAGGGAAAAAATCTTAGTGCTAAGAACTTGAACTCGACTAAACTCCATTTGGCTTTGAGCCTTTGACAATGACAAAATAAAGCCAAAAAGGGAAAAATTCTTATTACCAGAGTGTAATCGCTCTGAGACATGCAAAATGGAACTCATGTAGGATTTTGACCTCTATTTTGGGAATGAATGTTTTAACAATGAATTTGTTCAGAAGTAGCGTTACTCCTTTTGAAATTTCTTTGGCCTAGCATCTATTACGGAGAAGAAGTTGACTTCATGGCCTGAGTGTTTCTCATTTGTGATAGGATTCATGTAAACTGAGTTGCCATTCCACGAAGAGATGCGCTCTGGTGATAAAGTAAATGTTCTTACACATAGGGGCTCATCTTCTTAAAGGAGACAAAACTTTCTATTAATTCAAAATTAGAAGTAAAAAAAGAGAGAATGTTATGGCCTCCTGATCTGGATCTCGTGAGAGGGCCGACTGAGGAGTTCCCCGATGGAGGGACCGAATCCCTCGACGTTGCTATGGCTGAAAGTTACCGGAACCTTTGAAGGGGGAGGAGAAGAGGAGAAGAAAGAGAGATCGAGAGAGAGGAAGGGAAGTAGGGCGGTGAGAGGAGCGCGGCTTGGCGACGGCGGAATCCCGAACCCGGGACTGCGGCTGCTGCTAGGGTTGCGATCTGGAGGGGTTAGAGAGAGAGAGCGGGGTTTAGAGAGGGGATATTAGGAATGATTCTTGCTTGCTTTTCCCAAACACCAACCGGACCCATATAGGTCCCAACCCAAACCAAAAGTAAATTGCTTGCATAGTTGCGCCCCTCACCTGGGCTTGCTACAAGTGAGACCAAATTATAATAAACTACGAAATACGAAAGCATCAAACATAATATAAAGTCATGCGGTCTTGGCCGGTGGACGGCGCTTGTAAGTGCGGCCCCAATGTGGATCCGGTGTGTCGAACGCCGTAACAAAGAATGATGATTATACTTTTTGGATGTTAAAAACTGTCGCATACGCTAGAAAAAACATTTAATCACTTATAGGAAATATTACAACAGTCGTCTAATAAATTGTCAGGCATTGGAAAAAAGTAATGGAATGAATTGAATAGCCAAGCTTACTTGAGTAACCAGTCAAGTCTTCATAAATGTTCAACTACTGCAAAAGGGATGACAAGGATTCTGGTAAGAGGGTCAGAAATTTATTTATAAGTGTCTAATTTACTTGAATCTGAATGATTTTTCCTATAAATCATGTCTCAAAATATATCAGGCATTTCTTGTTATGTAAATGATTTAGCTCATTAAAATTCTAAGTCAACTTAAAATTTTATTTTAGGTGCTCGTCCATCTATATATATTTATCTTGTGCCGCCAAATCAGAATTATTTTTTGTTCAACTTTTCAAAGGAAATGATAGTTCTGTAATTTAAATCTGATTCATTTTGGAACTTTATTATTGTTATTATTATTGTTATAAATTGTTCAGTTTCTCCTTCAATAAACGTAATTAAGATCCCTTTCCTCTTGAACATTCAGGTTCTGCTGCATCAGATAGATCAAGGGAGTTGGGTTTGTCCAGCTGGCCAGATCAGAATATTTTAGATGCTGATATTGTTCAGGATGGTAAGCGGTGGTGGTCAAATCCACATTCTTCTCCTTCTCGCCTTGCAGAGTCCAAATCTTTGTACAGAACTTCATCAACCCCTTATGAACAGCAGCAGCTAAATTCTGAACTACTTCCTCTTCCTATGCCTTCTTTTACACCCCACAGTATGGATAATTTAACACCAGGTGTTGGACTCCAGAGACATTTTTCTGGTCAGAAAGTCTTCCCTTTCTCCGTTTCTCAACCCCCTTTAGTCGATATGTATGGTGGGACGAACTATGGCTTTAGCATGACGCCATTTGTCTCTCCGGGCCCCCCTATCATTAATCAGGAGGAGAACACTTTATTTAGACATTCGAGTCGTGTAATTTCCGGCGACCAGAATAATCAGTTTCCCGGTTTATTTCAGCAGAATTTGTCTCATCAAGGCGGGCTAATGACTTTGCAACAACCCCGATTTCAGAACGTTCAGCCTTCTTTATCGCATTTCCCGCACTTACTGCCTCAACAATTTGGTCAGCATCCTTCTCACATGAACAGACTCGAAACGATACTTGGAATGGCTGATTTGAGAGATCAAGGATTGAAGATGGGGCAAAGGGGAAGGCAGAACATGCATTTTTCAAATCAACCTTCTGATATTGGGAACCGAAAAAGCAGTCCATGGACTCAATTCCGATCCAAGTTCATGTCATCCGAAGAGATCGAAAGCATTCTGAGAATTCAGCATGCTGCCACGCATAGTAGTGATCCTTACTCCGATGATTACTACCATCAAGCTTGTTTGGCTAGGAGAAGTTCTGGATTGGGTTTGAGACACCATTTCTGTCCAAATTCCATCAAGGAATTTCCTCCAAGGTCTCGGGCGAATAATGAGCCCCATGCTTATCTTCAGGTGGATGCTCTTGGAAGGATCCCCTTCTCTTCGATCCATAGACCTCGTCCTCTACTGGATGTGGAGTCACGATCTACCGCTGATGGAGGCATGGCAGAGACGAAAACTTCCGTGAAGCCTCTGGAGCAAGAACCAATGTTGGCTGCTAGAATGACCATCGAAGATAGCCTCTGCCTTCTGCTTGACGTAGATGACATCGATCGACTACTGCAGTTCAGCCCATCACATGATGACGAGTTGCAGCTGAAAAGGAGACGGCAGGTTCTCTTAGAAGGGCTTGCGGCATCTCTTCTGCTGGTCGATCCACTTGATCCAGCTAAAGCTAGCCAATCTGTGGGTATAGCTCCTAAAGATGATCTCATCTTTCTCCGTGTAGTCTCTCTCCCGAAGGGAAGGAAGCTTCTGTCACGTTATCTTGTGCTGCTTTACCCCGGCAGCGAGTTGACTCGGATTGTTTGCATGGCCATTTTTCGCCATCTCAGGTTTTTATTCGGTGGTCTTCCCTCTGATGCTGGGGCAGCTGAAACCATATCGTCTCTTACTCGAACCATTTCTTTGTGCGTACGTGGGATGGATTTGAGTGCACTCAGTGCATGTCTAGCTGCTGTAGTCTGTTCTTCGGAACAACCTCCTCTCCGTCCCATTGGAAGTTCTGCTGGGGATGGATCGTCGATAGTGATAAAGTCTGTGATTGAGAGAGCCACAGAACTCTTGAACGATCATCACGCCGCGAGTACTTATAGTATTCATAACCGGGCTCTTTGGCAGGAATCATTCAATGCTTTCTTCGGTCTTCTCTTCAAATACTGCTTGGGGAAATACGAAAGTATCACACAGTCGCTGCTCTCGTGCTCGCATGAATCTTCGTTGGCTGGATTGGAGGCAACTCATGCTTTTCGCAAGGAGATGCCGGTTGACTTATTGCGTGCGAGTCTTCCGCATACCGATGAGCATCAGCGGAAACTTTTTCTGGAATTGGCTCAGCGTACCATGCCACTTGGTGGATAGTTCTTGTACGGCGAAGACTATGAATTCTGTTCTTCCAAGTGAGTGCCCGTACATTTTATCCTTTAAAATTCGAGTCACGACTTTAGGGTTGCCTTGTCAATGCATATCTTCTGTCCCTTTTTTGAGCATGCTGGTGGCATATCATATGGTCAAGGTATTCCAGCTTTAGTAACTTGTTCAATGATTTTTCTTATTCCTTTGGAAGGGGTTTTTGGGGTTATTTTGGCTACTATTTAAAGGATATGTAGTATTTTGTGGGAGTCATACCTGGAAGATTTCCTGGAAGGCGCTTAATTTTTGTGCTCCTTCTTGGATCCCCAGGAAGTAACAGTGAAGATAGGAATGTAAATTTCCTCAAAAACTAGAGTGATGGAAGTGAATTGTTATATTTTTTGGTATTCGAATTGGTGGGAGGGTCCTATATATATATGCAGGGTATATTTTAAACTTGTCAACTCTGTTTTGTTTTATGTTGTGTTATGTAAAATACTGGAAGCTTTAATGACCCTACTGATGAAAGCCCCACTTGTTTTTAGCAATTGTAATTTCCCACTGCATGGTTTTCTTCAGTGGCATTTCATCATTTTATTTTAACAAATAAACCTTGTATATTCTCGTTTTCTTGGATAATGCCACTCTTCTCTAGTACTGAATTTCAAAATCATTAAAATGCGTGCATATTTTGTGCTATACTTGAATCTGCTAAATATACTTGGTTAGGTTTTTTTTCAACTCATCACGGGTCTGAGTTTTTTTGGTGTCTGAATTAACTTATTAAATACAGAATCTACTGATAGCATACTATTTACAGTGGACTGGAAATCTCTTGTGCTGGAGCCTGTGAGGCCTTAGGATATGCGCTCCTCACTGACACATGCCACATAATAGTCTATGAGTTGGGGAAGGGAATAATGAACAACTCCTTTCATTCTTCTAGAATTTCAAGTCTTGGTTATTACAAATGAGTGGAGTGCTGTTATGTATCTTTGGTCACTTGTCTCTACTATGGCCTATGAATATTGTTTAGTTGTCTTTTAATTAGGAGGTAATTAATAATTTTAATTATTGCATTTGTATTTCTATTCTATGACGAGTATAGTTGCAATTAGTGTTAGATACTTGTTTTCCAAGAACCATTTGGTACTCTATTTAAATTGCCTCATGGAAAGAATGAACGCAAGCAAAAAAATTATCTTCTTCTCTTTAGTTCTCTCTTAGCTAGGATTAGAGATTTGATAACTCTCCCACGAGTTCTCTGTCTCCTACAACCGTGATAAGGCTCCACATTATCCCATTATGATTTACATTCGTAATGTTTGGTATCAGGACCACTGGTTCCCGAATCCCTGTTTTTCTTCGTTATACACATAACATGCTAGTCAGATTCCCTATTACGGTAGTGACGATCATCCTTGTCTCTTCCGTCCCTTGTCACCTGGTCAATGACACCTAAATTTGCATTCAATTCCGCTTCTTGCATACCTGATACTCTACTCACACAATTGCACATTCAAGCATAGTCGATGTCTCCTCCAACACACACACAGAGACACGCCCGCGCATGCACCCACACACCCACACTCCCACACCCCCCACCCTCACACATTTTTTCTGTTCATTGAGGCCTTGACAACTCTCAAATTCACAACATCACCATCATTTCCCATGTTTGATCAGTCCTCCAACCACTCAACATCTTTACACTCGATGCCAGAACCACGGAGAGCCGGCGTCTGTCAAATCCAATTATTGCTCGCACAACCAAAGTCCCTATCGCAACATGTATCTATTGCATCCGGTCTCCTCCACGTCCACCGATTGCCGAGTTATCTCATTGGGCCATCTGACATAGGGTAGATTATAAACAAAACTACTGAGGATAACTGGAGGGGACCCTATACGCGCTAAGCCGGCAACTAGCTTTGCATCAATAAATTTTATAAACAATATTACAAGACAAACCATAGTCAATTTAAACTTCAAAACAAGGAAACACATGCAATAATATGCGAGAGTGCGAGAAAACAACTACACAAGCGAATAAGTTTTAACAAGTCACATGAAACTTGCAGACAACGATTACAAAGGAATATACCTAAAAGCAGTAAATAAACTGTTAAGCACTAACTAGGAGAAGAACTAAGAGAAGGGAGTAGAGGAAAGTAGAGAGGAATTAGGGTTAGGGTTGGGAGAGAAGAGAAAAGAACCTGAATATTTCTTGCATAGCTCCAAAAGAGAGGGGTCCGGGTATTTATACCCCCGGACCCAAGACCGGCCAGCCAAGGGGGCCGGCCGGCCCAAATGGGGCTGAACCCGGCGTGGTTCAACCCCCCGATCCCGTATATTTAAGAGGAGGGGGCTGAACCCATTGGTTCAGCCCCAACATTGCCATGCCCGTGCCGTTGCTGCCGTTTGTAATGCTGTCCGAATAATCTAGCCTCGTCCGGGGGCGTAACATTCCCTGCCCCATCAAAAGTCAGCTTGTCCCCAAGGTGATAGTCAGGGTAGAGCTCCCGGAACTCCAATAGGTCAACCCACGTATTATGCTCTGCAGAGAGATCCTTCCACTTGACTAACAGCTCTGGACAGTACGCCGTGCCACGGCGTTTCCATTTGATCAAGAGAACATCCTCCGGAATTGGGCGAAGCTCTCCCCCACCAGTAGCCTCGGGCAAAATGGGACAAATCGGAACAGCAGCCCCCAACTTCCGCTTCAATAAGGAGACATGGAAGGTAGGATGAATCCGGGAGCTCGCCGGTAAGGCCAAGGTATACGCCACCGGACCGACGCGCCGCGTGATCCGAAACGGGCCATAGTAACGGGGTGCCAGTTTCTGATTAGTCCGTTGGGCCACCGACAACTGGCGATAAGGACGAAGTTTGAGGAAAACCTCATCCCCCACCTGGAACTCCCGCTCGGTGCGATGACGATCCGCCTGCACCTTCATACGATCCTGTGCCGCCTGAAGGTTCTCCCGCAAGGTGGCGAGGGTCCGATCACGATCCCGAAGAGCCCGATCCACTGCGGCAACTGCGGTACTGCCGGGCTCATAACTGCTCAAGGAAGGAGGTGGCCGCCCATAGACGACCTCAAAAGGCGTGAGTTTACTAGCCGAGTGATAAGAAGTGTTGAAGCAGTACTCCGCCCAAGGTAACCAGCTAGTCCAGGTCCGCGGCTCATCCATGAAAAAGCAGCGAAGGTAAGTCTCGACGCCCCGATTTAATACCTCTGTCTGGCCGTCGGTCTGGGGATGGTGGGCCGTGATGAAACGTAAGGACGTCCCCTGCAAGCGGAAGAGCTCTGTCCAAAATCGGCCAACAAAGGTAGGATCCCGATCGGAAATGATCGCCCGGGGAACCCCATGCAACCGAACAATCTCTCGCACAAATAAGGCCGCCACCGACTCTGCTGTGTAGGGGTGGCTCAGAGCAAGGAAGTGCCCATACTTGGACAACTTGTCCACCACTACCAATATCACCGTGTTACCCTTCGACTTGGGCAGCCCGTCGATGAAGTCCATAGAAACCGTATCCCAGATCAGATGCGGAATCTCCAAGGGAGTGAGGAGGCCCGCTGGAGAAGTAGTCTCATATTTCTGCCGTTGGCACACATCACACGTCTGCACAAACTCCTGAATGTCACGACGCATTCCCTTCCAAAACACGTTGGCCCGAGCCCGCTGAAGGGTGCGAAGAACGCCGGCGTGACCGCCGGTCGGCGAAGAGTGAAACTCATGCATCATCACCGTGCGCCAAGCTGATTGAGCAGGAATGACCACGCGTCCCTGATGGTACAGCCGATCATTCTGTAAATGATAACCTGGGGCGACCTCATGACCTTGTCGCAGGTCCTCCACAATGGCCCGTAACTCGGGATCATGCTGCACCGCGTCCTGAATCTCATCCATCGAATCCAATTGAGGCCCGGAAATGTGTGCCAAAACCCCCTCAGGTAAGCGAGACAGGGCGTCAGCCACCCGATTGTCCTTTCCGGGGCGATACTCGATCGCATAATCATATCCCAACAACTTGGTGACCCACTTTTGTTGCAGGGGAGAAGAAATCCGCTGCTCCAAAAAATGCTTCAAGCTCTGATGATCGGTCCGTATCGTAAAGTGACGCCCAAGTAGGTAGGGCCGCCATAGGGCCACCGTATGAATAATCGGCAGCATCTCCTTTTCAGACACTGAGAGTCCCAGAGTTCGGGGAGCCAAAGCCTTACTGTAGAAGGCGATCGGCCGCCCTTCCTGCATCAAGACCGCCCCCACGCCCACGCCAGAAGCATCTGTCTCGACCACGAACTGTTTGGTGAAATCCGGAAGTGCCAGCACTGGAGTCGTCGACATAGCCCGTTTGAGCGCCTGGAAGGCCGTCTCTGCCTCAGCGTGCCACTCGAAAGCATCTTTTTGTAGCAACTGTGTAAGCGGCCTAGCAATCTTCCCATAGTCTTGCACAAAGCGCCGGTAGTAACCAGTGAGGCCTAAGAATCCCCGCAGCGCCCGAATGGTCAGAGGTCGTGGCCAAGAAAGCATACTCTCGATCTTCCGTGGGTCGGCCTTCACCCCGTCAACGGAAACTAGATGCCCCAAGTACTCCACCTCAGGTTGTCCAAAAGAACACTTGGACCGCTTAGCATATAGCTGATGTTGCCGGAGAGTAGAGAAGACCTGAGCCACATGACGTAGATGATCCTCCCAAGTAGCACTGTAGATCAGAATGTCGTCAAAAAAGATCAAGACGAAACGTCGCAGGAATGAGCGAAAAATCTCATTCATATTGGCCTGGAAGGTAGACGGCCCCCCCGTCAAACCATTGGCCATCACCAAGAACTCATAGTGACCGTCATGAGTCCTGAAGGCCGTCTTATGCGCATCCTCCTCCTTCATCAGAATCTGGTAGTAGCCTGACCGCAGATCCAGCTTCGTGAATAGGGTCGCCCCATGCAACTCATCCAGCAGCTCCTCAATCACGGGAATCGGAAACTTGTCTTTCACAGTAACACTATTCAAGGCACGGTAGTCCACGCAAAAACGCCAAGATCCATCTTTTTTCTTAACCAGAATAATCGGTGCGGAGAAAGAACTGGTACTAGGCCGTATGATACCCGCATCAAGCATCTCCTTCACACTGCGCTCAATCTCCGCCTTCTGGATGTAGGGGTACCTATACAGACGGATGTTGGGCGGTTCCGCTCCAGTCTGTAACACAAACTGATGATCACGGAAACGTGACGGTGGGAGTGTACTCGGCTCCTGGAAGATATCATCATACTCCTCTACGAGCGCCCGCAACTGGTCCGGAACCTGTGTCGATCCTTCCTCATCCGACCGCACCCCCAACAGAATCGCCATCAAACTACTGGATCCCTCAAGCTGCTGCAAACTACGAAGGGAGATCTCCTTAACCGGAGAAGATCTGAGTCCGGTCAAACAAAACTGTCGCCCGCCTTGCCTGAACTCCATCGTCATCTGATCCCAATCAAAAGTAACCCGCCGCAACTGCTGTAACCACTGCACTCCCAGTACCATATCGGAGCCCCGGATCGGTAAGAGGTAGACATCCGTGCACCCCACATATTCCTGCATCCGAAGCTCTACCGCCTTCAATACCCCTTGGCATTGTAACTTGCTGCCATCCGCCACCATGACCTGAAATGCTGCGCCCGTGTCGATCCCCTGCCCCACCCCTCCGTGCTACATCAGGGTGAATAAAGTTGTGAGTACTCCCACTGTCTACCAGAATCGTCACCCTCTCTCGTTGAATCCGCCCAGCCAACCGCATCGTAAGCGGGGGAGGATTGCATCCCTCCATGGCATGTAGGGAGACGCCCAACTCCGTCAAGTCTAGGTCTCCCCCAGACTCCAATTCCTCCTCCGGGAACACGTCCCCCTCGAGCTGCTCCTCCTGGTGCAACATAAAAACCTGTACCTTCTGGCACTTGTGATCTGGCACGAACTTCTCATCACAATTAAAGCATAAGCCTTTCTCCTTCCGAGCTGCCAACTCGCTCCAAGACAACCGAGTCACCGTTGGCTTGGTACCCGCGGGTGGCTCCCGTCGTGCTGCCGTCGCAGGGCCCAAAGCTGATCTACTCGTGATACGCGCTCGCTGCCTGTTGAACTTCTCTTCCTGGATACGTGCCAACGTAATGGCCTGATTCAAGGAACGAGGCATGAGTGCTTGCACCTCATCCCGAATATGCTCCTTAAGACCAGATATGAAACAGCTGTAGAGCGTCCTTTCCGGCCACTGCACCCGATTTGCCAACTTCTCGAACTCAGTACGATACTCCATAACCGACCCTTTTTGACGAAGCTTCTGAAGGAGTGCCTCAAAGTTCTCATACTCCAGTGGGCCAAACCGGGCCGTAAATCCATCCACGAACTCCCCCCAAGGCACGTACTCCCGTCCCCGTAGGAACCACTGTGTCCATTGGAAGGCATCGTCCTTTAGATGGAAGGACGCTAGCTGCACCCATTGGCCTTCAGGCACCTCCTGGTACTGGAAGAATAATTCAGCCTTGTGAATCCATTCCAAGGCGTCGCCGCCCTCGAATTCTGGAAAGTACATGCGCGTTAATCCGGGGGTCAACCGTTGTGTTCCTGGACCTCCGTCCCTCCTTGCGTGTTCCCCATGCTCAAAACCACCGTACCCGTGCGGCTGTCCCGCTCCCCAAGGCGGAGGCTGCGGCTGGCCGCCCCACCCTGGGCCAAATCCGACCCCTCCTGGTGGCCCAAACCCACGTGGAGGAGGAAGGAGCCCCCCTTTGCTGTCCCACCATGTCGGGTGGCCGTCGGAGCCCCAAAAGCTCCTCCCCGCCTCGGCGCCACTCTTCCGGGCCCGATCCCAGTCCGCCGAAGGCTGCTGCAGCGGTTCCGGGCGGAAACAGCCCCGCCGGACCCCCGTACCCTGCTGCCGAGGTCGCAGGCAACCCGTATGCCGCCGATCCCGCACCCCCCGTCCATCCTTGCCACGCCGCGCCGGCCGGAGCCCCTCCCGAAGGCCGCACGCCCGCGATACCTTCCGCAGCCCGCGCGGAGGCCGAGCCCGCTGGATCGGCTCCCGATCCGGCTGAATCGTCGTTGGCCGGGCCTTTCCCCTTCAGTAGAGTCTTCAACTCCTCCAAACGGGTCTCTAAACGCACTTCCAAAGCTGCCATGGAATCGGTGAGGCCAACAACATTCTCCTCTAGGGTTTCAATCCGCGAGGATTCCTCTTGATTGCGAGTATTCACCATTGCAGCGAGAATCGAATCCTCTGATACCAAATGTTAAGCACTAACTAGGAGAAGAACTAAGAGAAGGGAGTAGAGGAAAGTAGAGAGGAATTAGGGTTAGGGTTGGGAGAGAAGAGAAAAGAACCTGAATATTTCTTGCATAGCTCCAAAAGAGAGGGGTCCGGGTATTTATACCCCCGGACCCAAGACCGGCCAGCCAAGGGGGCCGGCCGGCCCAAATGGGGCTGAACCCGGCGTGGTTCAGCCCCCCAATCCCGTATATTTAAGAGGAGGGGGCTGAACCCATTGGTTCAGCCCCAACATTGTCATGCCCGTGCCGTTGCCGCCGTTTGTAATGCTGTCCGAATAATCTAGCCTCGCCCGGGGGCGTAACATAAACACATAATTCGACACTTAAAATCACAACCAAATTGATAAACTTAGGACGCTTACGAGATTGAATACTCGGAGAGATTCCGATAGTCGGAGAGGCAACAAAAGGTAGAAGTGGGGCTGCTGAATGGAATCAGTTGGCTGGATGTGGTGGCAAATGAATCTGTGGGCTGGTTTTGAGGAATAGTGGGGCTGGGCAGCAAGATTTATGAGTTTCAGGGTGCTACAGAGAGTTGGAGGGGCTGTTTGTCGAGCAGGGGGCTTGTTGGAGGGTTGTCCGAGGGGGGCTACAAAAAGGCTCGGAGTGGCTATAATTGGATTTCCAGCCATTGGAACTACATCCAGGGTCTGAACAGGACGTTAATGGGAGTTGCAGGAGGCTGTTTGGGATTTTAGGAATTGATGGGGGAGGTTTTGGGAGGCTAGTTAGTGTAATAGGGTGGGATAAGTGTGGCGTCGGTGAGTAAGGGGGAGGCGTAGTTATTTCCTGAAAGTTGAGAGAAGTGGGGTAATGGGGGAGTGAAGGTGAGGGAATTAAGGGAGAGTGAGGGCTGAGGGAAAAAGAGTAATTTTAGGAGTACATGGCTATATTTTAGGAGGTGTCTATGAGTGAGGAGGTGGCTTGGGAGTTGAGTAATGGGGTGAGGAAGGGTGGCCAGCCAAGGGTGTCCAGTGGTGGTCACTGAAGGTAACGGTGGTGGCCGGAGATTATGGTAATGGTTGTAAAACTGAAATGGAAGTCGATTGTGGTGGGCCGGCTAAGGGGGAGGGAAGGGGTTGGAAAGGGTGGCCGGCTATGGGTTTTGAGGGTGGGTGGTGGCTGACGAAAATTGGGAGTTGAGGTGGCCAACCAAGGTACTCCAAGATCACACTCGGATTCTGAATTCAGCATCGGTGATCAAAAGGTGAATTTTTATCTCTCTATTTCAATGCCTTGAAACTAAGCCTTCTACCTCTATTTATAGATTAGGGACGAGTAATGGGCGCTTAATGATCTTCTAAGCACAAAAAATTCAAAAAATTAGAAATAAAATAAGAAAATTCCTAGATCCACATCCCGCTCTATATAAGTGATCTTGATCTTCGTTGGTGGTTCCTTAGTGTGCGCGAGTAAACCCTTAAGGGTCGCGTGACATGATTCCCATCAACTACCTTGGCCTAAAACATTCATCTTTGATGAGCGAAAATGATCGTTCTGGTGTCGGAGGGCGGGCATGAGTTTCTTGACCTCTGTTGCCGGAATCCTTGTATTATCGATGAACATTGGTCTTGCCAATGGATCAAGTTCTGGTATTAGTATGATCTTGTTGGCCAAGATTTTAGTGATGACGTTGAGCCTGTTTGGCTAAGCTGTGGCGGTGTAGGAAGCAGTGGTGGGAAACAATGGTGCATGAATCAGCTGTTTTGCAATGGTGGAAAAATTTATGAAATTGTTTGGAAAACTGTATTTGCAGTGCAGTGTGAAACAATGGTAGTAATAATTAAACATCCCGGAGAATTTACGAAATCTGAAAATAAATAAACAATTTGCTCGACATTAATTTTATTTACTTATAAAAGTAAATATATTAATATTGATGGGGTTCCCCAAAATATGTTCGGACGAGCCATAGATTTTTTTCCCGATCTTGTCCGGCTCGACGCTACAATTCCAACGTGCACATTCTCACACAATTTCGAGTATGTTCAGTATTCCAAATGGACGTCAGGACACACATATGCGCACTTGATTCGCTCACAAGCTAGGATGATTCATTTTGACCGATTCACGAGCGTCTCGAGTGACCCGCATTAAAAATTATTAAACATTTAAACATTAATTAATTATTTAAAAAGTTAAAATGTTAATATAATTTATTAATAACTAAGTTTTAATATAATTTTATTAAAACTTAATTTTAACTTTTAAAAATTATTATATTAATGTTTTAATTAATTAGCAAAAAAAATTAAATGTTAATATAATTTATTAAATTCTAATTAATTATGCTATTAATATAAATTTTATATAATATAAATAATAATTGATATATATGTATATAAATTATAAATTAATATATATATACACGCAATATATGTATATATATATATTTTTATTTATATTATATAGTATTTACTTTTTTATATTTAAAATTATTTATATATTATTATTAAAAAAACAGCGCTGCGCGCTGAGCTGCCGCCGTGGGCGGTGGCTTCTTGCCACCGCCCACACCAAATTTTTTGTTTGGCGGGGCAGCATCAAAATTAGCGGCATGTCGCTGTGCTACCGCTCCGCCAAACAAGCCCGTTGAAAGGTACGATGTCTGCGGAAGATGGTGTTTGCGTCGGCGAATGTAATGCTTTTGTTGTTGAGGAGACTGAGACTGGAGCGAGTAAGAATGTTAGTGTTGAAGGTGGATCAATTATGGCTGTCGGTGGTTGAGTAGTAGAATGAAGCTGGGGGTGGCTAATGAGAAAGGTATGGGGCGGAGGATTTGATATAGTGGGAGGCGATGGGTGCATGTTATCATGTGGTTCATAGAATGAAGTCTTTAATGTTAAATACAAGTGAAATCCCCATACTTTTATGAATATAGAGTTTGTAAGCCTTGACCCAATCCTTCTTATTATCGGTAAGGACCCATTCACTTGACGTTTAATTTTTTAGCAGTTCATTTGGGGAACTCCTCAACACGTATACAAATCATCATCGATTCCCCTGCTTAGATTTTTTTTACTCCCCCGTGCCTATCAAAATAAAATTTATTATTGCAATGATCCTATACTGGACAGGCTCATGCATGTCATGCAACAATAGTAAATAATGGTTGATTGACTCAAAAGGCCTCCTGCGTAGTGGTCATATAACGTCCCATATCACTCTACCGAGAGGCACGCGGTCAGGAGGCTCAACAGGTTGAGTATATAAATACTCATCATTGGTATAGTTGTCGTAGTCAGGATCCTCTAAGACATTAGCAGTGAGTTGTGCCTCTATAGCAAGCGAAGTGCTTTGAGGGATGTGAGGAGTGGTATAAAGAACTCCTAATGCATAGAATGATGGAACCTACTTCTAAGGCAGTACTGAGATCCTCTAAGACTTTAGCAGTGATTTGGCTGTTCTCTCCTTACCTTTGGTGTCCCCACCCACTGGTTGGATAAAAGTTAACATGAATGCCCACAATTATTAAATGAATGTTCGTTAATGTATCAACCTTATGACCTTATACCACATCAAATAAAGAGTATCATAGTAAACATGCAAGTACAATGATCTGAACATCAGTTTACATACCAGACAAGCAAAAAATCAATGAAAAGCAATAAAAAGGGTTATTATTTTCTTTGTTGTAGCTTTGGGCTTTAGACCCGTTAAATTCTGATGCGCGCTATAACACATGAACCAAACACAAGTTAGAGAAAAATGAGGGACAACTATGAGCTGACAACAAACCGCGTAACGATCCATCTCCTCGATCATCCTAACAAATTTTGGGGCAGGTCATCGCAACCTGCAAGTACACCGTAATATGCACTATGTACAAAATGAAAGTAAAACTAAGCTACAATTGGTGGAAGATCAAGCATAATCAATTTCTAGGCTTAGCATTTAAAAAATGAGGAACCTAGGTATGCAAGTTATGATAATTGGGTTCACCCGAGGGTTCCCCACAATCGCCTAAGGAACAACGTATGCATCTAATAAGCAATCATGAAACAATACAACGTACATGGGTACTCACGACCACACGAGATCATGCAGTCATGGCACACACGCAAACTCTTCGGTAGGGGGTGGGGGTTAAGTTCATCACCCTTACCGAGAAACAAGCCGGGGGTATTGGTTCATCTCCCTCAATGTGACTTCGATAGGGGGCTTAGATTCACCGTTCTCATTGAAAAACAAAAACATGTGGTTTAGATTCGTCTCCCGTTTGGTTAGGAGGATAGGGAAAAATGTTCCACTCCTCTTAGATCTGTCGTAGTAGGTTTAAGTCGTCTCCTTGTTTTGATTCGAAACTCAAGCACAATGCAAAAGAGAAGAGACATCGAGTCCCTAAACTTCAATCTATCAGGTTTTCATAAATATCATTCCAAAGGTAGGAGGTCTAAGTCGTCTTCTTTATGAGACGTGGCGAAGATCTAGTTCGTCTCCAAACACAATCTCCTCCTCAAAGTCGACGGGTAGCATTATCGTCTTACCCACTCCGCAACGCGGTATACCCAATTTATCTTCCTGACAGTATCTCAAGCAAGGTTTTAAGAACCGAACCGGAGATCGAACCGGTGAGATAAAAGGTTCAAGGTCCGACCGGTTGGACCGGTCGGACCGGGGTTGAACCGTAATATTATAATAAATAATAAAAACAAATAAAAATTAGTTATAATTATATAAGAATACCAAGTTGTATAATTTTTATACATATTAGTATTTTTATAAATTAATTTATATTTATTGTTTTATAATTTATAGTTATAAAATTAAAATTATAAATATATATATAAGATTTTAAGTTTAATATATAATTTTACATATAAATAAATATAATAAATGAGAAATGTTAAATATATATATGTATATATATGTATAAGTAAAAAAACCTGAGAACTGAAAACACAATTGATTGCTTGGTTACCCGGTTAAAGACTTCCCTCTCATGTTTAAGGTTGCCGGATCAAATCCACCCGCCACATTTATATTCTAAAATTTTAAAATAATTGTTTTTAAATTATTAATGGAACCGGGCGGGCTTCCAAAACCTGCCCCGGTTCGCCGGTTCCGCGGTCAGCCCGCCCGGTTCCGCGGTTCCCAAGCGGGCCACCCCTTAAGCGATTTGTTAACCTAGACCGGCCCGGCTGCCTGTCCGGTCCGCGGTTCGACCGGTCGGACCGGCCGGTCCGGTCCGGTTTTCAAAAGCTTGATCTCAAGCACGTTATCATGAATTCGCCACAAGCGGCACTCTAATCTCACGTCTGTCGTAAAATAACTATTGCAATAGTAGGTTCCGCGACACGGTAACTTCTAAAGGCCAAATTGGGCGCCGTTAGCCCATGGTTTTCGATATGAATACAAATGTTTCCAAGTCCCCAAACCCCACATATAATACGACACATTTCTCACGGAAATTCTCTGGCACTTGTACTATGCCCAACCTACAAGCAACGTGACATCACAGTGAACTGGTACTGAATGTCGTCTTCCAAATATCACATTCTCAAATTCTCAATTGGTAATTACCGGACTTCAACTTCAACTTCGAATATACAATCAAATCAACTAGTTCGTCGTTGCACGTGATCAAATATTTGTTCTTCTTTGTCTATTTATTCATTTCTCAATAGTCTATGCATAGACAGAAGCTTTTTTCATTCTTTTTTTCAAATAAGACCGGTGCACCCCAAGGTGATGAACTTGGACGTTTGTAGTTTTGCTCTAGCACTTTCTGTAGCTGAACCTTCAACACCGTCATTTCCTTCGGCGCTATTCGATAGGGTGAGCGGGACACATGCCTGATATGTAACACACATACCTAGTATAACTTCAATTCATAAGCACGTCCGACACTTATGATATGAAGCGAACTAAGCAACAATATATAAAGTTACTATCATAATTTTTAGACTCATTAATCCCATCTCTTATATACTATTTTTATGTTGTTCTCTACTTAATATATATCCCCCTTGGACCTCTATTGGAGGTACCAATCATTTCAATACCGCATAACATGGTATCAGAGGCGGTTTAGGCCATCCTCGCTCGATCCCGCTTTGCCGCTTCGTCGATCCCGCTCGCAGTCTCACCGATCCCACTTCGCCGTTTCGTCTCCGTTCCCGCTTCGCCGCAGTCTCGTCGATCCCGCTCGCTTCGTCGACCCTCGGCCGCCTGCAACATCGGCGCGCATAGGCGATCAGGACGAAGGCGTGCCTCAGAGATGATGCTTCCTGCCTGCCATCGATGAAGATTTCTGGGCTTCTCCCGATGATCCTGCTGATGCGGCTCTTCCCTGGGCTTCTCCCGGTGATCCTGCTGTCGATTTCTATGTTGCGGGTTCCCCTATGCCACTGATCTTTGTTGTCGTCCAACATCTCGTCTTCCTTTACCGCTGATCTTGGTCATGAGTTCCTCAGTTACGAGCACCACTTGGACGACCGTTCCCTCAGGGGATTCTACCAATACCTTTCCTCCTAATGTGAGGCTTGCTACAACTATCCTTACCTCCTCCAACCAACTATGGAAAAAGGGGGTTACTATGTCCCTATCGGGTATCCGACGTATGCACCACCTTACCCTTCTCCCAACTCATACTGGGGGAGTACAGAGTATGAAAATTGGTATAGAGATGATTGCCGCATCTTTGCTATTCTCCTTTGCTCCATGGATCCATCTGTTCAGCAAATGTGCAAGAACTGTAACAACACTAAGGAACTATGGGATACTCTGCATATGATGTTCTCTCAGGCGAACAATCTCTCTCGTCTTGGTGAACTCTTCCCCAAGATAGCTGAGCTGAAACAAGGGGCGCGCCCTGTTACCGAGTACTTCGCGGAATGGAAGGTTCTTCCTGATGAAATCTTGGACCTTTGGGAGATCCCCTTTACTAGGGAAGAGCATCAGGCTCAACGTGAGCATCTTGTATTTCTTTGGCTCCTAAATAGACTTGATCCAAACTTCTCGACAACGAAGACTGAAATGCTAGCGAGTCCTTCTACCCTGCGAACTGCTAGTGTGTACCATTGTCTGACTAAAGCCAGTTCAGCATGTACTCCATCTGCTCTATATATTTCCTCCGGAGACTCGATGACTCTTGCTTCTCGGGGTGGAAGAGGAACTAGTCAAGGGGTCCGCTCTGGTCGTGGTCGTGATACCGACACGAGACATTGTACCCATTGCGGGCGTCGGGGCCACACGAAGGATACATGTTGGGTGGTTCATGGGAAGCCAGACTGGGCCTCCAAACCTCCTCCTTCATCTCGTTCTGCGCACTTGGACGACTTTACTTCTACACCTCCGAATCCGAGAACTTTTGAAATATCTGAGGATGAGTATCGTCGCTTGTAGGCTCTCCAGACTGACTCTCCGAATCATACTGCTGCTGTGATCCAAACCATTCAGCCTGTTTGCACCTCTCAGCGTCCCGTCCAGTGGTTGGCAGATTCTGGTGCTTCTGATCACCTGACTAGTACCTCAGATATCTTACACTCATACAAACCTCATAGTGGGTCTTCAATTACAGTTGTGGATGGATCAACTGTGCCCATTGTCGGGTTTGGTAGCTGCAATGTGACACCTGACATGACTCTATTCTCCGCTGCTCATGTCTCTCAATCTGCTTACAACTTATTGTCTATTAGTAAGCTTACTCGTGATTTAAATTGTATTGCTACCTTCACATCTTCTGGTTGCACTTTTCAGGAACAGTCGACGAGCCGTATTATTTGTAGAGGAAAGCTGCGTGGTGGCGTCTATGTACTGGACGAAGTCTCCCATCTTTCTTGTTCTGCTGCCTCAACCAAATTCTGGGATCTTCATCGTCGTCATGGTCATCCGTCTATGCAGGTCATGCGTCGTCTGTATCTTGAGTTTGGGAAGGTTTCCCATCTCAGCTGTGAGTCTTGTTTGTTTGCTAAACTCCACAGAGTTAGCTATGTTCCTCGTCTTGATGTTCGTGCTTCTGCACCTTTTGATTTTCTTCATTCTGATGTTTGGGGACCGTGTCATGTCCTTACGTTGTTACGACACAAATATTATGTTATGTTTATTGATGATTTCTCTCGGATAACTTGGGTGTACTTAATGAAAAATCGTTCTGAGCTGCCGTATATTTTTCAAAATCTATGGAATGAAATCTTCACTCAATTCTCTGTTCGTCTTAAGTGTCTTCGAACTGATAATGGTCAGGAATACCTATCTCATTCAATGTCTAACTTTCTCTCTGACAAAGGTATCATTCATCAAACCAGCTGTCCTGATACCCCCCAACAAAATGGTGTTGCCGAGAGGAATAATCGATACCTCCCTGAGGTCACCCGTGCCATTCTTCACCATAGGCACGTACCCAAACACTTCTGGGGTGATGCAGTTCTTACCACTGCACACCTCATTAATCATCTTCCCACTCATATCCTCGTGGGGGAGACACCCTATCACACTCTTTACCTAGATCTTGTTGGTTGCCTTCTATCTTTGAGGGTCTTTGGGTGTGTTTGCTATGTTAGAGATGCCCGTCCCTCTGTCTCGAAACTTGATCCTCGCTCTTTGAAATGTATTTTTCTTGGCTATTCTCAGACTACTAAAAGATATTGGTGTTATTCTCCCAATCTCCACAAATACATTATCTCATCGGATGTTGTCTTCCTGGAATCGGACTCTTACCTTTCTAATAGATCACCATGCCCTGACCCATCTCTTGATGACATCTTGGTTCCTCGCTCTGCACCTGCAATCCTCTCTCCGACTGACCTTCTGTGTCCCCTTTGGGGGCTAGTTTACTCTCGTCGCTCTTGTGATAATACATTAGTGCCACCACCTCAGCCTACCTCTCCCACCACTGATATGCCGACTATTCCTACCGAAGCACTTGCTAGCGTGCCTGCTGCTTTCATGCCAGTCAGCCCAGATCTCCCTATTGCAGTCAGGAAAGGGAGTCAGACCTGTCGGGACAAACCACTATATGTTAGTTCTTACCAGGGATTGTCAGCCTCTCATACTTCCCTGCACTCCACTTTGGATCAATACCGTCTCCCCTCTACCGTTGCGGAGGCCAAAGCTCATCCTGGCTGAGTGACTGCTATGCACGATGAATTGACAGCTCTTCAACTTAACAACACATGGGACTTGGTCTCCTTACCTACTGGCAAGCGGGCTATTGGATGCAAATGTATCTATTCTATCAAAGTTAATGCGGATGGTTACCTCGATCGCTTGATGGCCCGCTTGGTTGCCAAAGGCTATGCTCAGACTTATGGCGTGGATTATGATGAAACATTTGCCCTCGTTGCTAAGATGTCCTCTATCCGCATCCTGCTCTCTCTTGCAGCCTCTCACCAGTGGCCCTTGTACTAGTTGGACATCAAGAATTCATTTCTTCATGGGTCCTTAGATGAAGAGGTGCATACGGAACAACCACCTGATTTCGTTGCTGAGGGGGAGCGTAACAAGGTGTGTCATCTCCGGAAGTCGTTATACGGATTAAAGCAATCCCCTCGAGCATGGTTTGCTCGTTTCCGATCTGTGGTCACTCAATTTGGGCTTACCAAGAGTACAAAGGACTCGTCTCTCTTTTATTAGAAATCTTCGGCTGATACTGTTCTTCTAGTGGTTTATGTCGATGATATTGTTATCACAGGCAACAATTCTGAAGGGATAACAAATCTCAAGGCATTCTTACACACCAATTTCAAGACAAAGGATTTGGGCTCATTACGATACTTCTTAGGGATTGAAGTTGCTAATTATGATGATTCCCTCTTTATTTGTCAACGCAAATATGCTCTCGATCTTCTATCCGACCTTGGAATGTCTAACTGTGGCCCTATGGATTCTCCTCTTGAACCAGGGGAAAAAGGTCTTCATGTTGAAAGCAAACCGTTTGATTCACCAGAGAAGTATTGTAGAATAGTTGGAAAACTAAACTACCTTACCATTACTCGTCCTGACATTGTTTGTGCTATAAGTAAGGTCAGTCAGTTCATGGCTGCTCCAACTATCTTTAAATGAGAATTTGTTCTCCGAATCGTCAGGTACATAAAGAAAGATCCTGGTCTCAGGATATCATACAAGAATCGAGGCCATTCTAATATTGAGGCATACTGTGACTCTGATTGGGCAGGCTGCTTAGCCACCCGAAAGTCAACCACGAGATTTACTATCTTTTTGGGTGGGAATTTCGTCTTCTGGAAGAGCAAGAAACAGACCACGGTTGCTAGATCTAGTGCTGAGGCGGAATATCGGGCTATGTCCCACTCTGTTACTGAGATCATGTGGGTTAGACAAATTCTTGGCGAATCGGGTACTCTGTCCGAGATCCCACTCCTCTATGGTGTGATAATCAGGCTGCGATACAGATAGCTACTAATCCTGTGTTCCATGAATGCACAAAACACATAGAGGTTGACTGCCACTTTGTAAGGGAGAAGTATGAAGAAGGACTTATTTCTCCAAGTCATGTGAAGACCAGAGATCAGGTTGCAGATATTCTTACCAAGGGAGTTACGGGGGTCAGAATGAACTTTATATGTAACAAGTTAGGTCTGGGAAGTTCCCACGATCCAACTTGAGGGGGAGTGTTAGACTCATTAATCCCATCCCTTATATACTATTTGTATGTTGTTCTCTACTTAATATATATATCCCCCCTCAGACCTCTATTGGAGGTACTAATCATTTCAATATTGCATAACAATAATAGAGTTATCTAAAGTTTACAGTGGAAGTGATAGATTGAAATACCTTACAGTTGAGACCCAAAAAATTCCGAAAAATGGATTGATTTACTGGCAAACAAGAAAGATTTTTCCCTCAGTGACACTAAAAATATCTTGAATCAAAATATATGAGCATGCTTTTGAAATAACATTTTATATACTAATAAATGTAAACTATGTTCTATGCATTTTTTCCTATAAAAGTACTTGAAAAATAAATGCCAGTTCTATTACGTGATTTTAAACTGTATTTTCTTTCGAATTTTGAAATTGTTAAACTACACGGATTTCTGGACTTTAACTTGCATTTGGAATTGAGATGGCTCATATCTTCTTCTTTTTCTCATTCTTAGTTAAGTTGATTAATATGCACATTCAGCGTTCGAGTCCCTATTAATGAATATAAATGTTCTAGTGTCTCTCAGTTATAAACACGGACTCGAATCTACTGATATTTGTATGTGGTGTCGAATCCCCAACTAGAGGCTCATATGGACTGCTAGCCATATGAGTATGATGGTGTCTCCATCAATCATGGGGGAAAAATACCCCTCATACTTCCTTCCGAATTGATCATCTAATAGTTGGTACGAACATTACATTTGTCGTCCACTGAGGTCACTAGTTTGAGACTTATTACATGTTCTGATCTTCTGCTTCTTGCTTTATTTGCATTCAACATCTGTAACTATTTTTGTTCGTGTGTTAAGATGTTAATTTCCGTGTTCTGATCTGTATGTTGAATTACAATAATTTAACTGACATTTTCTACTTAATTGTAGGCTGCGTGCAATATGATTCTTTCAACATCTGTATTGGTTTAATGTCTGCTATCATGAACTAGAGATTATAGACACTTAATTTCATATATATGTTACGCCATAAATTTTTACTAAGTAATAAGTGTAGCTGAGAGGAATCAAATTTCCTTACCCTTTTAGCTTATATCATTCACAATATGAAACCACCATGACTGTGCTATATGGTACTTTCTCATTCCCTCATTTCAATGTGATTTTCACTTGTTAGTTTCTAATCTCAAAGTTCTTTATTTCGTATCTTCATAGGTTTTGCAATTCTTGTCATGTGAATGTAAAAAAGACATCATCGAAACTAGGTGGTATATTTAACTCATACTGAATTTCTTATATCTAGGAATGCGTTGCTCGTATTACATTGGTGAGGCATTTTAATACCGATTTTTTAATATATTATATACTCGAAGTAGTAAATACAAAATTACGCATCATGTTCATATTCATATAATCATGGAGGAAATTCTATACAGTGAGATCTGTGTAAGTCGATGCCTTCCAAAATTGCACTCCATTTCCTCCTTTCACCAAAGCCTCGCCTCCCTAATCAGTAGGAAGGTGGCCAAGGTGACTAGCTTTTCTTCTTCAGACTTGCCTTGAAAGTTGTTTTAAATCTTGCCAACCACTCGACATCTGTTGTGGTTTCAGTCCCTAAGAATGGCTTAGGGTTGAAGCTCAGAAAATGTTCAGCTGCTGACTGCTTGCTTGCGATTCAACCTTTATTGTTAAAGCATGCCTCAGGTGTGCCTAAGACTCAAGGCTCATCGGGCTCAGAGGGTTGTGTCTTTTTGCATCTTATTTGTGCCTTTGGAACATAAAAGTTGCGGCTAAGTGAGATTTTTGTTTTAATTTATTTTTTCAAAAATAAAGAAAAAAATAATGTAAGAACTCAATAATTTTTTCTTGATTTAGTTGGTGTTTATGAAAGATAATTGTGAGTTGGAACTTGGATATTGATGCAATTGACTACATTAATTCTATTTTAAGAGATATAAACGATAGTAATGAATGATTAATTAGTAGAATATATGATGAATTTGATCGAGAAGATGAAATGATGTTTGATGTTGATTATTTAATATGGATGTGGTTGTGCCTTGCCTTCGTCAGGCGCGCGTCTGCTCCATGAGCCTAAGCTTTAAGACCCCTTTGCGACTTGGTGCGTCTTGCACCTTTAATAACTAAAGGTTCAGCTAACGACGCAACTGTTACGACCGTTACCAGGACCACTTCACGTGGGAGAGCTCGTGCAAGCCTCTCTGGTCGAGCATTGAGTGCGGCTATTACCACCTCTGTGGTCATTTTGTACATTTATACTGATGGAGGAGTCGCAGGAGTAGACGCACTACTCTTGTTAGCGTTATGGGGTTGTGAACTCTCCGCTCTACTCTTAGTCACCTATAATTGTGAAACACATTTAGCGATTGAAAATCTAGCATACATCAATCATGATTCATGGAACACTCAGGTTACACAAACAAACATTTATTTTCATTCCTAAGTTCATATTCATCTCAAAATTTAGTCATTTAGATTAATACACTACATGTGCACTTCACCCCTTAAAAGGGTTTCTCCACAAACCTAAACACTACAGATCGACGCTCTGAAGTCCGATACCAAATTGTAACTTCCCACATGTACACGTAATATCACATGGGTCCGGCCAGGACCCTATAGCATAATACATACACTAGTTAAATGCTATATAAGGCACAAAAATAAAACTATCTAAAGAGTGAACACTAATGGAAGCTTCAATAATTAATCCAAATATGAATGTACATAGTTATTAAAGGAATGTTCATTAATGTGTCTGCCTTATGACCTTATATCATATCAAATAGAAAGTATTGAAGTAAACATACACATACAATGATCTGAATATCAGCTTGCAGGCTGAACAAGCAAAAAACAGTAAAAAGAGCGGTTATTTTTTGTGTTGCAACGTTGGGCTTTAGGCTCGGTAAAATTTGTTGTGTGTTATAACACATGCACCAAACACAAATCAGCTGAAAAGGAGGGTCAGCTATGAGCTGATCGCAAACTGCATAACGATCCCTCTCTTCAGTCATCCTAGAGGACTTCGGGGAGGGTAACCGCTACCTGCAAGTACGTCGTAACATGCATGATGCAACATGTAACAAATTGGAAGTACACTTAAGCTACACAGGATGAATGCTCAAGCACAATCAATTTTCGAGGTTGAGCATATAAAAAATGGGGAACCTATGTATGCAAGTTATGATAGTTGTGTTTACCTGAGGGTTCTCATAATAGCCTCAACAACAATGTATGAAGCTAACTAGCAATCATGGAACAACACCCATGGCACGCACACAAGACCACACGAGATCATGTATTGATGACAAATTCTTCGGGTGGGTGGGTGGGTTAAGTTCATCACCCTTACTGAGAAACAATCCAAGGGGGATATTGGATCATCTCCCTAAATGTGACTTCAATAGGGTTGTTTAGATTTGCTGCCCTCATCAAGAAACATAGACATGAGGTTTAGATTCATTTCCTGTTTGGTTGCGAGGATAGGGAAAAGGTTCCACTCCTTTTAGATCTATTGTAGGAGGTTTAAGTCGTCTCCTGGCTTGATTCGAAACTCAAGCACAACACAAAAAAGAAGGGAACAATAAGGCTCTAAACCTCAATCAATCAAGTGATCATAGATATCATTCCAAAGGCATAAGGTCTTGATTCGAAACTCAAGCACAACACAAAAAAGAAGGGAACAATAAGGCTCTAAACCTCAATCAATCAAGTGATCATAGATATCATTCCAAAGGCATAAGGTCTGAGTCGTCTCCATTACGAGAAGTGACGAAGGTCTAGTCGTCTCCGAACTTCTAAAGGTCAAATAGGTGGCCATTACCGTAGGACTTTCGATAGGAATACTAAGTGTTTCCAAGTCCCCACCCCGTATAGAATACGACATATTTTTGCAGAGTAATTCTTCGGCACACATACTAGGTTCAACCTAAATGCAACATCATACAAAGTATCACCGATCCGAGCTTACAGTCACGGGTAGGCTTCACACACAATGTCTTGATAAAAAACGATTGTTATATTTATAATGCATTTCATACCGGGGACGCAATCCCACGCTCCGGGGTTCTAGCGAACCAAAGGAGGTCATGCCCTCCACTAATTAGTGGAGGAGAATCTTCTTATGCAGGCAAAGAAAAATGTAATGAACAAGCATCGTTCTAAAACCGAGGAGAAAGATCGTTTCCCTTGCTACTTGCTTTGTCGCCATGGAAACGTTGAATGAAATGGATGGAATTGATCGCAATCAACTTGTTATGGGTGTTGTGTCTCATGGTGATCGAGTCCTATTATGTATTTCTTATCTCGTCTTATTATGTATTGCTAAGTCTCAGTTTTTTATTTATATTGAGTCTAGCATTGGTTTTATTGTGTTATATGTTATTATATTACGTCTTTATGTCACGTTATGTCATATTTAGTCAGATGCATCATAATTACGTCCATGTCCTCTTGCAAGCACATATAAAGGCATATGTATGCTTGAGATCTTTTATCAATGAAAGAAAATCTATTTCCTCAACCCTAAAGAGATCTTGGAAGCTCTCACTCTTGAGCACGCCCCGCTTAGGCAACTGCGGTTCCGGTTTCGTTGCATCTCCCGCCATTGTCATCTTCGTCTCCGACCACTCCTCCGAGTAGGAGCATAACAAATTGGTATTATAGGACTCTTTCCTCCATCCACGCAAGCATTAATACATACAATCACCAAATTTCGCTAGCGTTCTCTACCACTAGCATAGTCCGAAGCCACACTGCCTTCCTCCAGATCCTGCGATATCACGACCAGCACCGCCCCCGCCGACTTCTTCAATTAGCAGCCCGACCTCTTCATTCTGCTTCGACAATGCAACCGGCGCACCTGCTCTACGTGATTCTTTCATCTCCCGCTGCTCATTTTATTCGTCGGCTGCTTCCTCGTTACCAGCAACCACGCTCGACGAATTCGAGCTCCATCTTTGATCGGATACTCCTTCCTCCATTCCTGTGTGTCCATCTCAGTCATCGGCAACCTACATCGACGCTGCATCGACAACCTGTGTGACGCCAGCTGCTTCCTCGATACTAACTGGCCGTTCCTTCTGCGCCATCCTTGAGCGCCTGTATTTTCTCTCTTCCACTAGCATCATCCGCCAAAGCAGATCCCTCGAGAAGTCAACCTTCCATCTCGAGTCCCTCGCACAACAGCGTCGAGCTTCCTCCCAGTTCACATGCCATTTTTAAGTCCACCGCACGGTTCTCTTTTCCTCACCTTACAGAGACCGCCAGCTATTTTGTTATTTGCTTAATAAATTAAATTTTTTGAATTAATTAATTAAATTGATTATTGCTCTCAGTAATTAATGTTATTCTATCCTCACATTGATATCTATGACAACCCACCCTCCGATTCAGAGATTGCGCAGATCGCTCACCAAACACGTCGTCTCGGCGCCACAATCATCACCCTACTCGCCAAAAAGATCGCCTCCCGCAAAACTAAACAAAATCTTGTCATTCCACCGCTGCCCCAGCTCATGCTGTCATCACCTCGCCTCCTCTTTTGATGACCTCTGCCCAGCCGACCACCTCGTCGTCTCTCCTACTGCCACTTGCTCTGCAGGCCCCTTAAGATCCATTACTTCAGCCGACCAACCCTAAGTCCGCACCGCCATTCATGTTCGTCGCAGCTCTTTGTCCACCCATGCTAACGCCGCCTTCGCCTACCCGAAACTGTCAGACACCCTCATTCCGTCCGTCCATTTTCATCAGGGACGTCCTGCTGCTCGGTGCATCGCCCGCTGTCGCAACGCAATACCATGAGTTGTATTGGTGGGAAATCAAAGTGATAGACTATCAAGCATTGCAAGCCTCGTTCGATCTTGATGACAAGCCCGATTTGAATGACGAAGATGTGGGTGTCGCACCCCATTATGATCAAATTGTATTATGTATTTCTTATCTCGTCTTATTATGTATTATTAAGTGTCAGGTTTTTATTTATATCAAGTCTAACATAGATTATATCGTCTTGTATCATTATTTTATAATGCCTTTATGTCGCGTCGTGTCACATTTAGTTCGAGGTGTCATAATTACATTTATGCCCTCTTGTAAGCCTATATAGAGGCATATGTATGCTTGAGATGTTTTATCAATGGAAGAAAGTCGGTTTCCTCAACCCTAAAGAGATCTTGGTAGCTCTCTTGAGCACCCCCAGCTTAAGCACCCGCGGTTCCGGCTCCATTGTATCCTCCACCACCATTATCTCCGTCTCTGGCCACTCCTCCGAGTAAGCACATAACAAATTGCTTATGCAGGCGCGGTTCCAACTCCACCATATCTCCCACCACTGTCATCTTTGTCTCCGGCCATTCCTCTGAGTAGGCACATAACATAACTCATCTCCGTGAATTTCGGCTTAAAGTTCGAAGTTCTGGAGCACCTCTAATGATGGAGTCTCCTTCTTCCTCCTCCTTTCTCTTTTTCTCAAACCTAAGGGAGAGGGTGAACTAAGAGAAATGATGTTGAAATGCCCTCATTCCCGACCTAATAGCATCAGGAGATCCTAGCCGTCTGATCTCAAAACCCCACATCGAGCGGCTCAATTTCATGTTTAAAACGAGTTCATGGCCCGATCACACGATCTTGCGGCTTTACACGTGCACGACCGTGTGCGTGTAAATACTATCCCAATCCAATGACCTGAAAGCGATCACGCGGTTTGGATATGCTTGGCCGTGCTTGACTAAATTCGAACGGACGGTAATTTCGCAGGATCATGTGGCTTAACACGTGGACGATTGTGTGTGTGCTAATACCAGCCCACACCAACGTCCTAAACGCTGTCGTACAGTTTGGACACACACGATAGTGCGTGACTAAAATTGCACGACCAATTACCATAACACCTCCGAAACATCACCGGACTGTCGTGGGACTTAGGCCCCTTAGGAGTTAGGACCCTAAAACCCTCAATTACAACTGGGGGGGGGGGGGAGCTTGTGGCTATTCCGGCCATCAGGAAGATTCTCCTAGCATCCATGTTAGAGGCGTGTGGGACTATAATTGAATGGGACTGCATGAACATGATTGACCTTTGCAAGACCACATTGCAGTAGACACATTGGAGTGATGCTGGTATGGGGGCGGAGAGCTTGGCCTTTCTATTCGAGTTCAACCAAATTATGTTCCATCATATCCGTAGTAAAGCAAATCTTGTTACTAATTTTTGAGTCCATTATGGACAAAGTTTTAATTTTCTTTGGTGAACTTGAATAGTATTGTAATTTTCTTTGGCCTACGCTAATCCTGAGTTCCTTGAGCTTGTTCAGGCTAACTTGAATAGTATTGTTCCGATGTAATTCTCTTTTTCTTGTTTTTTTATGTACATGCAATCTTTCAAGGGTGACTACTCAACTCATTGACAATGGATTTTTGTTAGACGAGGAATAATTCCTTTATGTGGATGTCCCTGGAGTACGGGTGCCCTAATCTAATGACCGTTTGTGAGACCTAATTGGTCCCAGGCTCTGGATGTGTGTGACGTCACGGTCTTGATCCCACTCCTTTTTTGATGCAAAGCCACAGTGTTTCTAGAGCCTCCCTGGATATGAAGAGATCAATCCTTTGTTGCCTCGTGCACTCACATTTGTGCTAGTTACTGGATTCCTTTCTTTACTTTATTTGAACTAGAAGTTCGCAGCATGTATAGTTATTTGACCCGCTCTTCTTCCTCCTTATTGACAAGAGCTTCTATTTTTCCACACATTAAACAATCATGTGCATTATGCTATGCGTCGCACAGGAAGCACCTTATGGGTGTACTGCCTCCCAGATCATTTCTGCATAATCTCATTGCCTTGTCTCTATCTCTTCTGGTTTTCATTGAATTAGGAATCCGTGGAGATCCCAATATTATCTCCTTTTGCATTTCCTCATCACACCTCATGATGGCTGACAATTTTTTTGACATTGAACAATCGCGCGCCCTGCGCGGTTTGTCGCACAAGAAGCAACTTAAGGTTTGCTGTTTTCTCTGGTCATTCCTGCGATACCCGTGAGTATGGCGTATTCTCTCCATCCTGCTTACAGGTCTCATCACCATCTCCCAATCGTTGGTCTTATCCCGAGGTCTGGGGTCTGACTTGTCCCAACTGAGCTCGATCAATGTTATTACCACAGACATGGCCTTTGACAGCTCATGCACACCCCTACTTGAGCTTGGTCCATTACGAAGGGTCTCAATTTTTGAAGAAATTTGAAGTGATAACTTTGAAAATAGCTTCACATAATCTTTCAGATTTCTCTGATGCCCTGAGCATCGAAGATTGATCTTCATCTTTCGCATGCTCCCAAGTAGAATTGCTGTTGAACTCTGTTGGAATTCCTCCCAGATTGTGATGGTGAGCCCGCTTCTATTATCACATCTCTGTTGTCACTCCAATAAGGCAGTTCTGAAAGGTACATTGAAGTGTTACTTGCTCAAGTGTTCATCCATGATGACCATTGCATGCCCATATTTATTTTTCCATGTCCCACAGTAAGCCATTGAGTTTTGGCCTAGGTGCATGCAGTGTTGTTAGCATGCATGCACTGTGATGCACTGTGATTGCCCATTCATCCGATGATCTTGGCAAGTTCCTCCGATTCCTCCATCCACATATGTGTGGCCTCCACTAATGCTTGAAGGGCCTCATTTTACTTCAAAAGCTTCGCTAACTTGGCGCTTTCGGAGCAGTCTACGCCCCACAGGGTTCCCCCGCAGTAGCGGAATATATGCGAATTTTGAAGTAGATCTCTTAAATTTTATAGTTTATTTACTAGCTTCTTTATATCTGCTCATTTTGTGTCAACAAATTTTAGTTTTAATGCCTCTCTAAGTCTTAATTCTACCCAAGATTCTTTATAAATTCATGCAAAAACTATACTTTTATAAGTCCATTCATATATGTATATACACACACATATATCTATATTATATTATCTAAATGCGGCTGTCAAATTAAATAAATAAATGGATTTAGAAAGGAGAGGAGAGGGGATGTCGTGTGTGAGGCTGCTAGTTTTGGTAGTGGCATTGCCCCCATTGCATTGTCATGATTGACACGAATTTGTGTTTGCCCATGCTTTTATGATTCTTCCAAGTACAGTTTAAAAAAAAAAGGTTAAATTGCTATAATGAATGCATGCGTAAAATTTGTGCGAGTCTCGGTTTGGCGGTGCGGTCGTGGTCGTGGCGGTCGTAAACGCTTGGGTTAAACCGTCATTCGTTAAGGATCATCTAACACACATCATTACTTTGAACATAAAAGTGGATGAACTTTCTTAGGTGGACGTTAATGAATGACAATTTAATCCCAGTCTAAGGCTCCGTTTGGGGGGACTTATTTTCACCGGTCAAGCGGTTACGACCGCATGAACTTGGCCATAATTAAGGTCCGACTTGAATTGTTCAAATTGAGGGTAAACATATTCATTTTCCACGAGGTCTACCCTTATTTCAACCATTCGAGGATCATAATTGAAAGTGATTGAAATGAGTTGCTCGGCAAGTAGAGTCCGGAATTGTGATTTGGTGCGGTGGGCGCAAGAAGAAATGGCGATAAACAATGAGAAGATGCAATATATATGGAAGGGAAGAAGCTCATTCCAAACACAGGCTCCCTCCCTTCTGAAAATACTTTTTGTTTAGAATAGTTTATATTTCATATTTTGATTTATTTTAAAGTAATTTAGAGTTTAGGAGATTTTGGTACTGTCACCACTCACCAATCACCACTAAATTTAATATTTTCTTAATATAAAACTATTAAATGGATACAAGTTCCAAGTGTTCTCTGCGCCGCGTTACTTCTATATAAGTACTTTCAAATTTCAATACTCGGATAATTGTTTACCATCCTGCTTATTTATACTCGACTAATTTAATTTAATTTATTTAATAGTATATTATTTTTTACTTTATTAATGTTAAATTATTTTATTTATAATTTATTTTGGTTTATTTCATCACAAAAATTTAAAGGAATATAAATTAAAAAAAATTATATGGTTACTATAAAAATTTATTACCATTATTTTCTTATATATATATATTTATCAAAACAAAGAATTGTCTTTAGATGAAAGGTTCAAAATTATCAAATTTGGATTAATGACTTAATATATATTATATAATCAATTTTAAAAAATTAAAATTCAATAATTTTTCCAGTAATTATTGATAGTGTCATTAGAAAATAATGGTAATAAATTTAGACGAAAATTTATAAATTTGAAAATTTTGTTTTTAGTATTATGATAGTCATTAAACAAGACATCATAATTTTTGAGGAGTTATCATTAAACTTAATAATTTTAATAAAATGGTTTTGACATGCATTAATTATTTGATAATGTGTTTATTTTAAGTTGCATTAATTAATTGATAGTAACGGAGTTTAAAGATGCTCGCAGTCGGGATACTATTGGGATTGGTCGTAGGCAAGGATGAATCTAGAGTGGTCAAATGGACACTGACAATCCCATTTTTTTGTGATTTGTTACAAGCTATTCAAAAGTTGGATACTCGCCAATCAAATTTGTCTATTCGTGAACTAAATTTGATTATTCACAAACCAAACTCAGCTATTTACACCTCAAAAATTAATACACCCATATATATATACATATAATAAATTAATAATATTCCATGCTACAAATTTTTTTGGTGAAATTGAGAAGTTGAGGGTTCTAATTAATGCTCCAGGCTCACCTCTATTTCGTCAGAAATAGGGAGGATTTATTTCACGGACATGATCATCTGCTTTTTGATCGAATGGGTTCTGTTTTTCTCATTATTTTATATTTTTTTTATTCAAAAAATTCCTGTCTTCTGAACTAATCTTGTCTACTAAAAATAAAATGAAAGGATCTGAATCCCTAATTAATAATGTAGGTCTTTAAATATGTTGAATTAATAAAGTAATTAATATGGAGTGTGGATTTGCCGGACGGCATGTAAATTAATATTATTAAATTATTAATTTTTTGGAAGCTTTCATTTGTTATTTTTTTAAGGTGGCCGTGTGGGACTGTGGGAGCCAAGTTGTACATGAGTGGATTGAGAGGTTTTTTTTTGGCAATTTGTATGCTTTGATTCAAGGTTTTGAAAATCGGACCAGACATCGAATCGGTGGAGGGAAAAGTTCAATGTTGAACCGGGGTCGAACCGGTCCAACCGGGGTCGAACCGTTACATAGATATATACATATAAGTGTACGAAGTTTCTTATATAAGGTCGGAAGTTCAAAAGCAACGGTTCATAATCACCACGTTGATAATCGCCATCGCCGTGTCAATCTTTAACTTTTAAAAAATAATTTAATATGTTAATATATTAATATATCTAAAAAAATGTAATTAATATTTATATAGATATGCATATTAATTATATAAGTGTATTTTATATATACGTAAGTATTTATATGTATATAATATATTATACAGTAAAACAATGAGAATCAGATTGTCAGGTGGTCAGCCCTTAACCTACTCTGGTCTTGGTGGAGGTTCGAAACCCCCCACCAACATTTTTTCTGCAATTTAAAAGCGGGCTTTGGCCCGCCCGGTTTTGTGAAACCGCACCCGGTTCCCGGCCCACCGGTCCGCCCGCCCGGTTCCGCGGTTCTTGAGCGGTCCATGGAGGATCCGGTTTTCTTACATGTACCGGACCGGCTGTACCCCCGGTTCGCGGTTCGACCGTTCCGACCGGTCGGTCCGGTCCGGTTTTTAAAAGCTTGCTCTAATTATTCTATTTTGATATTTTGCATCTTTAATTTTTAAAATTGGCACTTTGCATTCCTAATTACAAATTTTCGGCACATTGCACCTTAAGCCTGAAATTTTAAGGGTATTTAGGCGCGGACGGCTATCTTTTTAATACGTTAAATGTAGCCACGGGCAAAAAGTCTGATCGGGTTGGGCTTGGTCCGACCCGGGCTCTTTCCCAACTGGGGTCGGCCATGACCCAGTTTGAACCGGCTCGGGCCGGGCTCGGGCTCCCTCTCAAAAGGGGAACCCGGTTAGGCCCTTCAGGCCGACCATGTCGGGCTCGGGCGGCCTGAATTCAAAAAACTAGCCTAAACAGGTTGGATTTTAATTCGGCCTAATCATAGGATGGATTAAAATCCCGCCTAATCAGGCGAGATTAAAAATCCCGCCAGGCGGGATTTTTTTCTTGAGCCTGGCGCCGGGCTCAGGCTAGCCGGCAAAATTGGGGGCTGGCAAGGGCCCCAAGGTCGGCCTTGGCCCGGGCTGGGCTTTTCCCGGGCAGGCTTTCTTCATATTTGTTTTTTGGGTTACCAAAAAAATCATGGAAAGTTGATCCTTGCATTTTTATGATCATTTTAAGTAGTCATATGTATATATTTCGATTTAAAAATACATATGCAAAAAATAATTTTGCAGCTGCATTTTACACTGAAAATGCATTTCATTTGCGACTGAATTCTACGTTGCAATTGTATTTTACACTGAAAATACAGTTCTGCATTTTTTTTATATGCGTTGTACATACAGAATTATTTTATGGCCCGAACAACATTCAAAATGCTCATTCTAAAATGAGTATTTTGAGGGATGCCCGATTATAAATTTCAGACTTGAGGCTTAAAGTGCCAAAAACTGTTATTACAGGGTGAAAAGTGCGAATTCTAAAAATTCAAAATGAAAAATACCAAAATAAAATAATTTGGAGATACAAAATACAAGCCAACAAATAGCCAGATGGAGCCTAAATTTTCTGTGCGTTAAACGCACGATAAGGACCGTGGGGAAAATACACAATTTTCCTATGTCTTTTCTTTTTTCACAAAATAAATCACGAAATATTGAACTATGCAATTTTACGCTCATTTTAAGTACACATATGACTATGTTTTGGAATGAAAATCTAACTGTAAAAAACAATGTTTTTTTGTACTAAAAATACAATACATTTTTCGAACTAAAATTCAACTAGACTTTACAATAAATGAAAATTCAACTTTATTTTTGAATTAAAAAAGAAGTCCAAATAATTCCACAGAAAATTCTCTCCAGAGTCCAGATGGAGAGCCATCGCTCAATGCGCAAGAAAAAACTGAAGAAGAAGAAGCAAGCAGCGCTGCAGCAGCCGCAGGAAGGGGAAAAACTCATACGAAGAACATGGAAGCTGCGCAGAGTCAGAAGTCATATCCTATATATTTACGCGATCACACCCTTTCTCTCTCATCGCTCTTCCTCCTTCTCGATCACTCTCTCTCTCTCTTCAAACGCATCAAAATGTCCGCGACTCGGTCCAAATGCTCATGAATCCTTACCTCTTCTTAGTCTCGCAGCCTTCCCCAATCACACATTTCTAGTTCCCCGGCCACCTTCTCTTCGCCGTCTCCGGCGACTTCCAAGATCCACACCCTCGTTTCCCGGTACGTTGAGCTTTGTTTCCTTCTCCCAACCTTTCTTTAATTCGATTTTTCTGTGTTGATTGTGTTTATTTCCATATTTTTCCCGTGCGAATTCTTCTTCCACTGTTCTGCTTACATATTTGGGTTGATCGTGTGTCTATTTGTTGCTTTCTTCTGATTAGTTTTGGATGTTCAAAATTCGTTGATCGGAGATCGGAGATCGATTTGAGCTTTGCCAAATTTATTTTTAACAATAGGATTTCGCTGTTTCGATCGCTGATTGGAAACCTAATTCTCTCCCAAGGTTTTTGCTGCGCAGCCTGCGCTTCTAGCTTCATAATGTTTGGAATTGGATATCCTTCCGGCTTTGATTTTCTTCTTCAAATTCCAAACGGACGATTATTAAATGGTGGAGGTTATGAATGCTGGAGTACTATTAATGACATTTTACCGGTTCTGATTCTTAAGTTGCAGAAGTTAATATGATATGATTAATTCTGAATTTGATCGAAGCTTGAACTGTTTTTTTAGTTGTTGCAGAGAAATTGAACGATTCTGCAAATCCCCATTGGAGAGGAGTATTCTATTGGTTTTTTTTATTTTTCATGGAGTAGATCTTCATCATATTCTTACTAATAGCAGGGGAAGAAATCAGCCTAAGGCTGTGGTAGATCTTGGTTCTTTACAGGTTTGTTTCATGATTATGGATGCTGCAGTTGTTTATCCCTTGTATCTGAGAACCCACTCCATATAACACTATTTTTTGAATATGGTTAAATGATTATGACTTTAAGCTATTTGGAGCTAGGTTTCAGTTGATGGTGATGATAATGATCCAAGATTTTATAGGTTTAAAAACATTTTCTAAGCAGGAAAGCAACTCTTCGATTGTTTGTTTATTTATTTATTCATTTTTTGTTTTGATTTTGCAGTATTTCTTGTACGTCTTTTTTTGTGTGGATTTATTGACTCGTTAGTAGTTGCAATTCCCCACTTTTCTTAAACTGTTCTGTTGACATATGATTGAATGTATCATGTTTTTCAATAAATAATTTATCTTAAATATGAATTTTCTCCATCAGGTATGGATTTTTTTGATTTAAGGAAGCAGCCTCATTTGCTAGGAAAAGTTGTGGTGGCAGTTTTGCTCATAGTGGTCTGTGTGTTCATTCTTAAGCAGTCTCCTGCTTTCACTGGCACTAGTTTGGTGAGCATCTAACTCTATTTTGAGAAGTCTGTTTTGAGCTCCATTTATTCTATTATGACCCTAATCCAATTATGAGATTCGAATTTATACTATATTAAAGGAAAAAATTTAGACTGGTCATGGTCATGAAATAAGACTATCAAATGAATCCGAGCCCATCAATTTTAATAGCACTGATGTTCCGGAACATGTGATTTTTGTAATCCATAACACTAACATAAAAAAAATTTAAAATAAATAATAAACTATATATATTTATATATAGTTTGTAGATACTAGTGATATTACACAGGGTTCCGCCGTGCGCAGTGTGTGGAGGATATAGTATTTGGCTCTCGCTCGTTGAGTCGTTTCTTCATTGTGCTTATCATAGCTGTAGAGTTCTGCCTAGGAGTTATAAATTACTTGAACATGAATTAGGATTATTTTTTGCTTGGGTCCCCTAAAATTACAGGGGATCCAAGAAGCCATCGGGGGAGGAAGGATCATAGAAGTTGTTGAATTTCAGAATGATTGAACATACGAAGTACATAAGTCATAAATTTGAGGAGTGCAAGGAATAAGGACCTCTGCACTATTGAACTTTCATGATCATGTGGCATCCTTAGGCATGTGCTTGCAAATTTTTCCTAAATTAAAACTCCTACTAGAACATGCATTTAAAAGGAAATAAATAATCGCTTAACGTATTCAAATTATTGTGTTCCTTTTACATTTGGATACACTAGATTTTGAAATTTGCATCAAATTAAAGGATCATTTGGTATTAATAATAGTAGCATAATGTTGTTGGCTCGGGCGTACGAACAATTCCGCGAAAGATGAAGGATGTGATTTAATGACTCGTTTGAAAACTTCTTCTTCCCTTTGCTCCCCGTGAGGACCCAATCTTTGGCACCTCGTTTTAGAGTAGGGAGAGGAAGTGGAATCGAAATTTAAGTAGGCTCTTACCTTAAGGGTGTTGGGGATTTGGTTGGTTCGGATCCGGATCCGGTTCAATTTTTACTAGGTCTCGCTAAGACCTAATAGGCTGGATCCGGATCGAACAACTCGTTTGGAATGCATTCCACCTAGCCACCACCCTCTTGCTCCTATTCGCTGAAGGAGAAGCCACTCTTTCCTCCTATTTGCAAGTTGTTGCCCCTCTTTTTCGCCAGGAAGAGAGCCACAAGCATGGGATCGTCGATCTCTCGAGGAGATCGCCTCCATTCTTGGAGGAGGTTCAGAGGGCCGACTTAGGCTCAGTTAGGTTTGGCCATTGGAGGAGGAGAAGTGGTGTGGGCTTGATGTCCAAGGTGTGCGTGATTGCAGTCTGCCTCAACAACATTTTCTTTTCGGTGGTGGTCTGGTTGGATGTTGTATATCAACATAGAAGGTTCCTAAAGAATCTTGTGTGTTTGCTAGGCGGATTGTAGTCCAAATTTCATTTTCTCCTGCGGATCGTGCGTATCTGGTGCATCCACGATGTTTTTCATTGGGCGGTATTTTCTTCCACTACCTTTATATTCACATTAAATTTATATTTTTTTTACAAACTGCGTGTCTGTGATTGAAAAATAGGCCATCGATCCACCCATTGCATCCCGACGTCCTAGACGGACTATCATTGCTCTCGCACGCCACTCTGTATATGTTAATCAAACTTGAGATTTGGTTAAGCTTTCAACTAGGTAGAAAGCCATTCAAAATAAATGGCTATACAGATTGAAGCATGAGCATGGTGGGTCTTATAGGTTTAAGACCATACTTGTCATGAAGGGATTCCAACAGAAGGCATAAGTTGACTTCATTGATCTTTTCTCACCTGTGGTGAAGCTATTTACCATCGCGACTGTTCTGAGTATTGTGGCAGCTGAGGATCTCCACATAGAACTGTTGAATATAAAAAATTGTGTTCCTTCATGGTGACTTGGAGGAAGACATTTATATGCTTTAACCAAAAGGTTATATAAAAATAGGAAAGGAAAATATGGTGTGCAAGTTGAAGAAGAGTATTTGCGGGCTCAAGCAAGCACCAAGACTATGATATATAGAGTTTGATTGGTTCATGTGGAAGAACTAGTGTACTTATTGTCATTCAGATCATTGTTGTTATTTTAGAAAACTGAAGGATTCTTACAAAATCCTGCTTTTATATGTTGATGATATGTTAGTGACAAACTCTAATATAGATGAAATCAAATATTTGAAAAGGTAAATGAAAAAAGAATTCATGAAGTATTTGGGTTCTGCAAAGTAAATCCTAGGACTGAGAATTGAAAGAGAAACTAAATAGAGTTATGAAGTTATGCTAAAAGGACTACATTCAAAAGGTGATGAAAATGTTCAACATGGAGAATGTCAAGCCTGTAATTACCTCTTTAGCAAGTCAATTCAGGTGTCTTTCTAAAAGGAACAATCTAAAGTCTCAAATCGAGACAAAGAAAATGGCAAAGGTTTCATATGCATTTGTTGTGGGAAGGCTCATGTATGTCATGGTTTGCACTACACCCCTCATTGCCCATGCAGTGAGAGTTGTGAGCAGGTTTATGTCTGATCCATGACAAAAAAATTGGAATGTCGTGAAGTGGATAATGAGATATCTTGCGGGCACTACAAATATGGTGTTGACGTGTTGTGCTACTCAGACACAAAAGTCCACTTGCAGAGATTCCTTTACTCTGATTTAGGTGGGGAGGTCGATGACAGTAAGAGTACCACCAGTTATGTGTTTACTCTTGGGATTGTTGTTATCACTTGGATGCCAAGGTTACAGAAAGTTGTTTTCATGTCCACAACGAAATTTGCATATATTGCTGCATCTGAAGCAACAAGTAGTTGATATGGCTGCAGGGTTTACTGAAGAAACTCGGTTCTAAGCAAGTCGGTTGTAGCCTATTGGCCCTATTCAGTGATAGTCAGAGTGTCATTCACTTGACTAAAAATTCAACTTATTATTCTAGAACCAAACACATCAGACATCGATATCATCATATGCATTCCTTAATTGAAGAAGTCACCTTCAGATTAGAGAAGATACATACTGATGACAATTGACAACCCAACTGATATATTTACAAAGATTGTGCTCTGTGAGAAATTGGAGTTTTGTTCAAACTCCATTGGGCTGATTGTTAATAGATAACTAGTATTGTCACCATGATTTGCATTTCAAAAGTGTTGTTTATGAGAAGATCAGTACTAAGTGGGAGATTTTTATTGTGTGGGTTTGGTTTGGATAGTCCGGCTATCTTCTCTCCCTTATCCCACAAGGAGTAGGGTACGGTTTTGCCCCCCTCCCCCCATTCATTCTACCCCGAGCAGACAGCAGAAGGAAGCAAGTGGTGTTAGGGCGTGTGGTTTTTCAGCGCTCATGAAGGAGTTCTTCGTCGACGTTCGTGGAAGAGGAGATTCAGAAAACAACTATCGTGGAGAAGAGCAGACCATTTTCTGGAGGCGGCCTTGGCGTGGAGCTTGTGTGATTCAGAGTGTCGCAAGGACTTTTTCTCCATCTCGTTCGGCTGGAAGGGAAGAGGGTGTGCAAGGTTCTTTCCAGAGGAGGAGAGATTTCTCTCCTTGTTGGTTCATCCCTGTAGGATCCGTAGCCAAGGTTTTGATCTTTCAAACTCTAAATATTTTATTGTATTTTCATTATATTCTAGGGGTGCTTTGAGGTATTTGTTAAGTAGTGGCTAAGCATAGCCCACTAGGCGCTGTGATGAATGTATATAGGGGTGCTTCTTAGTATTGACCAGTAGAGGGTCAAGCGGAGCACGTAGTCCTCTCTATTATATTTGCATTGTAATGTCGTGGTGGCTGGTTATGTTTGGGTTTTATTCCCCACGAGGGTTTCCCAAGCTTATTAATACAAAGAGAATTATGCTTGCCGTTGTGATTTTTGTTGCTTCTGTTTTCCCACGATCCTAACATCTCTAAGTTCTTTTTCTCTCTCAAGCTAGGGTCTGGGTGAGCGAAATTCCCTTCTCCCCCTTTCTTCTTCTTCACCCTCCTTCGGATGAGCTCAGTCCGTTGTATCACCCCTCCGCCACCACCACCACCTCCGAACATTGCTACTCATTGGACCATAACAAATCCATTTCTGTGAAATACAGAGTGTAAATTTTGGAATATTTATCTGTGAAATATATCTAAGTAAATGATTTAGTATTGATGTTTTGGTTATTACAAGAGTATTGAAAGATTGTTGAAGATGAATTCATGCAAAAGGTTCTATTTTTATCAAAGAATTCATAAATAAATCATTTAATATCATCTATCAATGCATTTACTAATGCTTAACTTGTAGAAGAAAGTTGAATTATTTTCTGAAGATTCGTCTTTGTTTTTATAACTATTTATTCATGTAGATGTTATGGGCTTACTCGGAGGTTGCCAAAGGTGGAGATGACGATGACGGAGAAACTACGGAGTCATGACCGCGGCTGCCTAAGCAGGGCGTGCTCAAGAGAGAGAGAGCTTCCAAAATCTTTTTTAGGGTTTGGGAAAATAGACTTTTTTTTCATACCAATACAAGACCCAATTGGTCCTTTAAAAAGACTTTCAATAGACATTTAATGGAAATACGAGACAGACTTGAACATGCGACTAAAAAGGACATCTCATAAAGACACAACATAAATAACGATGGCTTTAAGACAGAATAAATGCATAGTAAGAAATAAATAATGCCATAATAAGATCTATAATAGTAGACTGACTCAATTTCTAAGTAGCATGCTGTAATTATTTTATACTTGTCTTGTTCATGTAGGAAAATCGGAGCGCCGAGAAGCAGAAATCCGAATAAAAGTACTAGACGAATGTAAACAGAGCAAGCACACAAACACACAGATTTCAGAGGTTCACCCAATACCGGGCTACGTCCCCTATCCCTTCTCCTTCTCCCTTCTTGTTATCACCAAAAGAAAATACAGATTATAAAGGTTACAAGGATCTAAACCGATTCTATCTTAACTCCTCCTTCTGGACAAGAAACAAATGAAGAACCCCTTCTGGATCGCCTCCTACGAAGATACCTCGTATGCGCCTCTAAAGGGAAAACCAGCCGTCAGTCGTCGTCAAAACCGTATCGACCGTATCCCTAAAAAACAACCGGAATACGCCTTAAATAGGCTGCAGCAGAATTTGATCGTCGAACGCCGAACGACGTTCGTTGATCGTCGAACGCTGAACGGCGTTCGTCGAACGCAAGGCCGCGTTCGACGATTGGAAAAGCATTCCAAAAATTTGGGCCGGGGGCGTTGCCCCCGCACCCCCACCGGGGACGCTGTCCCCTGGACCCCTGCCCGCTGTCCGGTCAGCGGGACCTCCGCCGGGGGCGGCTGCCCCCGGACCCTCGCTGTTGTCGGCGCCAAATATGTCGGAGGGGGATCACACTTCGATTCCTCTAAGCTCACGTGGGCTAACCCGGTGTGAGAAACAAGAGGATCGGAAGTGTTCCACAACCCCAACAGTTCAATCATCAGAACTTGATGCAGGTATTAAATCCATATTTTCCTTTACCAAAATCTTTTTGTCTACAAAACATTATTTTCTTCTGTTGTTAATTATGTTGATTTTTCTAACCAACCTCCGCATTCTTTAGCTTATGCTTTTGGTTTGCCCTTCCTCAGTTTTCTCGACGTGAGATTGGGGTAACACATGTCTTAGTAACTGGAGGAGCCGGCTATATTGGATCACATGCAACCCTCCGACTCTTGAAAGACTCGTGTCGAGTAACTGTAGTTGTATGTATCCATGAGTATCGCGATCTCAAGCAGTGGGTTGTTCATTTTGCCAAGACTAAATCTTTTGTCCACAATTTCCCAGGACAATCTGTCTAGAGGAAACATTGGGGCTATTAAAGTTCTCCAGAAGCTATTTCCAGAGCCTGGCAGGCTTCAGTTTATTTTTGCTGATTTAGGTGACGCCAAAGCAGTATCCTTCTAATTCGTGCTGTTAACATGCATTTATTTTATAGGAATTTTGTTATTGGAGTAAAATTGGGCTCTTCCTTGATCACATTTAGGTTGATTGCATATTTGCTCAAAATACATTTGATGCAGTGATGCACTTCGCAGCGGTGGCTTATGTTGGTGAGAGTACTATTGAACCTCTGAGGTAAGATTTTTTATTTTTGAACTTAGAGGTGGATGGGTTGCAAGTTCTACTTTTTATTTCATATTCCTTTTTTACTGTCTTTGGACGCCAGTATGCTTAGGAGTTCATGTTTGTATTTCACTTTTCTGTAATTATTGGATTAACATGGCTGTATGTTTTTCAATAATTCTTGGTCTTCTTTTTTATATAAATATTAGTTAATTGCTGATGAAGTTGCACAGGGAAAGACTTAAATTTTTTCATTAGATGAAGTTGCCTCTGCTCCCATCTTTTTGACCACAACCTCTTTTCTCTGTTTCGATGAATCCCTTCCTGCTGCCTGCATCTCTACAAGCCTGCAGATTCTTCGTGCCCATTTAGCCAATGACACCTTGCCGAAATCTCTGGCGTACTCGACCACATGCACGGCTGCCTTAACTTGGACCATCGTTCTCATCCTAGACTATGATGTAAGCCTTGCCTTTTCCTCTTCATCATTAAGCCAACACCTCTTTAGATACGACGCGGTTGCCACACGTTGATATTAGTCTATGTAGTTATGGGCATTATTGTGCTTTGTATTTCCCCAGGAGTGGTAGTATCCTTAGATGAGCACCCTTTTGGAGTCTTAGATTTTGGCTCTCTTGGAGAGTGGAGTGTCGAGGACAAGGAGGACCCAGCCTCCGGATGCTTGGCATGAACTTGTTCTCGATTATATCTTTGTTGTTTAATGCAATGCTATTTTATTTCCTCGATCTTGATACGACTATAATGTATCATCTTCATCCTAGACTACGACTCCCTCTACTAGCGACCCCAACCAACAAGCCAAACAAACACCGAGAGTAGGTCGATTCAGTTTGGTGTCCTTCCACCTTTTGGGTTTGACTTAACTTTGGTTAACCCGTTTGAAAATTGAAAAAGTGGGTATCAGTCTAGAAGAAATAAAGGGTTCTGCAACATGCGATTTAGTCACCCCCACCCCCCTTCGAAGAAATCCTTTCAATACAGTAACCACATAACCGAAAAACAACATTTGTAGATGCTTATTTGGAACAGTTTCAAGTTTTCCAAGCTCACGTTACGTTGATACAACCAATGCAGCATTGAGCTTCATGAGTGATTGCGACATTGAGCTTGAAGATCAACAATACTTAGTTAATGAGTTAAAATTGGCTATATATGGATCGAAGCAACTATATAACCGCAAGGGAAGTCACTGGGAATGAGGCCAGTAGATCTGAGGGTACCCTACCCCCCAAAATTTGTTGCCTGTCCCATGGAGAAATGGTTGAATGTCGATAAAAGAGGTTATATTATAACTGCGATGAAGATTATACACGAGGCCACCGGCCCACCATTCCAAAAAGCTTTTCTAGTTAGAGTTGGGATTTGTTTGGTAGGGCTTCTCCCACAGGAGGCGGGTCGGCTCCAGTCCGAACAGTGGGAAGAATCGCGGTGGGCTAAACGCCTCTGTGCCGCTCGCGCGTTTGGGTCTCCTCCATCTGCCATTGTGTCGGATCCCCAACGGTGCGCCAAATAGGGCCTTAGTGAACCCAAATAAAGGCTGGATTGGAAAGTTGGCACAAAAATTTGATCTACATTTGAGTTTGTGGACACGCTCATTTTGGAAGATGGTGTGATGAGTCGTTAATGCCATGTGTCTTAATTATGAGTTGGTTAGAATCAACATGTTATGAGTCGTTAATGTCTTTTTAGTGTATTGAGTAATTTTGTAATAAGTTCAATTAATAGGACTTACTTATGGTCTGTACCATCTGTATTCCGGTCTTGAACGAAGGAATGCAAATATTGAGTCTATTCTTGTACAATAACATGAGATTGTGCTAACTCTCTCTCTAGTATGCACACCCCACCTAAGAAGCCACTGTACTAGCTCTAGTATCTTCTCTACCGTCATCCACACAAATGGAGCCAAGGGATTTGATGCATTTCTCTATCACGTCACATCCCTATCCTAAATTACCATGCATTCTAGGGCTACAAGTGGCATTAACTTATTATATCACAAGATAGTTAGAAGAATATAGCTATGATGTTATTACTTGACTTTAAAGCATTCAAAAAAATAGCAGGTTGTTTGAGTGGAACATTGATTAGTTAACGCACACTTCCCCTTACCTTTAGCAAAGGGTTCTAACTTTTCTTTTCGTTGCTTGTAGATAGAAAAATGTTTTGAAAATAATGATTTTATTTTCACAGCTTTTGTGTGTGAGAGGGTCAATGTTGATATTTAACTACACCAAATCAAATGCTACTTCTAGCATATTTGATAGTTTCTGAAAGCATGTTTTCTAGCTCCAGGCATCCAAAAAGAGTCCTAATGATGGTTAAAATTCAAGGCGTTTGAATGACTTAATAACGAGTTATATTATGTCATTCTTGCGATGAATGAAATTTCTTGTTGAATATTTAGTCACATCTTCTTTGCGTACTTTACTAGAATTTGGGCCTCACCACCCACGTTCAGTTGATTGTAGGTTTGATGTTTTGTTTCTAACATGATATCAAAGCTATTCATGACGCACACCCTCATTCTTTAATGCACTTCACATGGGGGGACGTATGTTCCATGTGTTCCTATCTGTCAGAGGGCGGGTTAGAATTTTTAGTCCCCAATTGAGAATTGTTGAGTATTTTATGTACGTCCACGCATGTCGAGACTGACACTATAACGACCCGTGGGTTTCGTGTCTACCTAGGGAAAGGCTCCACAGTAGAGGCACTATATATACTTATTTCAAATTTGATAGGGCATACATGGAATACCTTGAGCGACTGAGCTTCCCTAACAAGAATCTCATGTTACCTTGGATACTTTGTTAGGCCTTGGATCTCTCCACAAACAACCAATTGATTTAAAGTCGGATGCTTGAGTTCTAACAGTTTCATCATTGAACAGGTATTATCACAATATTACTTCAAATACTTTGGTCATTCTAGAGTCCATGGCAAAACATGGTGTTAAAACCCTGATCTACTCTAGCACATGTGCCACGTATGGAGAGCCCGAGAAAATGCCCATAACTGAAGAAACTCCTCAGGTTAATAATCGGTTTTTAATGAATCCAATACTTACTCTCACATTGGTAAATTTTTCTGTTTTAACCACGCAGTCACCAATTAACCCATATGGGAAAGCCAAGAAAATGGCCGAGGATATCATTATTGATTTTGCTAAAACTACAGACTTGGCTGTGATGATTCTAAGGTTGATTTCTTCTGAATTAGATCTAGCACATATGAAGGTTTATTCATTTTCCCCCTTGATTTCACAATTATCAGATACTTCAACGTCATTGGATCTGATCCAGAAGGAAGGTTAGGTGAAGCTCCCAGACCCGAGCTGCGGGAGCAGGGACGGATATCTGGTGCATGCTTCGATGCAGCCCGGGGAATCATTCCAGGACTAAAGGTAATGAAAGAGCTCTGGCTTGACCTTACTTCCAATAGGAATTCAAATTCGATGTTTTTCCCTTCAAATGCGCAGGTTAAAGGAACAGATTACTCTACTCGAGATGGCACCTGTATAAGAGACTATATTGATGTCTCCGACCTTGTGGATGCGCATGTTAAAGCTCTAGGCAAGGCAAAACCTAAAAGCATTGGAATCTACAATGTTGGAACTGGAAAAGGTTAGCGAAAATCTTCAAGCTCTGGTCAGTAGGGTTCTTAAATGTTTCGAGTTCGGTTCATGTTCACAAACTGGCTATAGCTCAATTCTATACCAGTTCATTCACTAACTGACTCATTAGATATGGTCCGTTCTTGATTAGAGACAACTGATTTTTATATTTTAGAAGTATAATCTAAGCGTGCCATACATACATGTATGAATGCAAAGATAAATTTGTACAAAAACATACGAATCTATATGCGCATGCAATTGATTGCATTCCAAATGAAAATCGTAGGATAATTGCATTCCAAATGAAAATCGTAGGATACAAATCACGAGTGATATTTGTGCCTAACTCCCGAAGGCTGATTCCTCCTCGAAGCCCCTCTCTCAATGAGAGATGCCAAAGCCTGATAATAAAAAAGATAGCCCTTGCCGCGTGACGGTAACAAAATCTAGGCTCGACTCAATGCAAGTTGTATTTGTTTGCTTAAATCCAGTAAGCCAAGATTTGAGCTGGTTTTCAAATACTTCTCGATCCTCGATAGTTTTTTCTATCGTCTAAAAGGATTATTCATATGAATTGTGTTTATCAGGTAGATCGGTGAAGGAATTTGTGGAAGCATGCAAGAAAGCTACTGGGGTGGAGATCAAGGTGGATTATCTGGGAAGAAGACCAGGGGATTATGCTGAAGTCTACAGCGATCCTTCGAAGATCAAACGAGAACTTAACTGGACAGCCAAGTATACTGACCTGGAGAAGAGCCTCAGGATTGCTTGGACGTGGCAGAAATCACATAGAAATGGCTACAGCACGGCCTCGCCCATCTCCTCTTAATTCAACTCCGGCCGAGATAGAACACTTATACACTACCTGTAGCTTTTGATCATCGGTTTACAGGAAGGGATTAAGCTTTTATAGGAGACTGTTCTTTCATTTGAGGATTTAGGGTATAGATCAGGCTGAGCTCTTTTGTTAATATATTTTTGGTGGTCGAATTTGTTGGCGGCTTGGGAGTTGGAAAATATTAGGGGTGCAATTCGGGTCGGTTCGGATTAGTTTCACTCAGAACCAAGAACCGATCCATATAAGTTTGGTCCCAACTTTTGGGAATCAAAACCAACTCATTTACTCGAAACCTAGAACCATACCTGAACCCAAAAAAAATCGGTTTGGTTTCAATTTGATTCTTGGTCATACCCGACATCTTTTTTTCATTAATATTACTCGTATTGCATAAAATGATAGAGCAAGTTGCAAGTAAATAATAATATAACGGTTTCTAAGTCTTAGTTTTCACATTAATGATATGAATAACTAAAATTTCATATGATAATAAATTAGTGTTTGATATTCTTAATCTGAATCAAATTTAATATAAGTTTATCTTTCAATGATTTAAATATTTCATATTAATTTTGAATTGGCCTGCTGACCATGCTTGAAGCCAGTCAAGCAGAACTTCATAAGATTTCGGGAATTCATTTTCAATAATGATATACCATTAGCTGCATACATACCTTTCTCTATGTGTGCATGATATGGGAAATGGCCTTCAAGTGGCTGGCATCATTCAATTTTGTTTTTTTTATAATCTTTTTTTAAAGGATTCCTTCCCCTTTTTTTTAATAACAGACCTTTGTTAATAACACAAATTATTTCTAATAGGAATTAAAAATATGTAGGATCAAAATAAAGGTTAAAACTCATAATGAAAGTGGGGGAGAGAGCAAGGTTTTGAGCGTATCAAATTACAGGATTATGCCTTTAATTAATCTAACTGTGTTTGGCGTGGCTTATTTGCTTCAATGAGGTTGGACAAAAATGTCAGTCATATTAAAATCTTATGTCTTGCTCCAGTAATAATAGTAACATTTGTCATATCAAACATACATTCTATGACAATGACATTTTTGTCCAACCTCACCGGCAAATAAGATGTGATAAGTCACGCCAAAAGCAACCTTAAATGTACGACTTAGTTAATTATTTCATAGAGAATACACTATTACAAGATTTCCAATGCATAAAAAAACATACGAAAATAAAAATGTGAAACAATTGAGCATCATAAAAAAAGTGTTCCACATGACAAAAAAGAAGATAAACGTGATAAATAAACTTTGACACTATAGACGCCCATCTGTAACACAATCGGATAAGCATCGATGCCATTAATTTTAAGCATGACATTATAGTATAGTTAGCCTATTAATTGACTTTTAGGCTTCGTTTGGTTCGGCAGTGGCGGGAGCACCCGGTGGGTCGAAACCGGGCTTTGGAATCGGAGGGGGAGAGGCGGGGGTTGAAACAGAGCAAATAGGGACGGCGGGTCATTTGATTATCCGACAGCATTTGCTCCAAACGGCGCCCGAAAACGCAGAACCAAACGAAGCCTTAATTTCATAATGCCTTGCTTCTAAACCCTAAACCTTTCAAGAGATCTGCATGCATTAGGCCTTATTTATAGATCTTTAGCGACCAGAGGGAAACAATGGCTCCCAGAACGCCCCAGCGCTCAAAATACCATTGCACACATAACCCTAAAATGTAATTAAAAGGCAGATGCGTCATCACCGCCTTGAATACTGGTGCCAGCACGCATCAGCTTCGCTGTGGTGGTGGTCGACGATGAAATTACCCCCAGTAAGGCACATGCTCATTGTCGTGGACAATCCTACCTTACCAATCAAAAAGACGAACAATCAATGAAATTCAATCTGAAGCATCCCGTTCATAGTACCTAAACAATACAATAAAGTGCCTAAATATTGGAAAGCATGAAGAAATAAAACTTCTAAGTTTATAAACCAATGACCAGAAGACCATCACATATTTCGCCCCTGGTCAGCGACCCGGGAAGGAGGTGCCTGCCGAAAGTGGCGAGAGGGATCTCGTTGGGCAAGAGTTGTTCCCCGGCCCAGCGAGTGCTGAGACCAGCGAGCCAGCATCGCGAGATGGGTCGACTCGCCTTGTAGGAGGAGGGAGCCCCTTCAGCGAGTTGATCGTCTCGACTCTAGTCCTAGAGGGGTTTAGAGAGCCAGAAGGCAAAAACTTGTAAACAGAAACTGCAATAGCACTTGGATGTCAAGCAAAGGGTACTGCAATAATATTAAGACATAAAACAAAGTCATTCAGAGCAAGATTTGTGACGTCAGGAAGTTCACAAAAAAAGTTCACAACTTGCATTACAAAGCAAGAACATAAATACTGCGACTAGGAAGAACCGCCCCCATTGAGGCTCATAAGAATCAACCAACATGATTCAAGAGACCCGTAAAGACAATGACGCTCCATCAGGTTCGCCTACTTGGATCTCTGCCTCATCTTTCGGCGCTTCCTCTTTAACCGCCTCATGCGCTTCTTCTTCCACTGGATGAGAAGGAAGAACGAGATGTTATATATAACTCCGGCTACTTCAAAGGTAAAAATAATCAATATCGCCGGCACAAACTAGGGTGCATAGGCACCAATAAGATATCGGCACCAGCATCATCGTCCCTAATAGCATTATTCCAGCTATTTTGTATGTCACCATCATCATCAATATAATCAACCTCACGGGATCGTGCACATTTCATTTATTTTGACAGTAGTTTTATGATTGGTTGCCAAACTGATACCCGGTCAAGGGATTGAAAATGGAATAAGATGAATAATCAAATAAAAATAAAGAACACATTCAAAAAACAATTACTGATAGGAATCATAAACATACAAGAAAATAAAGGAATGCATTTAAAACCTCCTCTATATTTTATAGGGAAAAGTAAATGAAATGACTTTGTTTACAAAAGTGGCGATCAGGGACCGGGATCCTCTCCATTTGGGATCAAATGGAGGTCCATTTCATGATGTGGATGTATTCTCGCTTGATCTAATGGTGTAGAATTTTTTGATTACACAGAAAATAAAATAGAATGAGATTAGTGAACCCGTTGGAAATGGATACTATCCATTTCACTTGAAATGGAGAAAATCATGTTGCGGTGATCAGAGAGAGATGGTCGCCAAAGAGAGCAAAGTTTAAAGCAACTCGTGTTTGAAATGATATTAATTAAGTCAAATTGAAAAGTCCAATGACATGAAAAGTTGGAGAACAGCCATTCTGATAACAAGTATGCCAAAGGTTCGAGCCTAGGCTAGGGACGGCAAGTTCCCCTGAGGCACACGATATTTTGCACATTATTCCCTAAATCATATTTAACACAACAAAAGTTAAATGGCATCCACCACTTCCACATATGTTGCACATTATAGTAATTATCAGTGCAAAAAAATGTCTCTAGCCCTTATAACCTACTAAAAGTCTATTCATTACACAAAAATCTAATGTATGATATGCGCAATTACGGTCAATAGTAATTTGTGGTACTAAAGAAAATATTGTTTATGATTCAAATACTTCTAGTGATATTGGAAATTAACCAAACAAAAGCAAGAAGTCATGTGGAACCTGAGAAAAAAAACCCCTTGCTTGATCCTTCAGCAATTCAATTGATTCATAAAATCAATAAAAAATAGCTTTGCTCGACAATGGAGAGTTAATAGTAAGGACTGATAAAAACTGGAAGTAAAAGATTTATATTATAGTACATATCCTAGTCCCTTTAGTTTAATTTAATTTGATGACAAAAATATCAATCTTAGATCAAACCAACACGTTTTTTTAGATAAAATAAAACCCAAACCAACAGAAATAATCAAGCCGTTTGGTTTAGATTGTAGAAGTACGCGCTTTTTTGCCTAGTGGCCCTAGTCCTAGTCCTTCTTTAGAATATAATGACATGGTTGAATTTTATTAAATTTGAATGTACTGGCATCTATAGATTTATAAAGAAGGTATCATCCAGAGCAGATTTCATCATCCACAAACAATCATCTCTCCCTTTTGGGAGGAGAGCAACCCTTGGGGCATGCTTGAATGTTTAGTAGAATGAATGTGACATTCTATTAAATCTTTACTAAACCTATAGCATTGTGCTCTATAGTAGAAAAGTGCAACAGGCGACAATAGTGGGATCCTCAAAAAGAGAGACAGTCACTGGAGCCTATTGGCTTGATGTGGCCATGGGGAGAAATGAACAGAACGAGTCTAGCAATAAGAATCAGTATGCAGCACAACCAGTAATATCATTCAAATGCTATGTTGTGAGGAACACAGATTGACGGGTTCCAGCTAGTCTACTTTTCTGCATTATAATTGGCTGTAGGATTTCTTTTACCATTTTTTTCTAGCATCTGAGTGTTTGTTGTCCACATTAGAAAAAATAAACCAAAGAGATCATTGTACATTTTAAGGCATCCATAGGCTATTAAGGTTTGTGATTAATTCTCGAGTCTAAGACTATCATGAATGCAAACCTTCGTTAGATATAATGTGACAGAGTCCTCAATAAGAAACAAATCATATACCAACATCAACTGCAGTTGATCACAATCATGGATACATCATTAGACATGACTATGAGTAAATGAATTAGAATTAAATCAAGTAAAGAAATGATAGATCTTTAGTAAAAGATTTGCCGTTTAAATTTCTATTATTTAATCGGACTTCAAAATGATAACAACATTCACACTGCATTAATTTAGTGCTAGAGCATTGTGATGGATCCTCCGTCAATTATCTAGTAGTTATATCGATATGCTTGTTTATGTTATCAAGTCGAGTCTTTATGTATTGAGACGAGTTATTATTGTCGAGTCGTAGTTTTAGCGTCGTAGTATTTTTATTCACGCATCTATTGTTGTATTTACGATTATGCCATTATGAGTTCTATTTAAGGGGGACTCATGGGGTCATTGTAGTTATGCAAGAAATTATAATCAAGTTTTTTTTCTCTCTAACTTCCTCTCTCTCTAGTTCTTCTCTCCTCACCCCTCCCTTCTAGGGTCCGTCTTCTCTCATCTCATCCACCATTTCTAGGGATTTAATCCCTTGTTTCCTCCACCTGTAGCCCTCCAATGATCCACCAAAAGATGCACGTAACATATTGGTATCAGAGCCTCTTTCCTCCACTTCGGGCCACGTTTTTGCACCTCCCGTGCACTGCTCGGCCTCCATCCACCCCCGCGCTGCCATTTCCGCAAACCAGCGCCGCCACTTTCCTCCCCTCCAGCTACTGCGCCACTCCCCGCCGTCGTACATCACCGCAACTCCACGCCGTGCTTCCGCTCAACCAAGGCAACGAGATCGTCTCCTCCAAAACTTCACTACTCTTCCGCTTCCCTTGTCCAGACGCAATTCCAGTCGTGCTTCTGCTCGAACAGGCGACGGGACCGTCTCCTCCAAAACCTCGCGCGACTCCCAACGCCGTCAGATCCCGAGGAACCCTTCTGTTGCGACATCAAGACGCACGGTCCTCGAACCCATCAGCCGCATCCTGCCTTTTTTTATTATCTTTCCTGTTAAAACATCCATCCCAAACCCCTTCCGCACGCTACCTCTCCCATCTCCTTTTATTTTTTTAATTTTTGGAGCCCACCGCCATCTTTTCCCCATTTTTTTAATTTCTAGCACCCATCTTTTCCCACCCTTTCTGCCTACCCCTAACCGCACTTCTTTCATTTTCTTTATTTTTTTTGAGCCCAACCTTCTAATATCTTCAAGCACACTCCCTTTTTCCCCCACCAACCCAATCCTTCTCTTAATAATTAACTAATTAGTTAATTAATTAACCCATTTTCTATCATGTCGCTTAGCGATGTCGACCGCATTGAACTCCTCGCCACCCTCGCCAAGCTGGACCGTAATATTGCTCATCGGGAGGCTCGACTCGGCCGAATTAATTAAAAAAATTATGTATTTATTAATATACTTATTTTAAGATTAAAAATAACCGAGCAAGCTCGGCTCGACCTCAAACTCGACGCCCTCCTCATGTATCGCAACTCGTTGGTGGTTTTTTTGTCACCACCACCACCGGAGCTGGAGTTGTTGCCTCTCCCTCCAATGATGGTGCCACCACCGTCCTCCGTCGTTCATGACGCATCGACGTCGTCGCCGCCATCGCCACCGCCGCAGTCGTCGTCGTCGCCTCCTCTAACGACTCTTACTCCGCTAACCCCGGCATTGCCCCCCTTCGGCCACATCACCGCCGCCACCGCCGTCGTCACCGCCTTCTCTACTGGTTCTAACTCCACCGGCCCCTGCCTTGCCGCCTCCTTCGGCCATCTCACCGCCTCCTCTCCCATTTCTTGCTCCGCCGGCCCATGCCTTGCTGCTCCCACCGACCACATCGCCGCTTCTTCTGCCAGACCGCGTTCCAGTGACCACGAAGGATCCATTCCTGCCGCTGACTGTCGGCCCTCCGATCTCAGTGTGGCTGCGGCTCACAGCCCCTCCAGCGTCCCCGCTGAAGCCATTCCATATGCCGCCCATTTTACTGATGACACTGCCGCTCCTCACCGATGCCACCGCCACTGATACGCCTTACTGCACGTTGTTTTAGAGGGAGGTCAAGGTACCAGATGATTCGGCCCCTCGCATGGTGCACGAGCTTGAGTGCAAGCTCGTTTTGAAAGACGGATGGTGTGTTACGCATCCTCCGCCAATTATCTAGTGGTTATATCAATAGGCTTATTTTTGTTATCGAGTCGAGTCTTTATGTATTGAGATGCGTCGTTATTATCGAGTCGAGTCGTAGTCTTAGCGTCGTAGTATTTTTATTCATGCATCTATTGTCGTATTTACGATTATGCCATTATGAGCACTATTTAAGAGGATTCATGGGGTCATTGTAGTTATGCAAGAAATTATAATAAAGTTTCGCAAACTTGACGCGACGCTCACCGAATAACTCAAAAAGATCGAGATAATACTCCATATCCACGAGCCAATAACAGAAAGACTCGGGACTCAATGAGTCGTCAAAGGAAGGGGTAACAATACAAAACTAACTCTCAAGATCTCTCTCAAAGCGACGATCCTCATAATAATCATTTTCAAGGTAATCGTGTCGTGTCGATAGATCAATACGATCCGCTCGCGTGTACGAATAAGAACGAGGACAATCATCATACTAATCATCTCTAGCATAGTGAGGTCGTGTCGATGAGTCAACACGATCTCTGGAAGTGATTTGCTGCGATTGTGAATAATCATCGTAGTATCGTGAGGGTCTCCCTGAAGGGGATCTATGAGGGTGGTTGCAAGTGGACTCGAGAATTCCAAAGTGAGCAGAGAAAAAATTGTGACACTTAGACATAATGAAAAACTTATAGACTCTACGACTGTGTAACGAAAGAGCGTGAACCTGACTTTGATACCAATTGATGCGGGAGGGATCTATAGGCGGCGGATTAACGGTAACCTAACCTTACATGCTATGCAAAAGTCTGATGGTTAGATCACAATTGGATAATAAATAAAATCATCTCATGCAGATAAATTCACAACAAGACACAATAATTTATTTAAACGAGATAAGCTTAGGCTTTCCTCCGTGTGGAGGGCCAAAGCGAGAGCGCGCGACGAATAAATCCTGCAAATCACAATAATTATCTAACAAACCACCACAATACACGATATCAGAACTAATATAGTGATCCAATCCAATATAAAAAAACTGAAAATAATAATCCAATACAACAAAATCTCACCAAATAGTGGGCTGACCAAGGCAATGAAGATTCCTGAGTCGGATGCGTGGATCAGCGATCAAAAGTGGAACCAGCGGCGTGAAAATAATGGAGGTGGCTTTCCTCGGCGGCGGAAAATGAAAATGGGCCGGAAATGGATAGATCCAGCCAGTGGCGGAACTGGGATTTTGAAGTCGCACGGGCACAATTTAAATACTAGCAATTTTTTTTTTGCAAGGATTTTTATGTAAGGAAAATCCTGACGGTACACGGGGCAATGTCCCTACGGCCAAGCGCGACCGTACCAGACCCGCGAGGGAAATTCCTAAGGTTCTAAAGGATTCTCTTAGATTGTTGATTCTCTTAGTTAGACCGAGAGATCCTATTTAGATTCAACAAGATAGATTTCAATTAGATTACATGTTTGACAATTGAATTACAAGTGTGTATAGATTTCAATTAGAGCCATGGAAACGGCGCTTCTATCCTCTTTCAGGTTCTGTTTTCATGTCTGAATATAAGGACATCCAAACCAACACCATGTACAGAATATAAGGACATCCCAGTCCTTTCACAATGACAGGAAATAAGCTTTAAGGATATAAACCTTTAAGAAATTGAAGTAATACTGTGCCTCCAATGTGCAAAATGAGAATTGAATCATATATGCAATTGCATTATGTAATACCAATCTATGTTCAGTTTGCTATATATAACCTTTTTCATCACATTAACCCAAACATTCCTCAAGGTAAGAAATACACTCCATTTAGCTGGATTTTTTTTCATGTTTATGAGAAGAAAATAAATTTTAGCAAAATCCTTGGCTAATTTGACAGAAGACCAACAATAAAGGTGAGAACTAGAAAAATCATCAAATCTTTAGTGTAATTAGACAGAAGAAGAAGAAGAAGAAGAAGAAGAAACATGGGGCACGGAGCAGCGGTGGCGGGTTAGGGCACGGAGCAGCGGCCGGCCGGCAAGGCACGGAGCAGCGGGCGGCCGGCAAGGCACGGAGCAGCGGGCGGCCGGCAAGGCACGGAGCAGCGGGATTTAGCGGTGGCGGGCTAGGGCACGGAGCAGCGGGGGGCCGGCAGGGCACGGAGCAGCGGGATTTCGCCGAAAAAGACGCTCGGGCACGTGCCCTAGCGTGCCCAGCCATAGTTCCGCCCCTGGATCCAGCAATGTAGGAAGAAATCCAGGCGGGGGTGAGTAGATCCGATGAGGTGATAACGAATCGGGGCTAGGGAATGATGAACGGGTGGAGTGAATTGCGGATCGGGGGCTGAAATTTCCAGATCTGGACTGATCTGGAAATTAGGGTTGCTTGGAAGTGGATCTATGGAGGAGGGCTATGGGGGGGGGGGCTAGCCAGGTAGGATGGGAAAGGAGGTTTGGTAGTGGAGGAGGTGTGGGAGGGTGGCGGTGGACGTGGGGTGATTGCCGGGCTGAGGAGATGCCGGCTGGATGGGCGACATTAGGCGGAAACAACAAATGTGGCGAATGTTTTGGCTGGGGAATTGGGCAGCTGGAAATAGAACAGGCAGGGGTCACTGTTGGAACTATAGAATAAATGGAATAGTGAATTGCATAAATGAATAGTGAAATGAGAGACGTGATTTCTCTGGATAGCAAGAAGATGAATGATTGGGGGGCTGTAGGGGGCTGCGACTTGCGAGAGGGAGTTGGGAGTGGGAAAAGAGGCTAGGGTTAGGAGATACCTTGGGGAGGAAGATAGACACCTAGGAGTCGTCACCTAGGGTTCCACGGAGTCGGCACCGTGACTTGATCGCTGGAATCCGGGATTTCTTTACACCAAATTCTGCAATCCCTAGATCAACCTCATTATCACCTTTATTTATAATAAAACAAAGATTATGACATCCTTCATCGACGACTATGATTGGCCGGAGGTGGGGCCATCCAAATACATCAAAATAAATGCAAATATAATAAACTAATATATGAAATCGCCAACGCGAATCTGGACGGATTCGCGGAGTCCGATCGTCGATCTGGGCATGCCATATATGGAAAGTCGTCAATTGGCCCCGAACGGGCCTCAAAACTCGTCATTCACTGCAAGTGCTCATCTATTCTCCGTATCACTTATGAATCGTTATTTGGTCTACACCCTTTATCTCTCAAGTTTTGGATAGAACAACTCCATAACACAAATTGTTCATGGGCAAAAATGGAGTTATTTGGATCCTGGAGGATTGACTGGACGTACTGCTAGTTTCCTCTCATAACACAACCTACTAGAAACAACATACCACTGTAAATCACCACAAAGGCACAAGTAAACATTCTTTTTTTTCTTGTGAATAATTCCTTACCAAAAGTTGATCTTTTAATATATCATCTAAGCCAACATGTGGGGTATAAACACAAACTCTATTTATAATGTATTAACTAATAACTATTAACATAGCAGCAATAAAATTAAAATTTCATATGACATTGGTTGTTTAAGTAGTCCAATGGTGGAAACATCATCTAACGATCATACGACATTACGAGATTGTCGGGGAGATCACCGATGCTAGAAGTGGAATCAAAATAAAAGAATGCCCATAGGAGAGGGAGGCCGGGGAAGAGACGCGATAATTGGTTGAAAAACACTCGAGTTTTTAATTGAGTCGAAATTGAAATAAAATGAGTCAAATCAAAATGACACGAAATCAATTTCAAGTCAATTTCGAGCCTCACACAAGTTGCTTGATTTTGTATTCGAGCAAGCTCGATTTAGTTCCATTAATTATTAATATTTTATTCATTATATTGTTTTAGAGGTTTTCTGGTTTCGGACCTATTGGTTTTGGTGGTGCAGCATATAGAAGTGGCACATGTTTCCTTTCCAATTTCGCCTTTCCCACTTCCCAAATCCCTACACCCTCGAATTTTGAATGAGTTACATCCAAAAATTTAACAAAACAAGTATCGTTCGGAAACAATCTCAATTTGTTCTCAATGCTTCCGATAAGGAGCTTGAGAAAATGCAATTATCAAAATGAAAACTTAGTTGTTGGGTGCATGCACAAATTTGACTGAGAAAAAAAATCTTCTGATCAGAACTATCCAAAAAGGACATGAAAATGTTATGAGCGCTTGCTACACCACGAAAATGATCCCAATGCTCTTTTGAATGAAAAGTTTGTGGATGCTTTAAGAAATTCATGTAATTTTCTCCAATTGGATGAAACTTTTCCAATGGTGATAACAAACCCAGCTTACTTTCTGATGACTTTTCATCTAACCAGACATAAGTGTTGGGAACAGTGCTCACAATGTTCCTGATTTCAAGAAGTCCTCACAATATAGATGAACACACTTGTATTTGATGAATGCGTATTCTTGTTGTGATGCAGACAGGTACATAATAGTACAAGCTCAGCATAGGACTAGACTTAGTGTCATCAAACATAGTATTGCCAATATAATCCCTCATTGTGCAAGACACCATGTCGACCTAAGTTCTAGACTAGGTTGAACTTGTTACTTTGAAAAAAAACATTCAACTAAGTTCAAGAAGTATCAGGATGTGCAAAGGAATCAATCTCAAAAGATTAATATTTGGTTAAGTCAAAATTCGATTGAATATCAAGTCGATTGGTTAGACGATCTAGTCGATCGATTAAAACAATCAAGTCGAATCGTGCTTATCATCAAAGTGTTAGAATTTCTATCAGGCACTGATTCAACTAGACAGTCAAACCAAATGAGCACTAGTTAGAAGACTCATGTGGTATTCTCAGTGAATTGGCTAAGTATGGAATCGACTAGAAAATCAAGTCACTCGTTCAAAAAGGTTAAAGTCAATTCATTCTGAAGTACCTTGAAATTGAAAATCAGCTTAAGCACAAATTCGAGCAGAGATCAAGTCGATCGTGCTAAATCATCAAGTTGACTTTTGCTGATGTTCAAGAAATACGAAGTCTGAGAAGGTTTGAGTTATCTTTAAAGTATTCGTGCAGATATGTCAAGGCGAATCGAGCTGAAGAAAGAATTGATAAGCTAACTATGCATTCAGTATTTCGACTAGACTCTTTCAGCTTAACTATGAGAAGAGGAATTACTCTAAGTCCAGTTTCGACTGAAAGGAGTACAAAAGGAGAATTCGATGATGCTCTCAGTTCGACTGGAGTCTGGAAGAAGAAACTATTTGACTAAATGCCAATCAATTTCAAGTAGAAGGATTCTGAAGAAGTAATTCGACTAGATAAGAAGTTATTCGACTAGATATCGAAGAATCAACCAGATGGAGATATGAAGGAGGATTTTGACTGAACAAGTTCAATTCAGCTTGACAAGAGCAATTCGTCTTAACAAGCTGATCAAGTCAAATTTTCCACAAAAAGGCGGAAATTTAAATTGCACAAAAATCTGCCTTATTGCATTTAATGTCGCTGCAGAAATGACCAATTAGATCCGTCCTTTTATCGAAAAAGATTTCAGGCAGCCACAGTCCGAGAAACGATTGTTACATCTCGATCCTATAAATAGAAAAGGATGAGAACTGTAACTCTAACAACAAAAATAGAATCAAGAAACAGATAACGAACGAATCAATCAAGAAGAGCCTTTTCGCCGCACTTATTCACCCCCTTCTAGGTGTGTAGTGATATCCCATGACTTACAATAGGCTCACTCTTTTGAAGACCAAGATATTACTTCTGCCTTGGTCAAAAACAAAAGTTGTTGAAAAATAACATCATTGGAGGTTAAGATCATTGACCCTTTTTTAAATAACTGAATAGATTCGGTAAGACGCCTACATAAACCAAGAATAAATGTACCAATCTCAATTTATTTCTTGATCTGCCCTAATGATCTCCAGTAGAGTCGTCGTTTGCATTGATTCCACATAATAATCCTAGGAATTGGCTTCTTCAAAAACAACAGTGTATCTCTTCTTGATTTAGTTGTCGTAGCTTTTCAAGATCATAATCCTAGGAATCGACTAGTAGTGTCATGGATATCAAGTTTGTTCAACATTAAAAGCAACAATGGAGCTTTCAAGAACAACGATGGAGCTTTCAAGAACAACGATGTGGATGTTACTGATCTCCTTGATGCCCAAAGGAAGTACTGAATAGACCAGATCAGTCAAAGGCGGCCTACTGGCCGATAATTCAAATCTCAACAAAAGCACCAAATTATAATTATCACACGTCGTTACGAGGACGCCGGAGAGATCGCCGCCGCTAGAAGAGGAGTCAAAATAATAAAAGGCCCATAAGACGGGGAAGACCCGGGGAAGAGAGATGAAATAAGCTGACCGATAATTCAAGTCTCAACAAAAGCACCAAATTATAATGATCACACGTCGTTACGAGGATGCCGGAGAGATCGCCGCCGCTAGAAGAGGAGTCAGAATAATAAAAGGCCCATAGGAGGGGGAAGACCCGGGGAAGAGAGATGAAATAAGGGAGGGAGACGGAACAAGAGATATTTTATAAAAACAAGAAAACTATCATTATTATATTCATCAACATCCCCAGAATACAACAACAACCTCTTATATAACCAAAGGATTCCAACTACCTTGGCACCTGTCTTACTACTCTATGTCCATGTATGTGGCCCATAACTTGCTACACTTGTCACACTAATACCAGACTATAACAATTACACATTGACAAGGAACCTTTAGCTCGTACACACTTGCTACCTAACTACCCCTAAAGATCTGGATTAACAAGAATGCATAATACTTGTGAGTTAATTATCAAGCTTGAAAAAAATATCTTTATGTACCAAATCCTATAAAACAAAGAAATGAAAACTAAAAAGTGGTAACTAATCTAAAAGGTGGGGAAGATATACTCTGAATTCGAGGACATTTTGTGTTTCTCATGAAGACAAACTTTGAATAACAAAACAATATTGCCAGCTGCTTCAATTAATTTTGTGGAGAAAAAGTTCAAATATGTCAGTTTATTAAATAAAAAATGTGATGCCCGAAGTGCATGTATCAAATGATAAATGGCTCAGCTCTTCATGACCTTATCGCTCTTCAATCTGGTCAACTAGATCCACCGCCATCTTGTTCTACACTCTATTTGTTTCCATGTTGGCGCTCGAAATGTAAGGAATAAACTAGAAATCCAAACACAGAGCCTAAAGAATCCCAGGCATTCATGGAAGCGATACAGAAGGAAGCGGAGATGTGATATTAAAAAAAGAAAACAAATGCATATATAGATCGACGGATCGGGAAATCAAATTGAAAGAGTACCTTAGCCCTCATCGCTTTTTCGACCTCGGTAAAGTCTATCAACGTATCTCTTCTCGGCGCTTCGCCTCTTTCGTAGTTCGGCCTTGCAGAAATCCCTAATGGCCGGCCTTACTCGTGGAGTTTATATCCAGAGAGCCGAGGACGACGATGCCCTAATTGCAACAAAAAAAAACCCGCCATGATCCGACTAGTTTCTCGGTTTCTGCTCGCGCCGGCCGAACCGGAAATGGCTGGGTTGACCCGCCTGAAACCCGAGGAATTTCTCCATTCAAAGCAAAATGACCGTGCTGATCCGATCAAATTCAGGCTCCATTTGGTTCGGCTGGCGGCCATTCGAGTGGAAAGAGTGTTCGAACCGGAGGGGGGAGGTGGCTGCTCCAAACAGAATTTTTTGAGGGTTTCTGTTCATTTGTTTACCCTCCTTCAGCGATGCCCAAAACGGAGCAGCGAAAAGCCCAAACAAATAGAGCCTCAATCATTTTCCGCATGCGACGCCATGGCAGTCTCGGAAATTTTTAAGGTGCTTTTCTCCCACCTAAGATCATGGTGTTCGTGGGCTTCAAACCTGTTAATTTCTGTAAAAATAATATGATTGATGAAAATACTATCGTATTTGATATTACTGACAATATTTTTAGAATATTACAGTATTCCGTCGTAGGATACCATATTGTAAGACTTTATTTAATCGTGGAAGAAACACATCTAAAAATTTCTTGGCAGTCTCATTGACTCATATGGCTGGATTTGGGGACCTCATTTTTTTGTGCGTTCGACACACACGAAGCTGTGTGCGCAAGAGAGAAAAATCCAAGCCCTTCATCGCTTTCCCTTTTTTTGGAGGGTTTTACTTTTTTTTAAGGTCTCGTTTTTTTCTCATGCAGCTAGATCACAGATTGGATGAATCACTTATCACTGCGCACATAGAGTTATGTACGCACGCGCACACACCTACTTATCTCTCCGATTTGGGTGGGTTCCGTTTCATCCAAAGCGCATGCTGAAAAAATGACCTCAAAGTCAACGACACTTTTTTGCTTAACTTGATTATGTAGGCATTGTGGGTTGTTACTTGTTTAGGGACAATGGTGATTGAATTTGAAGAACCAAAGAAGCCCGGACTTGCTTAATAATAATATTAGCTTATGTTTTCAAGCTCCATTTTCATAATTCTGGTCTCTTTGTTCTAGTATTCTGTGCTTCTCTTTTTTTTTTACTATTTTCATTGGCATTAGGCTTCACACTTCTTATTGCTTTTTGTGTTTGGGGCGCTAGAGGTTCTTACTTCCACTTAACAATTCTTTGAGAAGATGCTCGAAGTATTATTTCTCTTTTCTTCTAATATCTCTCTTCATCTTCAATCTATTCTAAGCGCAACTTTAACTAGAAATTTGATCCAAATTCAAAGACAAAAAATCTAAAGGGTGAGCATAGTATTCATATTAGCTAGGTTTTGAAGTATTAATTAATTTTGTAACTCGTCTTTCTTTCTGTTGCAATGCTTTATTCTTTATTCTAGAGCAGTGTTATGGCTATGTGCACCCCCCCCCCCCCCCCCACAAAAAAAATCAAAAGCATTTAATCTCCTCTCTCAAGACATTTCAGTGCAAACCGCGCCCGTGCCCTAGCTTGCGAGTGCCGACCTGCTTCTTCCTCTTGCTCGCGCCCGTTCGCAGATCACTACCTCCCTAACACTTGCGAGCCGCTCTCCTCCCCGCGACCCCCATTGTCGTTCGCCGTTCTCCACCTCCTGAACGCCGCTTGGTGAGCCGCTCTCCTCCCCCGTTGGCCGTTCTCCCCTTCCCGAACGCCGCCCGGTGTCGTTGAAGTGTCGTCGTTCCGGTGAAGAGGAGGAGATTTTTCCTGGATTCGTTTTAACCTACTGCAGTCCGGTGAGTCCTGTTTTTTTTTTCTGGATTTGTTTTACGTACTGCATTTCTTATGTTTGCGTATGATAATCTGAGTTTGTTTGAATAAAAGCGTTAGAACGAATCCAGTTGGGGAATAAAAGCGTTAGAACTTATGAAGAGGCAAAGCCGCTTGGGCTTTGCGTATGATAATCTAAGATATTATCTTCCTTATGTTTTAACCTACTGCATTCCTTATGTTTTACTGCATTTCTGTTTGCAATACTGGGATATATGCATTCCTGCTTAAGTTTTAGATTTTGTTATAGATTCATAACTTGATTTGATTTATGATTAACAGTGGATCTTTACTTCAAATATTTGTAGCTTAATGGAGAACAAATCATATGATTGGGATTTGTTCGTCGATGTACACTCTCCCCAACCACCTTTAGATGAAGGTATCGTCTTTTCGTCAACCTTATTTTTGAAAACTTGTGTACTATTTAGATATTGTTGTTGATGCTAAGTATTTTTTTTCTTATCTTATGAAGAGGCAAAACCCAAATTTGAAATTGATGTTGGCAAACATTTTGTTACATCAAATATGTTTTCTAGCAAAGATGATTTGGTGGATTGGGCACGCAATATTGCTACGGGTTTGGGTTTTGTCATCACTATACAAAGTACAGACAAACTTACAAGCAAACTCAAACCCAGAGTTATACTTGGTTGCGACAGAGCTGGACATTATCAGGAGAATCAACATAATAAAGGATGGGTTAGGGAAAATTTGAGAAAATCAAGCTCGAAAAGGTGTGGTTGCAAGTTCTCAATTAAAGGGAAAAAAGGTTTAAATTTAAATGAGTGGAGCCTTGAAGTTACATGCGGCGTTCACAACCATGAGATGGTGCACTTAGAAGCTCACTCATATGCTGGAAGGTTAGATTCGAATGAGCAAACAGTTGTGCATGAAATGTACTTAGCCGGTGTTAAGCCACGAAAAATACTCACAGCATTGAAACAAATAGATCCTTCCAACAAAACTGTATTGCGCACAATATACAATGAGAGAGTGAAAATGCAATTGAAAGAGTTACAAGGAGGTACACAAATGCAGTTTTTGTATAAATGTATTACGGACTCTGAATATGTTAGTTTTAATAAAGTTGCAAAAGATAGTGGTAATTTGGAATGTTTGTTCTTTGCACACCCCATATCCATACAACTTACCAAAATGTTTCCTACAGTATTCATCATGGATTGTACCTATAAGACAAACAGGTTTCGAATGCCCTTGCTGTGCATTGTGGGCGTAACGTCAACCAACCAAACATTTTATTCGGCTTTTGCATTCATCTCAAATGAAACACAGTCTAGTTATGTATGAGCTCTTGATTATTTCAGAACTTTCTTAAACCAACATTTGTTGCCACAAGTAATAGTGATTGATGGAGAAATTACACTTATGAATGTTGTTGCAGGGTCAAACATTAGAGCCTTTGGTACCAAAGATATTGAAGGGTCGACCGAGGAGTAGCTATAAGAAGTTTAGAGATGACACAAAAACAACAAAGCGTGAGCCATCCTTATTTGAGCATGTTTGATGGCCGAGCAAGTATCAACCAGAACGGCAAAAGTCTGATCGACATATAAGGTGGTACCGAAAGAGAGCAGATTGCTACGGAATGTGCGTAAGGAAATGCCTTCATATGTCTCCGAGTATATTACAGATGTGGTTGATGTAATTCCAGATGGTCACTGTGGGTATAGAGTTGTTAGTAATGCTATGGGCATGGGTCAAGATTGGCAAAAGGTACGTATTGAGCTATCTTTGGAACTGCATCACAAAGAAACCTTGTATGATGACATATTTGGAAGAGATTGAAGAGCAGAGTTACTTAGCTCACTGGATTGTGTTGTAACTCCAGCTCCATTGGACAAGTGGATGTCAATGCCTGATATTGGATTGGTGGTTGCTTCTTGTTACAATATTGTTTTAGTTCACTTATCTGTATATCAGTCTTTCACACTGTTACCGTTGCATTCACCACCATCATTGCCTCACAAGATAATTTACATTGGGTTTATAAATGGGAATCATTTCGTACAACTGCAAGTGCGTGAAGGTTTTAAATTACCCCCACTAATATCAATTTGGAGAAGATATCGGGAAAAAAGTGCGGCGCAATGGTACAATTTTATTGCAAATGAGGAGGTTACTAAGCCATAAATTAGTTCTAAAGGTACCACTTTGTTGCGTTTGCCAAAAATTTGTTAAATTATTCATTCCACTAGCATACGGAGTTTCACCAAATATTTTGTATTGTAAATTGCAGTTTTTTGTCTCTATACTACGGCTGGAATCAAGTCTAACACTATGGGTGTTGAATGCTATGGTGCGTATAATTAACATATATTATTGTATACTTCAGAGTTATTTATACTAATATAAATTTTTTATTTTCATATAGGTTGAATGCTTGAAACACACAATGGTGTTGGAACTCAAATTTTAGTATCAATTTTTGTCAAAAGGGTTTATGTTTTTGTATTAAATATCATGGAATTTGTATTAACTAATATGGATTTGTGGACGATTGAATTTTTTTATATATAATTGGTCTGCACCTAACATTTTGATTTGCACTTAAATTTTTTGGATTTGCACTTAATCGTGGTTTGCACATAGCGAAAATAGGTTTGCACTTAACATTGCTTTTATTCTATTCCTTTGATCGAGGCTATTCTTTTCACACATTCTCATGAAATATAATTTAGACTATACTTGTGTATGCATTTGCATTCTTTTGTTTCATTGATTTTATGCATGCACGTCGTCCTCGGTCCTAGGAGTGCGTGGTTAATAATGCATAAAGTCGTGCGTAATCAAGTAGGGCAGCTGAGCGGAGGCCGGCCTCGTGGCGGGCGGCCTTGCGGAGGCCGGCCTCACGGCGGGTGGCCGAGCGCGCGGCGGCTAACCGGGAGGCCGGCGCCTGATACGCCCTTAATGGTCTACGTATTTAAACGCAAGTGCACGTGCCGTGTCAAGTAATAAAAAGTGAGTATGAATCGTCTCCACAGGGAGGTGGTGAATTCAGTGCTTGCAAATACCAGTTAGGCCTTTTCCTTAAATCTAAGTAAGACAAAATTGATGATTTTCTTGAATTACTAAAATTAAGAATGCAGATTTCTAAATAAAACTACTACGAATCTTAGGAACAAAACTTTTCTTATCAAGAGAGAGATATAATCTTATATAATGATTTCCTAGGTTTAGTATGACGGATAAGTGAATGTATTGTTGTGAAAATGCGTGGTGAGCATGTCTTGCAACGATCTTAAGATAGATAACCGTATCTCTCGATATCGAGAATCCCTAGTTCTATATTTTTCCTCGGGTGAAATAAGAACCGCTCAAAGAACAAAGACCTAAGTTGCTAACACCAAGAGGAAGTCTTTTTCTCTCTTCAAATGCTATATCAAAATTATGATATACTACCACAACTCCTCTCTCGATTTATAAAACGTAGCATAAAAGTGAAACATTGACCAAACATTTCAGAAAATAAAGATCATAAGTTTGATAAAGAACATTCACCAAGAATGCTCAACAAAATAAACTAGAAAATATCCATCAAACACAACCTAGTACTCTCACAATAGAAGATTAAGGAAGGATTAGTTCATGGCGTTGGAGGAATCACTCAAAATATTGAAATAGATCTTACAAAACATCGCGGTTCACGCTTAATCGCTGCAGGAATTTCTTCCTAGAGTCGCTTCTTCGATCCGCACGAAGATCTCCTTCTTCTTCCTCTTGCCGTCGCTCTCCAATGGAGTTTTTCTTCCCAAGCCAACCCTAGATGATGCTCTCCTCCTTAGATCCAAAAATAATAATGAATAATGATCATCCCCCTTATTTGGTCAGTTTTTAGCATTAAAAACGTCCATCCTCCTGAAGAGACGCATCCTTCCATAATTAAAAACGGCGGCAATCCAAATTTCAAATTTCAAATTTCAGACAGACGAATGTTGCAGTTTCAGAATTGGATGTTGCAGTAACTAGTCCAGGCCGAAAATAAGAATTCTGCATTACTCTTCCAAGTCGATTTCCTCAACAAATCTTGCATAAAAAATATGGAATAAAGCTAACTTAGTACCATAAACATTAAAACAATAATTAATCATATTTATTACCATTTATGCTCCTTTTTATTAATTATGATGTAGAAATAATAGGCAAAGATAACTTCATTTGAGAAGTTATCAGCGCCCGCTATGCCTTGGGGCCGAGCGGGGCGTGTGGCCACACAGGGGAGGCTAGGCGGGTGTCGGGTGGCTCAGTGGTTGCCGCAGTGGTTTTGTCGAGTGGATTGCGCCCACCACAAGGTCGGCCTCTGCTCAGCCTCCTCCTGGCCTCCGCTCGGCCACCCGCTGCGAGGCCGGCCTTCGCCCTGCCTCCGTCCGTCCTCCGCTTGGCCTCCCGCTATGAGGTCGGTCTCCTAGCCGCCCTCCTTGGTCGGCCTCCCAGTCGGCCCTCGCTAGTCGGGTCTCATCGCCGACCGCCACCGCCGGTCAACCGCTCACCACCGTCCGCGGCTCCTCCGCCGTCCGATCGTCCCCACACGATCTCTATCGTTCGATGTATGGGTAATCATCCGTGTAACCACCAACATAACCACCCACTATGATTGGGTGGACATAGCCGATATTATATCGGTCTACGTATTCATGGGCGGACCCATCTTCAGACACACCCAGACACGTGCCCGGGTATGATTTTTCGCGAAATTTCACGGGAGAGAACTTTTATCGCACATCCTGCTATTTTGCCCTACCCGTTCCGCCGTTCTTGCTGCTCTGCATCCCTGCGATTCGCGATTTTGCCCTACCCTTTCCGCCGTTCTCGCTGCTCCGCATCCTGCGAATCCGCCGTTCTCGCTGCCCCGCTGCTCCGCATCCTGCGAATCTGCCGTTCTCGCTGCTTCTTCTTCTTCTTCTTCATGTGGTAAAAGGAATCGATCTGAATTTAACTTAGATGAGCTACCTGCTGATCCAGGATTGAGACAACCTATAAGCTCATATGATGTAAATATACAAGATACGATAAGAAGAAAATACTTGCATAATGGTCTTTATCAGCCGATTTTAGCTAATTTTCCACAAACTGAAATTGGAAATAAGGCACACCGTTTCAACAAAAGCTGGTTTAATGAGTTCAAAGATTGGCGTGGTTGGAGATATTGGAAAGATAGGACGATATTAGAGAAACATATTGGAAATCACATGAGTGCACATAATAACTCCAAGAAGATGTGCACAGCTTTAATGAATCAGAAACAAAGTATTCAAGTTGCGTTTTGCAGGCAGGAGGAAACACAACGTATTCAATATCGTGCTCGTTTGTGTGCATCAATAGATTGCATACGCTTTCTTTTGAAACAAGGGTTGTCTTTTCGCGGACATGATGAGTCTAAAGAATCCAGTAATCGAGGCAATTTTCTTGAACTTTTAGAATTCCTTGCATTACATAACAATGAGGTCAAGTCAGTGGTATTCGAAAATGCACCTATCAATTGTCAATTAATATCTCTGAAAATCCAAAAGGAGATAGTTTCTTGTATTGCATCTGAGATAACAAAGACGATTGTTGAAGACGTTGGGGATAGCTGCTTCAGTATTTTGGTCGGCGAATCACGTGATGTGTCCACAAAAGAACAAATGGCTGTGGTTTTACGTTATGTTACTATCAAAGGTCTTATTATGGGGCGTCTTCTTGGGTTTGTTCATGTTACAGACACAACTGCATTATCATTAAAGAAAGCTATTGATAATTTGTTTGCAAAACATTGCCTAAGTATTTCTAAATTGGGGGATCAAGGTTATGATGGTGCTAGCAATATGAGGGGTGAGTTCAAAGGACTGAAAACATTGATATTGCAGGAGAATAATTGTGCTTTCTACATTCATTGTTTTGCTCATCAACTACAACTAATATTAGTATCTGTAGCAGAAGATCATGTTGAAGTTGCAGAGATTTTCACGCTTATTAACCTTGTGTTGAATGTTGTTGGTGGATCTTGCAAACGACGTGATTGTATAAGAGCATTAGAAGTTGATCGGGTTGCTTTAGAGCTTGGTTGCGGAGAGTTGGAAAGTGGTCGAGGGGCAAATCAACCACTTGAATTGAAAAGGACAGGTGACACACGGTGGAGTTCACATTATGACACAATATTAAATTTTATTCGGATGTTCTCATATATTGTCGAGGCACTTGAAATTATCAAGATTGATGGTGCAGATGGAAATAAAAGAGGAATGACCAATACTTTAATTAAAAGTCTCTTGACTTTTAATTTTATTTTTCTCTTGCATTTAATGAAGAATATTTTATCCAAGTCACACGAGTTATCACAAGCTTTACAGAAAAAAGATCAAGACATTGTTAATGCAATGAAGTTTGTCAAATTTACAAAGCAGTTACTGTTGAATTTCAGAAATGAAGATCTTGAATGGAACTCCTTCATGACTGAAGTATCAAAATTTTGCACAAAATACCATATAGAGGTTCCTAATATGAATGAAAGGTATATGCAAGCAGGAAGATCAAGACGCAATGAAAGAGAGATTACAAATTATCATTATTTCCGTGTTGAAATCTTCAATACAGTGCTCGATTGAACTTTGAACGAGTTAAATGATCGCTTTAATGAAGTGAACACTGAACTACTTTTATGTGTTTCTTGTCTGGACTCTAGTGATCGATTTGCCTTATTTGATAAACAAAAGTTAGTTCGTCTCGCAGAATTGTACTTATCTGATTTCTCACCAGTAGAATTGCAACTACTTGAAGGACAACTTGATATGTATATTATTGATATGCGCTCTTTACCAACCGACATGTTCTCTCATAGTAAAGGAATTGGTGGCCTTTTAAAATTATTGGTAGAGTTGAAAAAACAAGATCACTATCAGTTAGTTTTCAGGCTTTTAAAGTTGGCATGTCTTCTACCCGTTGCAACTGCTACAGTTGAAAGAATGTTCTCTGCAATGAATATTATAAAAAATCGTTTACGAAACAGAATGTGAGATGAATGGATGAATGACTGCATGATCGTTTATACGGAGAAAGATGTTGCTGGGGGTATTACTAATGATACTATTATTGCAAAATTTCAGAATATGTGTCCACGAAAAGTGGTTTGTTGAACGATATGACATGTGTTTTTTTGGTCATTAAATTTTTATTAATTGCAATATTAGTTTAAATTTATTTAAGATTTGCATTTAATTATTTATTTTAAAATTGTGCTCGGGTTAAGAAAAATTCCTAGTTCCGCCCCTGTACGTATAGTAAAAATTATTAAAGAAATGCGCAACGCGAACTATATTAAATTGTTCTGCAATAATAAATAAGGTGATTATGATTTGCAGATAACCGTGTAACCACCATAACCACCCTCAGGATTTATAAATAGGACCTCAATCTACGGGGAATCTCCTTTGCTCCACAGAGATCTTCATCCACCTTCGTCTGCATTCATCGGTCTTCGTGCACCCCCGAGCATTCTGCTTCGTGCGCACGCCTCCCACCATAGCAAGCAACCCGCGTGCATCGCCCTCAACATTCAACCCCCTCTAGTCAACCCGAGCTCACTCCGATCTAGACTCCAATGCGAATAACATGCGGAAAGCCGCTCAAACAAACAAGTGCAGGATGCGCCACTCCAACTTCCAAGTGCAAAGAGAAGGCCACCAAACATCCAGAGCGCAGTGTCCTCCACTACGACAAATATATAGACCTAGCTTTGCGAGCGGTGGTCTGCCACCCTCCGAACATCTCTCCCTCATTCAGCATTTGATCTTCATCCACCTTCCTCTCCATTCAATTACTTTTTACTGTTATAATTTAACCTCAAGTTCGTCAATATATATCTTACAAAAAGTTAATATTAAAATCAATCTATTTAATTTCAGATTTTATGTGCGTGAAGTGAATAAAATTTAATCTTTTATGCTCGAGATTTTAAAGTAAATATATAAACAATTTAATTGAATTAAAAAATCTAATATTATTTTTGTTAAAATGAAATACTTGTAAAATTGCAAGAATAAATCTACTTTTTTTAAAATTTTATTTTTCTGCATCCATAATCCATAGTATTACAAAAATATTCACACACAGTAACTTTTTATTCTAGTAAACATTTATGAATAAATAATTTCACTATACTTATAATTAACAATTTTCAAATTTATTAATCATCAAATGAAATGGAAAATATCACATCACCTAATGAATAAAAAAAAGTGATTGTTATTAGCACTGTATTTTTAGATATCCGCACTACATTTACTTTTAATTTTCCGCACTTTTTGAAAATATTCCTTGTACATGCATTTTTAGGAAAATTGTTCAACACGAAAGTTGTAGATCTCGACTAGATCTACAACTTTCGTGTTGAACACTTTTCCTAAAAATGCATGTATAAAGCGTATTTTTAGAAATACGCTCAGATTTCGCGCCTTTTAGAAATACGCTTTATACATGCATTTTTAGGAAAAGTGTTCAACACGAAAGTGAGATCTACAACTTTCGTGTTGAACACTTTTCCTAAAAATGCATGTACAAGGAGTATTTTCAAAAGGCGCGGAAAATTAAGAGTAAATATAGTGCGAATATCCAAAAGTACAGTGCTAATAACAGTCACCTAAAAAAAACTTGAAAAATATCTAATGATTGAGTTTTTTTTCGATTAAAAAAATCTACAAAAAAGATGAAAAGATCAAAGAGCTTTTAAAATGGAGAGATGCTACTGTTACATGAAAACCACGGTTCCTATAATTTCATAGTTTGGTGCAGCTAACCATCCTCTGCCCAGACAATTCTGATATTACGGATAGGAAAAACAGAGGCCACCAGCTCCATCTCCTCTGCTCTTCTTCCTTCCAGAGTCTGCAACTATTCATACCAAAGATTAGCAACGGAGAAGAAAGCAGCCACCAACTTATACCTCCCTTCACCACCCTAAATTAACCCACTATAAATACAGCATTCATAACTAGCTTCTTCATCCCACCCTCATTCTCCAGCCGCAACATCTTCAGTCCAACAATGGCGGCTTTCAAACATTCGCTCGCCGTCGCCGCCGCCCTTCTCATCGCCATCGTCTTCTCAAGCAGCCCTGCGTGCCAAGCTCGCATTTTGCAAAAGGAAGCGCAGCCGTCGTCGCCGAAGCCAGAATTGCCTCCTTTTCCGGCAATTCCCAAGCTAGAGTTGCCGCCGCTGCCGGAGATCCCTCATCCTGACTTGCCCAAGCTGGAGCTGCCTCCGATGCCTGAGATTCCCCATGAGCTCCCGAAGCCGGAAATCCCTCATCATGAATTGCCACCATTGCCGGAGATTCCTCATCAGAAAATTCCATCCTCGCCCGAGATTCCTCATCAGGACCTGCCCAAGTTGGATTTCCCACCATTGCCTGAGATTCCTCATGAATTGCCTAAGCCGGAGCTGCCACCGTTGCCTGAGATCCCTCACGAGTTACCAAAGCCTGAAATCCCCTCGTTGCCGGAGATCCCTCATGAATTACCCAAGCCACCGGAGATTCCACAGGAGCTGCCCAAGCCGGTGTTACCGCCATTGCCGGAGATTCCTCACGACTTGCCTAAACTAGAGTTGCCGCCACTGCCGGAGATTCCCCATGAGTTGCCACCATTGCCGGAGATTCCTCATGAGTTGCCAAAGCCGGAGTATCCCCCGTTGCCGGAGATTCCCCATGGGCAGGCAGGTCCGGAAGAGCCGAAGCATCCTTAATAACTTTTATTTGGGATACCTCCAGGTCCCCAAGGCCAAAGTCGCGTGTCTGTTGTTTGAGTCGGTCTCTCCCTTTGTCTGTCATTTCTATATAATCTGTATTTACTTTAGCTCTGTTTGGGGGACTTATTTTCACCAGTCAAGCCGTTACGGCTGCATAAATCAGACTTTAATTAAAGTCGTAACCGTTTGACCAGCGAAAATAAATCCCCCCAAAGGGAGCCTTTATCTCCATTTGATTTTTACTTGAGAGTGGCGAGTTGTGTGCCTGTTATTCAGTTGTTATATATTTGTGTTTGATGTGTATTAAGTTTAGCTATCTTCCATATAAAATACATCAGTTGTTATCTTTCTTTTCACCTTCTTCCGAATAAATCATCTTTCTTCTTCAACACGATTTCTATATGTCCGCGCATTCATTTTATGAATCACGATCTGTGCACAAATTGAAGTGTTCGGAAGGTCGTCAGAGATACTCATTCGTTGTCGGGCTCTGCTCGGAAGAACAAAGACATCAATTGCTCAAAATTAAATTTGGCATGTGGATAACAATGAGAAAAGGTTGATCTGGAGATAGACATTTATTGTCTGCGAATAACAATTGCCAAAATAAATTATCAACCCACATTTATCAATCTTGTCTTTATTAACATTGATGCACTAATTCTAAGTAATTATTTGCTAATTCGGGGATTAAGTAACAAGTTGCTGTGTTGCACTCTTGCTTGCTGATTATGTTTAGAGGAAAATTGTGTTACTTTGATGGGATAATTGTAAGCACCAGAAATTTTTTAGTCTAAAACTTTTGATAGAGAATCGAAGGCTGCAAATTAATCTGTACGTGTACAAAATCCGAGTAATAAAATACATATGACCTTAACATGCCTAGCTGAGTAAATTTTGCAGTCCCCACGCGCTTCAAACTCCCTTCTGCTATAAACCATGGCCTCCAATCTTCCCTCTTCACAAACTTCAGCCATCAACCATGGCCTCCAAGTCCTCTGCTCCTCGCCTGCTGCGCTATTCTCGTTTTCGTCTTCCCAAGTTGCAGCTCTGCGTGCCATGCACGCCGCCCATGTTCTTCCGTTCAAAAACACACGGGAGAATCAGCCATAGTAGCGGAACCATGAATTGTAAGAGTTACCATCTTTGCCGAAAACTCCACGTTATTCACCAAAGCCGGAGGAGCAAACCGCCTTTGCAAAAAAATCCTCATAACAAGCCCAAACTGGCGCTGCCCACATCGCCCGAGATTCCCTGTGACCTACCAAAACCAAAATTACCGCCCGGTCGCACGAGTTGCAGCACCATATGCAGGATGAGCCAAATCATCCCCAATTACCATTGTTCTAGATATTGTGAAGCAAATTCTCCGGAATTAATTGCCAACATTCGTAACATTTCATGGTAAACCTCTTCATTTTTCGAACAAATTTGTTCAAAATGTTTGAAAATAAAATGTGTTAAAATCTGGATGCCATCAAAATACATCATTACAAGAGTATTAGTAATAATAATAATCATACAAAAAGAAGATATCATTCACTGTATTTTGTCACATAATCAATACAACTATTAAGTGAGATCACCATCGTCCAAAGCTTCAAGATCGTCATCATCTTCTGCCCCTGCTTTTATTCCTTCCAGATCGCCCGTCGGAAGTTTCCTCGCAAGCCTGATGATCTGCATCGAAAACACGAGTCCTGATGGTGCCAAGAAATCTAGACACTTGTCTCGCAGAAACACTAAAAAAAGAAAGAAAATTCTGAACTCCTAATCAAAGGAGTTCAGAAACTTGAATTACCGTGTGATCGAGATGAGAAACGGCGCTTGATTGAGCGACACGTTGGATCTCTTCGACATCACCTTCTCTATAAGCAGAAAACAGCTTGCTTGCACAGCGGTGCTGGTCACTGCCAAGGAAAGCTGTAATTCTGTACAGGTGGAATGAATATATGTTAAAACATGTTATTTATATGCTTTGAATACAAACCCGTCTGGTGATTGTCAAGTCCGTCATTATATCGCGCCGGCACATCAGACAATGCCGCACTTGGGATTTTGTTTTGTGCTGAGTTGTGCATAAAACTAATCTGATTCTAGGATTTGACGGACACAAAAATCTTAGCCCATCCTCTCTTATAAGCATCCGTGTTCTTCATCTAATGAAACAACCTGCTACTGCTCATGGACGTAGCCCACCTTAGGGTGAACCACATAAATCTGATGTTTTTAGTTTTATTTTGTTTATCATTTTTGCTTGGTCCGTAACAAAACAGAATCCGATTGCTGAGCGCTGTGGCAGTTTGAGGAGGAGAAATGCAGCTATTGTTTGACCCGCTGCGGACGGGCTAAAAAAAAGACATTTTGTGGCCGAATCACTGCAGACCGGAACGTACGCATGTCAGCGGATGCAACTCCGGTACCAAAACAGAATTTTGGTGGAAAAACGTTGCTCCAAATGAGCCAGGAGCCAGCGTGTTTCCACCGCTTCGTTTGGCACTGCCAATGATCAACTCACAGCTCTCCCAAACATAGTCTAATAGGTAAGGTATAGATTGAATAAATTGATGGGCATTTGGATGAATGCTACTCACTGTGTGCAGTCATTGTAGCATTTCTGAGCTTGTTTGAAATCATGCGCATAGAGATAGACTATAATTGCACTGAGATACGCCTGCAAGAATAGAAGCAGTTGATATCAGGAAGGAAAAATTGCATGATCAAAACCAATGAATAAACTGAAAATCAGTATAATTATAATTCTAGAAAGGTCGGGGATATAGGCACTTTAACCAGCATAATGCTTTCCTTTGAGATGAATAGAAATGGGAACTTGAAAAACAATAAATAATTCCACATACAAAGTGTTGAAACCAAAAACTTGGTCTCTGTGGAGTTCGACCCTTGGGGAAGGGGTGACCTCACACCTACTACACTTGGAAGAATGTCACGGGCCGAAGACTTGGGAAACTAGGAACAGACCCTCGGCTCTAGCGCGGAGGTCCCACCACACACCCGGAAGGTCACAAGAACACTTCCCCTCCCTTACCAATGAGAGCTGGGTACCTTGGAGAGTTCTCTCAACTCTACCAAGAGAAAAGCTAGGGAGGAGGAAGCTAAAAGCCAATGCCCCTCCAAAGGTACCCAAGGGGGTCTATTTATAGTTTTTCCAAGTAGTCCTGGGGTCAAAATGACCAAAATGCCCCCAAGGCAAACATACCTCCAACCAATAGAAAATACCCACACTGGAGGGTAAAAAGGGAAAAATCCTCCCCAGGGGCAAAGTGGTCCAAGGGCGAGAGGAGACCAAACCACACTCCTCCCGCCCCCCTGGACGCCCAAGCCCGGGGGGGGGACTAGCCGCGCGGGCGAGGGCATGGCCGGCCGGTCTCGCCCGGCGAGCTGGCCTCGCGGGGCGAGGGCCCGCCTGGCCGGCGACCTCGCCCGGCGTGCTGGCCTCGCGGGGCGAGAGCCCGCCTGGCCGGCGGCCTCGCCCGGCGAGCTGGCCTCGCGGGGCGAGAGCCCGCCTGGCCGGCGGCCTCGCCCGGCGAGCTGGCCTCGCGGGGCGAGAGCCCGCCTGGCCGGCGGCCTCGCCCGGCGAGCTGGCCCGCGGGGCGAGAGCCCGCCTGGCCGGCGGCCTCGCCCGGCGAGCTGGCCTCGCGGGGCGAGAGCCCGCTTAGCCGGCGGCCTCGCCCGGCGAGCTGGCCTCGCGGGGCGAGAGCCCGCCTGGCCGGCGGCCTCGCCCGGCGAGCTGGCCTCGCGGGGCGAGAGCCCGCCTGGCCGGCGGCCTCGCCCGGCGAGCTGGCCTCGCGGGGCGAGAGCCCGCCTGGCCGGCCGGTCTCGCCTCTGCTCGGGGCTAAGGGGCAGGGGGACGAGACCCTGGTCTCCAGTCGACCCTGCTGCCCCCCCACCTCGCACTTCACCTCGTCGGGGGGTGCCGGCCAACTTGCCGCACCCGACTCTCAAAAGAAGGGGCAAGGGGGGAGGCAAATTTTTCCTCCCCCTACTAGTATATTCCAAGCTAGAGCCAAAATTGGCCACCAAGAGTCCAAAATATCCAAAAAGCTTAAAAGCTTAAAACTGGCTCTGCGCCTGCCGAAAGTACCCTACTCTGCGAATACGGGGTTGTACACAAAGCCCTAGACGGAGCTCCCTCAAGAGAAATGACAAGCCAAGAAAAGCATATAAATCTGACCCAGATTGTTCGTTACAGCAGCGTGCCGGTGACTTACAGTTTCGGAATGAGAAGCTCGATAAATCCATATACATGTTGACAAAAATGGTTCATAATACACAAAAATTAGAAGAAGTTTAGGGTGGAAATTATTATTAAATAATAATTACTGGAACCTCCCTTAAGACTTTTACAGGGATATCTCATCTACTTATTGAAATTATAAAAACCTTATCTCTGATCTTACAATATTACAAGAAACCCCCTACCAGTTTAACATACGTCACGAGTGCATCGCCCAGAGGGGAGGATTTGTAATTTCAAAAAGTAGATGGGAGGTTTCTACAATTATACAAAGTCTCGGGGTAGGTGTCAGTAACTAACCATTAAAAAGCTGGTATGCGCACTACACATTATACAGCAAATGGATATATAGCAATGCTTCCACATTACCTGAATATATAAAGCACACAATGGGAAAACTAGTTTTTTCTATAACATTAGTAGTTGAGGTTAAGAACGACAACACCCTCGAAAAGAATTGAAGTTCTCTTGTAGATTTTTTTTGAAGGTGAGCACAATGCTCAAGCTCGTTGAACAGGAAGTTAAAATAGACTATTTGATGTAGGGTAGGGACCGACTCGGGGTGGATTCGCTAAATGCAGACCAATATGCAATGAAGTATGGAAAATGCAAAGAAGGTCCGCACTGATAATTGCAACAAGTAAATAAATATTATAAGTAAATAACAGAGGCACAATTAATTTTAAGCACACACGGAATACGCCCTGCAAATTACACAAGTGTAGGTACTAATAGCAAGTAAAATTAACATCCATAGCAGGTATAGTGCCAAGTATATGACGATAGAAAACAGTAACTCAAAACAACAACTAACGCGTGTAGGCGGCGTGATGATAGCTATGGGGGGGGGCATCCAAGACTGTATAGCTAATGGGAAATGCGCCGGAAGGGGAGCACTGGACTGATGGCGGCTAGGGTGGGGTAGTTGGTGGCAGTTATGGAGAGATGAGGTTGTAGAAGGGCTTACGGTTGGGGAAGTTGAGTTGGGGATAACTGGAGGTCAACGGGAAGGAGTTGCGGGTTATAGGGAAGCGTAGGGGAAGGGGGTTGCTGGTTATGAAAAAAGGGACATGCAGGGAAGAGGGAGGTGGGGGGGTGGTTCAGGCCATTGGGAATGGGGAGAAACATGGAAGAGGGATGGTGGAGAGGGGTGGGTGGGTGTTTTGCAGCAGGCGGAAGGCGTCGGACCAACTTGGGAAGAATAACGGGGTTCTGCGGGGGAAAGTGAAGGCTGCGACTTTGGATATGGTGGGCTGGACGGGGAAGGAGGAGGAGAAGCGGGGATCCTAACCCAGGAGTCGCACCTGAGAGGGGTGGTTTTCGGCGTTCGTGCAAAACCTTCGATAGCCCTCACTTTGTGAACCGCTGCATATAAATAAAACCCTAAGTAATAACCGCTCAACACAACTGAAAAATCAAATAAATCCCGAATCGGACGGCTCACACTGCCTGGACCGATGGAGAGTAAAATACAACTCAAAATATAAAAACCATATATGGACTCGACTCGGATCGACCATCCGGACGCAACTACAGACTCTGATCACCCATCTGGGCAGCGGATCACCACCTCATGCGGGAATACACCTGTGTCGGTCGTGGTGCGCCATCACTATTGCTTGTTAAGCCCCGCAACGTCTTTGTTGGCTGGGGTTGTAGCCACTTCTCCACAACATCCGACTTGCACGGGTCAATTTAGAACCCTGGCTATGGACAATGTGAACCAAGTAGGCGAACTGCACTCTGTCGAAAGTACACTTGGGACAACTTGAGAGACAGCCACAGGTGGTGGAGAGCCTCAAAAGACTACCCGAGCATAGTGAAAGGTGCTCGATCAAGGGGGTTGTAGAGTAGTATTCGTCAAATAAAACCAGTATAAAATTACGAAGGGTATGAGTACCTCATTCATCAATACCTGAAAGGTTGAGGGCATATTGGTGAGTCTGAATGACATCACCAAAAACTAAAAGGGGCTGTGGTGGGAACAGAAGGGCGTGCTCTCCACGTCATAGGAATACATCCAAATTTAGTGGTAGTCAGATCAAAGTTGGATCGAAGGTCCAATTTTGAGAACAGTCAAGCTTCATTTAGCTCATCAAGGTACTCATCAACCACCGGGAATGGAAATTTTTCCTTGATAGTTTTGGAGTTAAATTCCTAATAGTCCACGCACAAGCGTCGGGACTCATCATGCTCTTGACCATAATGACAGGTAACAAAAAGAGAGATTGGTTGGGCCGAATGATCCCCTCGCAAAGCATCTCCTAACATTGATCTCGATCACATCCTTTTAAATGAAGGGGTACCAGTACGGTTGGACGACTACCGGTGCTTTCCCAGATGCTAGGAGGATGTGGTGGTCCTGCGAACTTGTGGGGAAAGACACATCAACTCCTCGAAAAGGGTCGCACTCTCATCCAATAAGCCCTCCAGGAACCCCTTCTAAAAGCTGAAAATTCATTGTGATGGCAAAGAAGTGTCACATGATCGACCACAAAATGCAAAGCCAATGCCCCCCCCCCCCCCCCCACCGCAAAGACAATGTTGAATACGAAGGAATTGCGTAAAGGTCCTCCTGAATAACATATACATGAACCTTCATCTAGATATTTGCGCAAGATGGGTAGGCTCAAGGATTGAGTGACGGTCTCCCCAATGAAATCGTGGTGTTGCCTGAATTCATCAAGACCTGAAAGGAGCGGCTTGTCACCCGGGTTTATAGATGCATCGTATGTAAACTTTGTGCCAGAGTCATGACATGCAAAGAGATATTTGGGACATCATCACCTGTAGGGACCGCATCCACGTCGTCTTCCACCTCCAACTATAACATCTTCTAGCACTGATGTCGTTAAGCATAAGCCTCATCACAATAAAAATAGATCCCCTTTGCTCTATGCTCTGCCATCTCTACCGGAGACAACCTAAGTATGAACAGTGGTGGGATGATGTCGGTCCCCCATCCCCAAGGCGGTGGCCTTGTTGGTCCTCCATCCCCGTTTCCAAGGAGGTGGTCCCGTCGATGTGGGGTGGGTGCCTGGGAGGTGGAAGCATTACTCGATAATGCATGCTCTATCCAAATGAAATTGGCAATCACAAATCTAAATCAGGCTCATAGCCGTAGTGAGGTTAGCAGGACCCTCAAATTCTATCCAAGTGAAAGTGCTCATGCAGTCCCGCGATGAAGACAAATTGTTGCACAAAGTCTGATGCCCGGCACGTGAGAGAGAAGGTCTGGAATTTGTCCTGTTATTCACCGATCGCCGTTGTGTGTTTGAGGGAAATCGAGTGCCCCAAAGTATTGCCTTTCCATGGGGGCCCAAAGCCCATGTGGTAGAGTTGTTTAAAATCATCCCATATCATATGGGATTCTGTGTGTCCAAGTGTAAAAGCACATCAGGGAAACTCCTATCAAGTGAGAAGTGGTAAGCAAGATCCACTTCATGATCGGTGTCCTCTGATTGGCGAAGAACTGCTCGCACCGAGTCAGCCAACCCATCAGATCTATCTTCTCGTCAAACATCGAGAATTTTAGCTTGATGTAGCACTGAAGGATATTGGTCTTGTAAGTTGTAACACCTCAGGCAAAATCTCTCCCGGTCTACGAAGAAGAGGGAGCATCCATGTTGGTTGCTTCCAATCCCATCGCGATGAAAGTTGTCGCTACAATGCTGAGGTGGAACAAGGCTCTCCATACAAGCCAAAAGGTCAGCTAAGAAAAATGTTTGAATTACCACCTGTGGAGTCATCTCCCGCCGCCGGCGAGCTCTCTAGTGCCACCCTAGGCCTCCAGCGATCTCCTTTGCATCTTCTTCCAGCAAATTTCCTTCTCCCGGACCGTTTTGCTCGGCCGACTTCCAGCGAGCTCTCCACCGCCAGTCTCCATCAGCTCTGGCACCTCCTCCAGTCGAGGCACCAACACCAGAAGTCGTGCCTACCACTGCCACTTTCCCTGGGTATACCTCTCGATCTTCTCGCTTGCGAACTTTAGTAATTTTTATGGTTACATGTTTAAATGAATAGTTAATTATTGGAACTTGCCCGAATAATTTTATCTTCTAATTATCGTTATTTTCCACTGTCATGAATGTCCGCCACCATATTTTTGTGCCAGTGGATACGTGATTCACAACGTTATTACGTGTGTGCGGTAGCCTTGCGTTCGCGAGTGACGCCAAGGCCGTTTAGCTCGTTTAAAATAACTCGCAAAATCCTTCGCGCCACAATTATTTTAAATAGGTCGCAATTATTTTGTCGTTCAAAACTACACCCCCTCCTTGGTTCACATTATTTTGTCGCAATTATTACGGCCATCCCCGACAACTACTGCTCCTCCCAGCGCCCCTCTACATCAGCGACGCCACCTGTGGAATTATCTCCCGCCGCCGGCGAGCTCTTCGGTGCCACCCTAGGCCTCCAGCAACCTCCTCTGCATCTTCTTCCGCCGGATTTCCTTCTCCCGGACCGTTTTGCTCGGCCGACTTCCAGTGAGCTCCCCACCGCCAGTCTCCATCAGCTCTGGCACCTCCTCCAGTCCAGGCACCACCACCAGAAGTCGTGCCTACCACTGCCCATTTCCCTGAGTATACCTCTTAATCTCCTCGTTCGGGAACACTAGTAATTTTTATGGTTACATGTTTAAATGAATAGTTAATTATTTCAGCTTGCCCGACATTTTATCTTCTAATTACCGTTATTTTTCACTGCCATAAATGTCCGCCACCATATTTTTGTGCCCGTGGATACGTGAATCACAACGTTATTACGTGTGTGCGGTAGCCTTGCGTTTGTGAGCGACCTATAGGCCGTTTAGTTCGTTTAAAATAGCCCGCGAAATCCTTCGCGCCACAATTATTTTAAATAGGTCGCAATTATTTTGTCATTCAAAACTACACCCCCACCTTGGTTCACATCAGTTTGGTGTGTCTGCTGGGATATCTCATTCCTATCGTAGGATAGCCGAGCGACGGTCGTTTCCAAAAAAATTTAAGTTTAAGAGTTTTCAAAATTATCCATGGATTCGAGAGTCGGACACAGAGGGAAGTTTAGGAGACATGGGTAAACATAAGGACAATCTCATAGCCACTGTCGCCGCACTCTCCGTCACCGTGAGCGATTCAAACCAAGTCATGTTAGGGTTACGCACCTCGGTCAACAACTTGGAAGCACACTATCACTTAGGGGGTCCTCTTGCACAACCCCCAACTCCTCCTGCACGACCTCCTACGCCTCCACCATCAGAACCCCAATTAGCAAATCAAGATAATAGGAATCCACCTATGTGGGATGCCAGTATTAAATTAGATGTTGGGGATTTTGAGGGCACACTAGGGCCTGAGGTGTGTCATGATTGGTGCGAATGACTTGAGCGATTCCTCAGCTGGAAGCGCACACCTGCCCACCAGCAGGTGGAGTATGCTACATTGAAGCTGAAGGGCCCCGCACTCACTTGGTGGGGGCAGGTCAAGCTGATGCGTTACACTATAGGACAACCACCTATCACCACCTGGGTTGAGTTCAAGGCTCAGCTCAAGATGAGGTACGTCCCCGCTGATTTCATGCAGACTTTGTATCGTAGATATCACAACCTACGACAAGACAAACAAACCATCGGCGAGTACACGAAAGAGTTCCTGGTCCTCCAGTCACGCTTAGATCTGAAGGAGGAAGACCACATGGTTGTGGCCCATTATCTGAATGGGCTACAGTACACGATACGAGACCAATTAGAGCTTCAAGATTTTCGGGACCTGGGAGAGATCTCCAGTCGAGCACGCCGAGTGGAGGCTCTCCAGAAGAGGACATCTGGTCAAAGGTTTACTGATAGGCCTACCTCGAGTACCACCACCTCTGCCTCCACATCCGGTACTTCTGATTCCCCTCCCCGCTTGCCATTATTAGGACACCGACTCTTCACCCTGACCCCACCCGGGGTAAGAAGACCGTGGGAGCCCGACCCAACACTAGAGTATTTCGATGCTTCAAGTGTATGGAACCTGAGCACAAATCTTCTGAGTGCCCGCGACGCCAGTTCGTCACGGTGATTGATCCAACCACCAGGGGTGAACCTGAGTATGGGGTCGTCCTTAGTGGCCCCCAGCCTGAGCCCTTGCCCGAGGTTGATCGCGTCATCGAGGTCGAGGGCGAGCAAGCAAAGCACCTAGTTTGTGTTCTTCACTCTAGTTTGGTTACCTCTGGCGAGACCACTGAGCATGATCGCCGGAGAAAGGAAATTTTCCGCACTACCGCCCGCATTCAGGAGCATTTATGTTCCATTATTATTGATAGCGACAGTATGAAAAACTACGTGTCTCAGCGTATGGTAGAAAAGTTAGGACTTATGACACGCCCCTTAGAGCAGTCGTACCACCTAGCCGGGGTTAGTAGACCTTTGACTATCCCCATTACTCATCGTTGTCAGGTCGAGTTCTCTATCAGGGATGCTTATCGTGATTCAGTACTATATGATATCGTCCCATCGATATCTTCCACATTCTCCTAGGGCATCCATGACAGTATGATCGGCACGTCATCCATGATGGTGTGAGAAACTCCCACTCCTTCGACCATCATGGGCGCAAAATTATTCTTCTCCCCCAGAAGAATGGTCTTGTTCCTATGACACCTAGGAGAGCTCTGCCATCACCTGCTTCACCTTCCGGAGTTGCCCCTACTCCACTTTTATTTAGTGCTACGCTTCGTCCTGGGCCCTCGCTCCAGGAAGTTGCGCCTGATTCTAGAGAATCACTCATATTGGGTACTCTGGAAGCACCACCTGTTATTGACTTTGTATTCGATGAGCATGTGTTTAACCCCTATCACATTCTTTTGGTCGTTGGCGATTATGTTGACCAATCACATCACTATCGTCTGTTGTCGGAATATTTTAGGTCAGGTCGTACTAGGAGCGTTGAGATGACCCGTAGATTTTACACTCCTCATCGGGACACCCGTTTCCATGGTTTTTTTGGAAGATCTTGATCGATATATTTGAGACCTGTTTAAAATTCTGTGACTCGAGTGGGATTTCATCGGGTGAAATCAAAGCGATGGACGATCCTGGTCTAACGGACGATTGTAGGTGTCTACCAAGCGAGCGTATGTTGCGTCTTGAGTTACTGATTCCACGGGTTGTTTCCACTTGTTTCCCGTTTTTCCTCCCACCACATGTTTGCTACACACACCCCCCTGTCATCCTCTAAAAGCTCTAATAATTATTGTTTATTTAAATATATGACATGAAATTTTGACTAATAGATTGCGAGTTTTTGAGAATGAGAGGTTACTTTCAGGTTTTGGGTCGCAGTCACGACATCAACAGGACACTATGCAACATCTCTCCGATCGATGTTGATTCTCTACTTGCAGGTCGTATCGAGTCTTGTCATGGTCGAGCTCTTTCAACCCCGGGAGAATTGATGCAACCTGCGGCGCATCTTTTTAGTATTATTATCGTACCTGTATTTTTTTTTTGTCGCGCCTGTCTTCGCGTTTAGTTGGATGATTATGTTTTGTCGCGCATGTTAGCGCTTGAGTATTATTTTGTATCGCGCATGCTGTGACGCAAATTTTGTTTGGCTTGTTGGAGCAACCAGCCAATGAAACCCTCAATGCATAAGCCGGGTAACTTAGGCGCTAGGTTAGCTTAGGGCAAGAACATTTTAATTAACTATAATTTTTAAATTTCTGAAAATATTATCCGTTTGAAAGCCCATTCAAGCTCATTGCTCCTAAAGTAAATATTATCCGTTTGGAAGTGATCAAGCATGTAGCCTCACTGCCAACTCAGTATGAGCCTATCAGGGTCGCACATAAGATTGTGGAGAAATTGGGGGATTGGATCTGTATGGTATAGCTCATATGATGAGTTGAAAAAGAGCTTAAAATATTCTAAGGAAAAAGCGTTGAGTGCGTTGAGTTCACTCAACTCCATTCAACGCATCTGGCCTTTGGCGTTGAGTGTGTTAAGTTCACTCAACGTTATGGCGCAGAAGCGTTGACAGCGTTGAGTTCACTCAACGCCAGTGCGCATTAGTCGTACGCCGTTCAACGAATGTCGGTTGACAAATGTCGTTCGACGAATCTGGCCATTGGCACATAAGTCGTACGTCGTTCGACGAATGCCGTTCGACGAATCTGGTTTTTGGCGGAGAAGTCGTGCGTCGTTCGACGAATGCAGTTCGACGAATGTCGTTCGACGAATCTGGCCTTTGGCACAGAAAGCGTTGACAGCGTTGAGTCCATTCAACGCCTTCGTCGAGTCAAGTGTTGATTCAGCTGAAGGTTGGTGTTGAGTTCGTCGTGTATCCTATGGATACTCGACGATTCAACGAGTATGGAATGATACTTGTCGATTCGTCGTGTATGCTGTAGATACTCGACGATTCGGTGAGACAAGAGTTGTCTAGTCGAATTCTGAATCTAAGTCTTGGGTTTGCGGACAGCGACGGGAAGTTGTTCTATTTACCTCTCGGAGTATAAATATGACGTTTCAGGGCTTACTGCATATGTGATCTTTCTGTCTAAGCACACGAGCCGTACTGTGCGATAAGAATGATAACCCTAGAAAGCCGACAGAAGCCGTTCCGCCTTCGCCGTCACCGATTCCGATCCCGATCCCGGCGAGTGTCGTCGCCGCCTCTCCTACAACATATCTAGAAGTCTGTGGAGACGCTGAGTGTCCTCTCCCGACCTAGAACTTGTGCGACAAGTTGCTACGGGTTCTCATGATCATGTGGATTTCCTGTAGAGGCGCGGATATCCTTTCTGCGCTCAAGACTCAAGCTGCTGAGTGGTCGGCCATTTTTTTTGGAGCATCTAGATTGAGTTTAGACTCAATCCTTCAAAGGTAATTTTATTACATGTTTTACTTCTTGAATCATAAATATTGCTAGATCCGAACTCGTTTGGGTTTTTCTTGTTCTTATTTCCGCTGCGTGCACAAGTGTTGTGTCATCCCCAAAAACCCAGCAGTGGTTGCATTATCAAAAGCCATTGTAATCCAAACCCCAATCCCTCCTTCTATAAAACCCCTCTTCATTCCTCCCGTGAACCCGAATGGGAATAGAATCGACCGAACCTTCATTTAGGTTTTTCGGTTGGTTTTCCCTAGCGCCTCCGCCCGATACCCCTATTTTGGGTCCTGCTCGACGGAACACGTCGACAGTGCTTTTCTTCCCTCTCGCCAGTCACGTCGTCAGCCCCGGATCCTCTCCAGGAAAGCTGCGACTACACCTGCAGCTTCCTCTTCCCCGACGGCTATCTCCGACAACTACTGCTCAACCCATCACCCCTCTACATCGGCGACGCCACCTGTGGAGTCATCTCCCGCCGCCGGCGAGCTCTCCTGTGCCACCCTAGGCCTCCAGCTATCTCCTTTGCATCTTCTTCCGCCGGATTTCCTTCTCCCGGACCGTTTTGCTCGGCGACTTCCAGCGAGCTCTCCACCGCCGGTCTCCATCAGCTCTGACATCGTCCAGTCCATGCACCACCACCACAAGTCGTGCCTACCACTGCCTCTTTCCCTGGGTATACCTCTCGATCTCCTCGCTTGCGAACACTAGTAATTTTTATGGTTACATGTTTAATTGAGTCGTTAATTATTGGAGCTTTCCAGACTAATTTTATCTTCTAATTACCATTATTTTCCATTGCCATGAATGTCCGCCACCATATTTTTGTGCCCGTGGATATGTGATTCACAACGCTATTACGTGCATGCGGTAGCCTTGTGTTCGCGAGCGACGCCTAGGCCGTTTAGTTCGTTTAAATAGCCCGTGAAATCCTTCACGCCACAATTATTTTAAATAGACCACAATTATTTTGTCATTCAAAACTACACTCCCACCTTAGTTCACATCACTACACCCCCACCTTGGTTCACATCACTACACCCCCTATTCTCAAAATCAGTCCAGATCAGGGAATTTCAGCCCCCGATCCGTTATTTACACCACCCGTACACCATTCCCTAGCCCGGATCCGACCCAAAACAACGGATCTACCCTTCCCCGACCTGGATCTACTCGTACGTGACCGGATCTACCCATTTCTTGCCCGATCTTGCCATCCACCCCCGAGGACAGCCACCGCCATCATTTCCATGCCGCTGGCTCCACTTCGATTGCCGATCTACGCATCCAGACCCGAAATCTTCAGTGCCTCGGTCAGCCCGCTACTTTGGTGAGCCCTTGTTGTATCAGAACATTTGAATCTTCATTATTATTGGATTGTTTTTGTGCTTTGCTTGGACTAGTGCTTGTAGAACTTTGTGACAATACACTAATAATTTGCAGGAGGGATTCATTCGCCGCGCGCTTGATCTTGGCCCTCCGAGCAGAGGAAGGTCATTGCAAAATTGCTAAAATTAAATGCTTGTTCTCTGCTCTTCTATTTATTTGTGTGGTGTTAAAATTACATTGCTCTAATTTATTTGTCGCCGTCATTGACGGTTGCATTGCAATTAGATCAGGGTTTGTGTGTCGCATTTGCATTCCGCCCCTAGTAGCCTTGATTTTGTGCACCCTCATAGCCTACCCTACATCAGATAGTCTACTATAGTAGGTTTAGGAGCTTTACTAAAAACATGTTCTCTTTTATGAATTTTCATCATTACTTTAAATTTGAGGATATGATGTAATTACATAAATTGGCATTATATTTTATTTTTTTGAAATTTATTATAGTATATCATTAGAGTAAAAGGAAAAGGCTATTTATGACAATTTTGAATGTTGCACCAAATCCAAGTTTTCTCATATAGCAGTGAAATATATATATATATAATCAAAAATTTAAGAATCCAATATTTAGACATATTGTGCCTTAATATGTCTAAATATCTAGAGCAAACATAAACCATAAGTGAAAATATATATTATAATCTACAATAATGAGGGCTTAGAAAAAAATAGATGCTCACCTTGCATTGACTGTTTACAGCATTACATTTATCAGCAGCTGCACCCCACCGTAAAAGAAAAATCGCAGCATCCATGTACCTAAAAAAAACAGCTCATACGTATATTTCTTTGTGTCATACTAAATCTGCCACAAAACATGAGAATTCTTATGCATAAGATAACACACCGTAGCAATATAGCACATCAAACTTGCATTTTTGACCCATGATCACGGACTCAAAAAATATAATCACCTCTGATATATATCTCAGCACCATTACAGAAACTGACAGAAAACATGGTTTTTGCATTCGAGTAAATCGGCACAGAATTTTCTCTCTTTTTGTATCCAATAACATATCATTCCATAAAAGGCCCTTAATGCATTTAGAGGAAAAGCCTTAATGCATCTACAGGAAAACAAAGCAGGTAGAAACATGAATTTAACAAAGCTGCTCTTATAGTGAATACTAGAAGAATGATAATTGATGCGTGCATGCATGTCAAGTTGCATGTCAAGTTGTCAACTCACCATGGAAGCGCACAGAGAAGCGACTCAAGAGATATCAACTAAAATGTACTAAGCCCAACAACATAGGAGCTTACATATAAATTGTCTCGTATTCAATTTTCCGCCTTTTTCTTTTTTGAGTCACCTCCATACAGAGGTCTTGTATTGACAAACTCTTTATACTAAGTTCACCCAAAGAAATGGAATGGAGCACTTATGCTTGTGCAAAAGGCTTGCCTCTAGAGTGTGTATGACATTCTCCTCTACAGTGATTCTCTCCTCTACCAATTGGTCCGACTTGCCTTAACCTACAACCACAACAGCTTCCCACTGCTCGCGCACAACACGATCCTCAGTCAATCGACTCATACAACCACATGACCGTGCAAATGTTGTATCATTCTTGTTGAATGTCTCTCACGACCTCTGCATCTCGACACTTGCTCTATCCCAACGTCTTTGTTCTCGTGCCCCCTTTCCGAAGGATTCCGCTTGATGTTCCAACGACAAATACAGGAGATGTCATCCTCGCACATTGCCATCGGTAACAGGTATTATGTTAAGACATTTCTGTCTAATCTCCAATTCGTTGTGTGCTAGAGATTCATGCACTCCTCATAAGTCGCCGATACCACCACCGACGACACATGTGACACTAGATTTGCCACATTAGTATGTCGTTTTCCAAAAGTATCATAGAGCCCGCCACATTATTGCAGTCCACCTTTGGCTACAATCCAAGTGACCTTTGTCATCTCACCATCTCTATCATGTAGACATTATCAGTATTCCAAAATTCTTGAAGGCAGGCAGGATCAGTATGTGTGATCAGTACTCAAATTTCTAATTTATCCAGATTAAGCATTTAATGGTTCACTTCGGCAGCGAGGGAATTATCAACTTTTAACATGATAAATCAATAAAATATGAAATATAGATATTAACTTTTCAACAGGATAACAAATTTTAAATATGCATATATATATATATATATATATAATGCACCCACTCGTAGATGTAGATAAGCCTAAGCTCATAAACATCAAACAAGCACACAAATTCAAGTCACAATAATACAAACACAAACAGGTATGAAAGAAGATGCACAATCAAGTATAAGTACACATGCTTAAAAATATCCCTTCATGCTTAAGACACATTAACATGGATCTGTTCTTGGGTAGAAACTGTCTTTATTAAAAATTAAATAGCTCTATCATACAACTGCCCTGCACAGTCGTCGTTAAAAGGAATTTAAATGTGCATATTAACAAAAGCAGGAATCTGATGCTCCAGCATATCAACTAATAGTAGATATTAGTTCCAAAAAAAGTTAACTTTATATATGTGGAGTAATCTATAAGAGAATAGCTTACTTCTCGAGTTTAATGTAAATGCTTGTGGAAGAACGATAGAGATCAAAAGCCATCTGTTCTTTTCCATCCTCTTCCAAAATCCCGCAGGCATCATTGTACATGCGAATAGCTTCATCAGGTTCAGTATCTTCTAAAGCACTTCAATAAAAAAACAAAAACAAAAACAAAAATTAAATTGAGTCCTCCAATTATCTCCAGTCTTGCCATGTTGAATAGGTTGACAAGGATGCTTAATTTTCCTGAAATATTCATTCACATACCTGGCACCCTTCGCAAGAGCATCTGAAGCCGGCTGGGATCTTCCACATTCCATGTACAGATCTGAAGCCTTCCTATAATGGTCAGAAACCTCATTCCAACGGTGGAGATCCTTGGCCAAAGCAGCAGCAGATTCCATATGTTTAGCGGCATCCCAAGGCCCATAAAAGCTCGTCAAGGACAAATGCATAAACAAAGAAATAAATTTGGCATATGGTGTTGGCATTTTCTTGCAAGTTACATAAAATCATAAAGGGGATACGATGATATCATTTCTTGGCCTTTTGAAGCCTTCTCAAATGCTTCTTTTGCCTTCTCATTGTTTTTCCTCATCCTGTAACCAATAGCTTAAGCAGAACGAAATGAAAAATTAAAGTTAGGATGTCAGCCCGCTAACATAAGCACTATCCTTGACAATACCAACCAGCTTGCTCAAATAATTCTGTAGCTGCTTTCCAGTCAGTAGACCATCTTGTAAAACTAAGTTTAGTTCTGCAAGACCCAAAGAAAAGTACAATAAAAAAATTATGTATAAATAAAATATATCCCCTGCGGATAGTTTGAATTCATTTTGCTTTATTAAGTTCTACAAATTAATCATCTATTTGTGAGTAATTTGTTGTGTGCTCGCCAGAGTGGTGGCCGGAGGTGGAGGGAATACTTCGGAGCAAGAAGCCAGGTACCACAATTGCCTAGGTGGGGCTTGCTTGGGAGGAGAGAGCTATCAAAATCTCTTACTTAAGACAAGGAATGAGAAAATATATTCTTGATAACATTACAAGATCCAAGGGGTCCTTTAAATAGAGGATACAGATACAATGACATAAAAGTAATTAAGAACACAACATAGTAAAACCTAAGACACGAACTACACATAAAACTAATAAAAGATAATAACTAAAGATGCATCAAAATAACAAGGCACATATCCCATAACATCTCTCCCTTCATGCAAAAAAAACTTGACCTCAAACTCAAGAGAGATCGACGACGGTGCCCACTTCACCCGACCCCTTCAACATCAGAGTCCTCAGAGTCCCTCCACATGCAGATAAAAAAATTTTGCACTGATGGCCGCGAGTTAACTGCTCATCACAGTGAAAAGATAGCCCTTGCACGCACCGGTCAAACATTTCCATACGAGACAGAAGACAGATTTGCGAGGTTTGGGTGCCCACGACAAGTTCCTCCAGAGTCACTGTGCAGGAAGGGATGTGGTCCTCCAGCGTCAACTGAGGTTGACGGTCGCATAATCTCGGTAAGCTTATAGCAATCACCGAGTCTCGAGGGGGCTCGAATTTGACTTCCAAACGTAGCCGATTGCATAGCCCGATGGTAAAGATGGTTACATGTATCTCAAGGGGAATCGTCGTGTGCGCCAGAAGAATTTAAAATTGTTCTAGACAGCCATCAATCGGCTCTGTCTAATGTAACATCGTGAAGACCTTCAGGGGATTGCGGTGAATCGGGGGCCAAAGCGCATGTTACAGACCTGCTTGAATTCGCGCTGGATCAGTCCAGGATTGTCCTTCTACAAATGGGCAAACCATAAATGCTCTGTATCGAGGCAAGAGTGATCCATTCCGTCACCAGTGTCTGCTGATGACAAAATAAAATTCACATATGGTAGCTAGCCAAAGGGTTCAGCCTTGCCATCATAAGTTGGAAAAACCAACTTACTGTAATGGGGCATGATGTTGCCCACATGTGGTATCCTGCCCAGGGGATCAGGTGGGGTTGAGGAAGTAGCGGTGGAGGCGCATGGCAGTTGCAAGCGTGATCAATAGGTAGAGTAGCAATGATCGGAATGACGACGGTCAACTCATTAGGCTTGTTGGTGAGTGTGGTCATGTTTGCAAGATGACGAGCATTGGCCTTAAGAAAGTGTCCCTCTATAGATGTCATACATGTTTGCATGAAGTCCCTTACAGAATCTGGTAGCGTGATCGACTCGACCGTAGTGCGGAGGATGATCGGCGGTAAAGTGGAAGTAGCGCGGGATAAGGAGCGGGTGATTAGACGGTTAGATTCCTCTGAGACGGCTGAATTTGAGTTGTTGCGAGAGACGCAATGCTTCCCAATGATGTCAACCAATTAGAAAATACCCCAAGCTTTTGAGTGCTGACTACTTGAAAGACCAATGACAAGTGTAGCACAAGGCACGAAATGGGCCAGAAGGCAGGTGGCTCTGGCAGGTTCTAGTTGATTTTGCTTGTACAATGGCAAAAAATTAATGAAGAACACATCATAGTAAAATCTAATGAAACCTAAAACACAAAATGCGACATAAATGACAATAAAACATAATAACTAGAGGTGCATTAAAATAGTTGGACACGTAGCCTATAACATAATCATTATATGTATTTTCCATTTATTTAATAATTATTCATTTAATAATCGTATAATGTGCATGCATACTTATGATCATATATTATAAAGCTACAACTTTATTCATTTTCCATATTTAGTTTTGTTGTATCTTCAACATTATTAGTGGTATCAGAACAAAAATTCCCAGTACCACGGTGAAGTCCTCAACTTCTTCATCTACGTCATAATTGAGTTGCATGCTATATCTGATGCAGAGCATAGACGAGCACTTGCATTGGAGGATGAGTTTTGGGCCCATTCGGGGCTAATTTGACGACTTTTCATATATGGCGTGCCCGGATCGACGATCGGACTTCGCAGATGTGTTCGGATTCACGTTGCGAATCGATTTGATATATTATTTCACTATTTTGCTTTCTATTTTGATGTATTTAGGTGGACCCACCTACGGCCAATCATAGCCATCGATGGTGGGATGTCCTAATCCTCCTTTTATCATAAATAGATGGTTTGTGGGCTGGTTGAAGGCATTACAGAATTTGGAGAAAGCTATTCCCGGATTCCCGCGATCCCGCCACGGTGCCGATTCCATGGAACCCTAAATGACGACTCCTAGGCTTGTATCTTTTTCCCCAAGATAACCCCTAACCCTAAGCCTCTTTTCCCCCTCCCAAACCCTCTCCCACAGCCCCCAAATCCTCCCAAGCGCATCCACGGTTGCTGTCCAAGAAAACACAAGTTTTCTTCCCTAAGGTTACTATTTATTTATGAAATTTACTGTTCATTCATCAGGTTTTCCTCAACTCTTGTCCACCGTCAGCCTCTCCTCTCCACCAGCAGTCGCCCCTCTTTGTTTTTCCAGTCCCCCTCAACCATCCGTGCCTCCTCCATCAAACCTGAAGTCGGCCACCCTTGCTCCTCCCTCAGCTGCACCACCAATGCAAGCCACTCCACCGACTGACCCCTAATACCCACCCAGCAAGCAGTCGGGCCCTTTCCTCCCATATGCGATCTTCAACTCCTCCCCTCTATGGATCCACCTTCCATAACCTTCCACTTTCAAGATCAGTCCAGATCTGGAATTTTTCGGCCCGGTCCGACCTCATATTGTCGGATATACCCTTCCCCACCCGGATCTATATCCATACGTGCCCGGATCTATCCATTTCTGGTCTGATTCCTCCATCCACCGCCGAGGACAGCCACCGTCATCATTTTCACGCCACTGGTTCCACCTCGGATCGTCGTACACACATTTCTGGCGCCAGATTCTTCAGTGTCTTGGTCAGCCCACTATTTGGTGAGATCTTGTTGTACTTGATTATTATCTTCAGCATATTTATATTGGATTGGGTCTTGTACTTATTTTGAATATCTTGCATGATAGTTGTTGGTTAGATTATTATTGTGATTTGCAGGATCTATTCGCCACGCGCTCCTGCTTTGGCCTTCCACGCGAAGGAAAGCCTAAGCTTGTTTTTGCCCTAATAAAATATTTTGCGTTGTCGTGGATTTATTTTGTGTGGGATGTTTTATTTATTATCTAATTGTGATCTAACCGTCAGACTGTTGCATAACATGTAGGGTTAGATCACAGATTTCTCGCCGCCTATAGATATTCCTTGCGTCAATATCCTCTACAGTTTTTCACATAGAGTCATTATGTCTTTTCATAAGTGAGTTTATTATGATGTCATTGTGTCCTTTTATTATAAGTAGTGATTTAAGTGTCTGTAGTATTAGTATATGTTAGAATGAATTAATGGTATTTGTATTAATGATGTAATATCCCTCTAATATAAAGTTCTATTGTTGAAATAATATTAATCACTTAATTTCTGCTTCCATTAACATGGTATCAGAGCAGGCCAAAACCTAGGCGCTCTCCCGCTCCCGTTCTTTTGCTCGTTTCTCTCTCATCGCCCTTCGCTCGCTCTCCACTCGCGTCGTATTTCTCCTCCCTCCCGCCCCCCCAACCCGCTCGGCTTGTGCGTCTCACCTGCAACATCGATCGGCTTGCTCGCCTTTCCCATCGGCCGTTCGTGTTGGATTAACGGGATGGACTCTCTGACGACTTTCCGACAGTGGGATTGACTCTAAACTTTGGGGGGAATTTCGCTTTGGCCTTCGTATCATCACCCTAACTTTTTTCAAGATTCCAACGATCGGATGCTTCCCGAAATCGGATCTTGTGTTTGTCTATTCAAGAGGGGGAAGACTTCTAACTCTCCAATGATGTTTTATCCCACTTTCGTTCTTTGGAGAGGTGTTCTACACTACTCACCACCATTCTCTTGGAAAAGTTTGGTTAAAGTTTCTTTTATGTCGGACGTGATTGATTCTGGTAGCTCCAAGACCCCCGCTGGATCTACTTAGGTTGGTCAAGATCACAACTTCTCTCATATCACAACGATCCAACTGAATGACACCAATTATTCGACCTGGTCTCTCTCTATTACTCTAGCCTTAAAGAGACAACGTCTCTTTGTCTATATCAGTGGAACCACCGGCGTACCAGCCACAACCTTTCCAACTTGGCCTCAATGGGAGTCTATAAACTCTCTTGTCATGTCATGGCTCACAAATTTCATGCAAGAATCTATTGTTCGGAGTTACCTTGTCCTGGACATTACTACAGAGATATGGAAGTGTGCTGAGTTTAGCTATTCCTGCAAGGGGGAATGCGGCCAAGATCTACCAACTACGTCGCAAGATTTTTTTCTCACTTGACAAAATCTCCACCACACGTTATTGTGTGTCTGTGGATAGAAATATGATAACACATTGTTGATAGATCTAGTGCTAAGTTTGAGTGAAGGGTTATGGCTCAGATAACTGTGAATTGTTTGGCTTAAACAACCGCCGAAGGAATTAGGACAGAAGGTCGAGCGTGATAATATGACATCCACGTACAAAACCTCAATCCATGTCCTCCATGAACGAACAGATCATAATGAAATTGATGGCCACTTTATTCAAGAGAAGATGAGGGATGAGACTACTGACACAATGTTTGTAAATACAGAAAACAAGCTCTTAGATATATTTAGTAAGTTCAGAATCACAAGGTACAAGCGCGGAATTGGCAAGATGCACCCTCGAATTACATGATTTTGGTAAAATACACTCCAAATTGTTAAATATTGCAAAATACACCCCAATTCCAGGGTTTAGGCAATCAAGATGTCGTGTCTTCTTCCTCATTCCAGCTTACGAGGGAGTGCAGCCATAATACATTCCAAGCGAGAAACCTCACCCCACCTAAGTGTATCCATAGGATAACAAATACCTAAATTAGGGTTAGGTTCAGGATCATTCAGATAATACAAAACCTAAAGTCGCAGCCTCCTCCAGCCGTGCTGGATCGTATTCCCCTAAAATCGACATGTGAGGCATGTAGGGCAATATTTAAAATACCCCTAAAACTAAATATCAGACTCATGAAGTCCTAATTCTTCAACATTGAGCTTACAGTTTTGGAATCAAAATCACAGAGACACAGCGTTAAATCCCCCCGATTAATAGATAACCGAGTAAGGGTTGAGGTAAGGTTATTCAGTGGTTTAGGGTCCAAGGTTTGGAATTGGACAGCGAGAACGTTGATAGATCGTCCCATGCTCTGCAGGTAGGAGCAGCCATGAAACAACGCAGGTTATCATCTCTTTCAAATATGTCGGAAAAAAACGCAAAAAATGCATCCCCGGATGTATGGAGCATGGATTGAACAGGAGAAAAAGAAATTGTTTATCTCTAAGAACTCACAATTTTTCGGCTTTAGACATGAGTTTATCAGGGTCGGAATTCGCCATGGCTGGGAAGGAGAGATTTGCACTTACTTCTTCTCTGTTTCGCCCCTCTAGTTCGCCGAAGAAATTGGGGGGTTTCTTTTTCTCTTCTCCCCGTTCTTTCTTTCTATTTTGTGGGAAAAACCAATGAAATGTGTTGTGTTTCATTTTGGACCGTTGGATAGAAGCACCTTTGTTTTGGATTACAAATGAACACCGTCCATTTGGGGGCAAAAGGACTTTATGTTCTCATCTAAATTCGATTGAGTAGAGATCATTTGGGGGTGGAGTTTCGATTTTGCGAATAAATGGGGCGGAATCAGAAAAATTGGTTAACATGAAAATTGTAGATATCCCCGAGAAGAATAACTTTACTTTTTGATTTGAAGTCGTTTAGACTCGGACCCCCTGGAGTCCGGATCCAGACTATTAAGGCTTCCTTTGGAGATGCAATTTTGCTTCCAAAATAGGACTTAATTATGATCGCAGTCATAATCATTATTAAGTACTCGTGTCATTTGTGAGTGCATGGCCTCACTATACTTGAAGAAACAACATGTTAGCAAATCATTTGTTGGTGCCCCGGCTTTCGCATCGCACGTTGATCTCCCCGAAATTCGCAAGCAGCGCTCACGGCGGGCTCACCGTGTTCTCGGCGCTCGCAGCATACTCACAAATATCTTTATGTTCAGTACGCGCTCAAAACGCTTCCGTGCTAACTGTACGCACAACAATTAACTTCTTAACTTCTGAGGACTACAAGTGTCGTTCATTATTGCCAAAGTTGCCAAAAGAACGGCCTGGAGCTAGCTGCCCGAACTGTCCGGGGGGGGGGGGGGTCATACCAAAAAAATGATGATCTTCGTGCTCCAGATCGACAAATGTGATACATCTGTCTGGTGGTTAAAGTGGCAAAATTATCGGGCTACCCCCGACCAAAGCTATTAAAGGAGCTCAGCGCTCTCATTTGAGAGGATCTTGCCTTCAGTGCCTGAGAGTGCTTCTTCGAAGAAATTCTATTTGAGAGGATCTTGCCTTCAGTGCCTGAGAGTGCTTCTTCGAAGAAATTCTTCATAGATCTCCTTCGGTGCTTGAAGATCTCCTTCGGGACTTGTAAATCCTCATCGCCCCCGAAGATCTCCTATAGAGACGGCATGCAGATCTCTATTTCCTCAAGAGTCGACTTAAGCGTCTCGCTTCTCCTCCTCCAAACACTTGGCTTTTCAAGAGGTGACATGTCACCCTTGAACTCTCTTTCTCTACTCTATCATTGTAACGAGAAAAGACATGTCTTACTCGAGTTATAAGGTATTGTTACTACATACATCATTGTAACGAGAAAAGGTATTGTTTGTTTTGATGCATGGTGTGGAGCATGAAGCATGTTCGTGCATGCAATGACATGCACGTATATGTGTTTTGATGCAAGGACTTTCTGCCATTAATTTCAGCATTCAACATGCATGGATCTTAGTGCTACTCATGTTTTGTTTGGCTTTTTGGCGTCTCTGTTGGTTGGTGTTCTGCTTGCTCCTTCCAAGTTTTTGTTGATTTGGTTTAGTTTGTAGGCCGGCCGGTTCAATTGAAGGACACTTTTGGTCCACAGTGAGAGAGACACTGGCATCTCCAAGCCAGCCATTTCTTTTGAGAGAGCTGCTACTTAATTTGTGTCCTAACCAAGGACGAATCTTCTAGGCGTTCGCTGCGGGGGTGATATTGAGTGTGGAGAATCGTGTGGCGAAGACGATTGTTTCCGTCAGCGATCGATAGTTTCTATAATTCAAGGTTGGATTTTATAAGATTGTATGTTCATCACACAGACATGAGTCATGAGATAAGCATGCAATATGAGGGTTAATTTTCTAAGCCTCTGTTAGTGGGGATTTATTTTCACCGGTCAAGCGGACTAGACTTAATTAATTAAAGTCCAGTTCATACGGTTGTAACCGCTTGACCGGTGAAAATAAGTTCCCCAAAACGGAGCCTAAGAGAATACAAAACTCTAGTATTTAGAACTTTTGTGACCATCCAAATATTATTTCTCTGGGAGTTCATGTTAGTGTATATTTGGGCAAATTAACGGGTTCGGAGGCATAACGGGTCGTGTCGGGTACACGGTTAACCCATACCCGTAGAAACTCCTTGGATTTCTCTAATTATACCCACCTAGGGGCAACGGATAGGGGATTTCACTTTGATCCCCATCCGGATGCTTCGAGTGACATAACAGTTCACCGTCACTAAAATTTGACCATCATTTTAATGTAACATGTTAGCCTAAATTTTTTTTATGGAAATGTTCAAGACTTCACTCATTCTATCACTATTTATGTTTTTCATAACTGCAGACCCATTGATTAGATTTTTTTTTCTACTGGAAATCATTAAGGCTCTGTTTTGGGAGACTTATTGTCACCGGTCAAGCTTTTACGATCGCATGAACCGGACCTTAATTTAAGATCCGATTTATGCGATTGTAACCGTTTGACCAGTGAAAATAAGTTGAGCCAAAGATGTCAAAAAACGGGCATCACCATATGAATGATTGCAGGTGTCATTGTCGCCGATCCGAATTATTGAATTAAGTCTTAACGTGAGCAGAAGTGGCGACAGTATGCTTTTAATTGGATTACTTTTTTCCTCCCTTCGCTGTCATTCAATTCGTAGTAAAAGCATGCACAAGTTATGTGACTGTGGTGGATGAAGTGTTAGGGTATTTAATATATGTCCGCGCATGTCGAGACCGACTCGGAACAACCCAATGTGTTACGTGTCACTAGAGTGTAACGGCTTTACGCTGGAGATACTTGTTAGATTGTGACACCTCTTTTCGTCTGGGCCGTTAGGATTGCGCCATGTCAGCGATCTGTGTGTCATCTGGATTCCTAATCCGGACAAAACTTTATTAGGAATGCTATTTTAGGAGATCTCTGATGGCCGGTTATTGTTATTCCAAATCTGGGATTATCTCCTAATTAAGAGGTGCTTAATTGCTATATTTTTCTGGGAGATTCTTTCTTGGCTGATCCCTTCCTTTTATGTCATCCCAAATTTGTGTTTATCTCCTTATTTGGGGATGATCCATGAAGCTATTTAAAGGGGGGGCTGCCTTGGCCGATTGTTGCATCCAGAGGAGTGGAAATTGTGAGATCCAAAATTGTGAAACCGGTGAGAGAGTAATAAAAGAGAGAGAACATCGCAGCGGAGACTCCAGACGGAGTATACGGAGGCGGCATCCGGTCGGATCCAGTCGGATCGACATCTGGCCGGCCTCCTGCAGTGTTCCAAGCGACGCGGCGGTGGCGATTCCAAGCGACGCGGCGGTGGCGATTCCAAGCAGCGGCTCTCATTTTCAGTTTGTCAATTCTCTATTTATTGCTCGATCTTTGCGGTCTCAGTTGTAACCTGTAACTTTCTGACTTATAGTGGATCTTTCCGGCGCGCTCTCCCCGTGGATGTAGGAACTTCTCTCCGAACCACGTAATCTTTTGTGTCGTCTGTGTATGCTAGAATCTCGTTCCGTATTTTATTTTGCGCGATATTGGTTCTTGCACATTTGTGAAATTCCGTTGCGCTACCGCGGCTTAACTCGATCCGATTTCACAACAGATACTATATAAGATCATTCCACATTTGATGAGCCTTAGTGGTGTTGGGGTTGTGGAACACTTCCGGTCCTCTTGTTTCTCACATCGGGTTCGCCCACGTGAGCTTAGAGGAATCGAAGTGTGATCCCCCCTCGACATCTCTGGGACCCACGACATCGGGGGTCCGGGGGCGGCCGCCCCCGGCGGAGGTCCCGCTGACCGGACAGCGGGCAGGGGTCCAGGGGACAGCGTCCCCGGTGGGGGCTCGGGGGCAACGCCCCCGGACCAATTTTTTCTGAAGGGGATTCTTTGGATCGGCGATCGTCGAACGCTATGGTTCGACGATCGACGATCGTCGACCGATCTTTGGGTCGACGGTCGCGATCGTCGACCGGCCTTTTGGGTCGACGATCGGCGATCGTCGACCGGTCTTGCTTGGTCGACGATCGGGGTTGCCGATCGTCGATCGGCCTTTTGGGTCGACGATCGGCGATCGTCGACCGGTCTTGCTCGGTCGACGATCGGGGTTGCCGATCGTCGATCGGCCTTTTGGGTCGACGATCGGCGATCGTCGACCGGTCTTGCTCGGTCGACGATCGGGGTTGCCGGCAGATATATATATACGTTGTTTTTTTTTTTTCCGATTTAGGGATACGGTTCATTGCAGTCTGCGGCGGCGTATTCTTTTGGAGGCGATACGAGGTATCTCGTTGAGATCGATCCAGAAGGTTTTTCTTCTATGGTTTTCTTGTCCAGAAGAGAGGAGAAGAGGTAGGATCGGATTTGATCCTTGCAACCTTTGTAATCTGTTTCTTTTTGGAGAATACAAGAAGGAAGAAGAAGGGGAGAGAGGACGTAGCCCGGTTTTGGGTGAACCTCTGTAACATCTTGTGTTTGTGTTTGCTCTGTTTTGTTCTGTGCTTGTTATTCGATTTTCGGATTTCTGCTTCTCGACACCCCGGATTTCCTACAAGTGGAGACTATCTTGAGCAGAGCCTCAACATGAAGACATTGAGCTCGATGTGTCAATTACCCGGCCAGACCCCATAAGCTTGACTTCCAAACACAATTACCCGTTGCTCTTCCTCATTAATCCCATTTGGTGCTGCTCCTTAAAAAAAAATCATTCAATTCATTGAGAAGCCGATTGTCAACACTCATGATATTTTGAAAATTCTCCTATGCACACGTTTGATTCTTGTTGCTTATGTGTGGAAGAGAAATGCCAATAATTGAAGGTTTTAAGATTAAGGTTCCGTTTGGGGGGACTTATTTTCACCGGTCAAGCAGTTACGACCGCATGAGCCGGACCGCATGAGCCGGTTCATGCAGTCGTAACCGCTTGACCGGTGAAAATAAGTTCCCCTAAACGGAGCCTAAGGCTCTATTTGGTGTGGTGGTGGTGGTCGGTCGTGAAAGCGGTGGTTATGAATCATTGTTCGTGAACTTTATCATCCACTTTTATGTTTAGGAAACTTTATCTGCTTTTATGCATGTTTAAAGCTAGTTCTCGTTTATTGGCGACGGTCATAATCATTGTCATGCCAAACATATTTTCTACATGACGGTAGCGTTTTTGTTCAAACTCACAGCCTCATCGGAGCAAAAATGCCGCACCAAATAAAATCCAATCTGTTTTGGGCAACTTTGGCCCTCAAAGTCACATGAGTTGCAAAATGTGCAACATATAGATATGCATTTTTATATAGAACATCTATTAAATATCGCTCCCCCTTATATTACCTGAAAAAAAAAATCATATGCAATGTTGCTTGTATGTATATAGCTAGCTCAGTAGATTGCAATTGTTCTTCGAGAGCTTGTTTGTGTGGGTGATCGCGGTTGGAGAAAATCATGTTTTTGCGTGGAGCTCCCTTCGTGCGATTAGAATAAGACATAAAACAATGCTTTGGGGAATCTATGGTTCCAAATTGAAAAATATTACAATAGAGAAAAAACGCCCAAATAAACAAGCGTTTTGGCAGTTATATATAGTCCTATGCCTAGAGTTACATATAACTTAAATAATAGAGTGATGTTCTTGTTTGGCTATTAGCAACCCATTACTATAATAGCAAACTATAGATTCATACAACAACTATTCTTAAATTATTTTGCTATTAGCAAACCATAATCTTCTTATAAACAAACTTCATATTTTCATGAAATGTCAATTAAACTTAACAAAGTGATAACTTCATAAATTATTCATTAAGGCATCAATATATTATGGTTGTTCTAAATAACTATACTATGTTGATTTGCATGTATTTAACATTTGTGTTCGCGATCAATGAGGCCTTCAATAATCAATATATAAACATCTCCGACTATGTTATCTCAATTCCATTGGTCATGCTCGTTAAAAAATTTCTGAAATTGGCCGGTCTTAGGATGCGTTTGGCCGGTGAAACTTTTTTACTCTAGTCACACCGCACTTAACATTTGAGGTTGGAGGAAATTCGTTGGTGAAAGCATCCGGTGAAAGTCAGAGATTTAGTGTTTCTACTCCTTACGGTTCATTCACGCGTCGTAATAAGGTGAATATATCCGTGCACTACAAGTACAACAATAACAATTATTGTGAAAAATGTGTGATTTGAATTTTGTGTTTGAGAATATAATAGTTTATTTTTAATATGATTAATTAATTTATAGCCATCTTTGAAAATTTGACGGCTTTAAGATTATCTTGAAATTTCATAGTTATCACACAATTATATATGTTCAATTATCAACGATAAGTCACAGTAGTCAAACAATCAAATTTCCTACCCCCTATATATTTCATAATTGAGATATATTTTTTCCTACATCTACCTATATGTTCAATTATCAACCTGTACGGACGCGTGTTGCGGAAGTGGTATTTTTCGGGGCCCAAATCGGGGGCCTAAACGGCCTCCTTTGAAAAAGTGATCAACATGAAAGTTGTAGATCTCGATCACTTTTTCAAATGAAGTCATTTTAGTGTATATATATATATATATATATATATATATATATATATATTTTCTTCATATAAACAAAATATTTTACACTCTTAGATAAATAAGAATTAATTTGGAACGTGTGGTGAACACCTAAATTTGGTCAAGAATGAAGACAAATATCCCCATATCTTTAGGATTCAGATCTTCTCGAATTCAAGAGAAACTCCAAGAATCCAACGCGCGAGAACCTTCGAACTCCAACAATCATGTGGGTAAAAGAATTTAGCCACTAAGAAAAAAAAAACGTAAAGTAAAAATAATCCTAAATCTAAAAAACATGGGGGTCCTTCAACGCGCGAGAACCCTCAAACTCCACTCTGGAGTTGTCCATACGAACTCCATAGGATCCGATCTCATATCTTTAGAAGCAGGGAAAAACATGTGTTTTTAGTGTTAGAAGAGTCCTCCTCCAGTGTTCTCCCTCCCTGCTATGCCCGCGTGCAACTTTCAACTTTATGGATTTATGCTCCTTTTTGAAGGGTGGTGGTGGTTAGTGGCGGAACTAGGATTTTGAAGTCGCACGGACACAATCTAAGTACTGTCAATTTGGGGGGTTCGGGGGGGGGGCACCGCACCTTGAGCGGGGGTTCGGGGGTGGCGGCCCTGAAATTTTTTTTGCAAATATTTCACACCGAAATATGGACTGAAATCAGTCCAGATTTCACAGTGAAATATTGACTGAAATCTGTCCAGATTTTATCGAAATCTGGACTGAAATCTGGATCGCTGCAGCCCGCTAGACTTCGCACCGATGCAGCCCGCCAGACTTCGCACCGCTGCAGCCCGCCATGCTTCGCACCGCTGCCTGGAGGGCTGCAGCGGTGCGAAGTCCGGCGGGCTGCATCGGTGTGAGTCGTCGTCGCTTGGCGGGCTAGGGCACGGGAGCAGCATGCTTAGCGACGGGATTCCTCCTCCCCCAGTGAAAATCACGGAAAAAACCGCTCGGGCACGTGCTCTACCGTGCCCAGGGCTAGTTCCGCCCATGGTGGTGGTCATGAACACGAGGTTAAATTGTCATTTGTTCCGCCCACCTAAGAAGCTTCATTCACTTTTATGTTCGAACAGATGATGTTTGTTAGGTAATTTTTAACTAATGACGTTTTAATTCATTTGAAACGTCATTCGTTAAGGATCACCTAATAAACATCATCTGTTTGAACATAAAAGCAGATGAAATTTCTCAAGTGAGCGTTAACAAATGACAATTTAACCCTGTGTCCACAACCGCCACCATCATGCCAAACGGTGCCTTAGTTTGATGATTCGATCATCGGACTCCCCACCCCCACTGCCGGTTGGTTGCTGTCACACCGCCACCGCGAGACTCAAATCAAGGTTGTCAGGTTCGAGATCCTAGATGAGATCATTTTGAGGTAGGATCGGATCGGATAGTAGGTTCGGATCGAGGATCGCATTACAAAACCAGGATCGATTTACAACATCTAGATCGTAGGATCGTAAGATCGTATGATCCGGATCGCTATCCTGACAACCTTGACTCGGATAAAGGACACGCGGCGCGTTGCGTGGTGTGTCCTCTAACCGCGTGAGAGAATAATCTTACGTGGGACGACGACTCTAACAATCACCCGGAGTTTTCTCATCTCCGGGACGACACTGCGGCGAAGCTCCGCATTATTGCCATCACATTTCAAGCTAGCTGCAGTAAACAACGAACACCATCTTCACTGTTTAACAAATCCTACGTTCACACGAGACCTAGGGAAGATTTATTAGTTTGTGCACGTGGTGGATTCATTACCTCACCATGGTGTTTTTTTGTCAAATCTAAACTATTTTATTTTCAATTGTAAATACATTATTGAGAATAGTAGTTAAAAAAATATATATAATTCCTGTCATTTAATTTAATATATACATTCAAATATTCAATGACTAAAATTATTTTAGTCATTATTTAATAATAAACTTATTTGTTCACTAAATTTATTTAGTGACCAAAATGCAAATATTAGTAATTGGGAATTTAGTGACTAAAAATCAATCTTCTGTTAGTGATAGTGATATATGTCCAGCCAATCAGCTTCCTTGGTGAAGCTCAGGCACGCCGTGCCCCGCACGATTCCGCACTGTGATCTCCCGATCCTGCCTCTCTTTAAAAAAAAATTGTGTTGCCGTAGGCGGCGGCCTGCCCGGCCCACAGTACCGCCGGATTCGTCGGCCGCCGGCGAATCCGTCGGGAATTGTCTGGCGGCGAGCGAGCAGGGCCACCGCTGACAGTGGCCTTGCATGTGAGACTCTAAACAAAGAAATACTTTTTGAGCCCGCCGTCACACATAGTGACGGAACTAGGATTTTTAATCCACCAGGACACAATCAATTTTAGTCAAATATATTACAAGAAAAACATGCAAACTCGCTCTTTTAAAACCAAATCTGAAAGATTAATTTAACACCAAAATCAACAAGTAATAATTCTAATTAATTAGCACCATATGTTTAAATCACTTATTTATATATTTAATCAAATGCTCAAAAATATTTATGAACATATCGATTTGAAAAGTAGTCTGAGTTCAGCTACAAGAGCTTTTGAAGTTTTCATTGTGACATTTTTCACACGGAGTGCACTTTAAAATATAATTAAAAGAACTTTGAATGCAGGTTTTTAAACAAATATCATGTTACAGTTGGTAATGTGGAAAAAAAATTTGATGTATTCTTGATTCCTGAATGAATGAATTGATTTGAACTTTGAAATGAACTATAACGAAAGAAGAAATGACGTTGCTGGAAAAAAAAAAGGAGATATTGTAATTTCAGAGAAAAGCAAACACCTACTATAGCTTCGCGGCACGGTGTAAGTCACGTGCAAGCATGTAGGGCCACACATGGTCTCCCCAAATTAAAACTTACCTGGCCGAGCGCCACAGCAAGTGAGCTCGCGGGCGGCCCCAAAATGAAACACAGTAGAGAGAGAAAGAGAGAGAGAGAGTACTTGAGCTGCTCGGCGATGGAATCCTGCTGATTTGTGAAGGTCACAATGAGGGTTCAGGTCGATAACTTATCAAAAAGAAGTTATCTAACATATTTTTCAGATTTAATATTCGTCATAAATGAAAAAAAATAAGTTTAAATAAAGTGAGAATACGAGTAAATTCATATTTATTTTATTTGTGACTAATTCAGTCTTTTTTCAATGTTTTATTGCTAGAAACGGCAAAAAAATTAACTTGGAAAAAGAAATTTGCTCAGATATCATGACTTGAAAAAAGTTGCAACCTCAAAAAAAAGATTGCAACACAGTCTGGACGAATTTCAAATTTGACGCCGATTTCAAATATAGACTGATGCTTCTTTCCAAAGGTTTCTTTCCAAAAGGGGGAGGACGTTTTTAAAGGGAGAAATCTCTACAGAAAGGAGATCTTTTTATCATTTTTGGGAGGAGAAAAATCAAAATTTAAGAGTGATCTTTATGTAGGGTTTGGAGCTAGAATACCTTGAAGGGGGCGGCTAGAGCAAGGAAGAAGGAAGATCTTCGGGCTGAATGACTGAGCAACGGCAGGAGGAGAATCCTGCAGCAATTAAACGTTAAAACGTCATGTATTGTAAGATCTTTTCGAATGCTTGGTGTGTTTTCTCCAACACTATGAACTAAATCTTTTGAATCTTGTATTGTGAGAGTATTTTGTCTTGTGTGATAATGATTTTTTAGTTTTCTCTTTGTTATTGTTTGGTGAATGTTCTTTATTTAATTTATGATCTTTATTGTGAAACTTTTAGTCAATGTTTCACCTTTTTTACTACGCTCCATAATTTGAGAAATGAGTTGCGTCAGTGCGTTATAGATTCGATATAACACTTGAAGGAAGAAAGAGATTTCCTCTCGGTATTTGTTAGCAACATAGATTTTTGTCCTTTAAGCGATTCTTTATTTCATTCGAGTTAGAGATGACAAGAGAAATAAGAGATTAGAGATTTCCGATATCGAGAGGTACATATTTCTATTCTGAAATCGTTGCAAGACATTTCACCATGCGTTTTCATAAAGTTACATTCATTGATTCATCATACTAGACATAGGAAATCACAGCGCAAGATTATTTATCTAAACTGATAAAAAAGTATTTTTCCAGAAATCTGTAGTCTATTTAAATTAAGAGTTGTTGCGGTCTAACTCGATGCTCCGGTCGGGCCGAATATTCTTGGGCCGCCTTAGCTCTCGGAGCGGTCGAGCGCGCACACAGTCTATTGAAGAGTGAGGGATGGACACGGGAAGTTTTGACGTGGAAAACCCTTCAACCGGGTAAAAAACCACGTGACCGGGTCGGTGCCGATCAAAATCCACTAGTTTGCTGGAGTTTACAATTTGACGGGGGAAATCGGGGCAACAGGCCGCTCCCGTTACAACCTTGAGGAGAGAGAGAGTATATGCGCTCGTTGGTGGGCAACAGACTGCCTCGCCAACGGGACTTGGATGGTGGAATGCGCGGGATGCTTCAGTTGCGTGCGCTCAGAGGCGACGTGTGTCCAGAGGTTGTCACTGCTTCCTTTGTGCGTCTTTCTCGGTCCTTGGAGTGCTTCCCTTGCAACCGGGCTCTGGTGGGGTGCCAATAGCCGATGATAGGTTCTGGTAGCTGTTGGCAGGAGCTGATAGCCACTGGGGGCCGCTGGAGGCCTCGGGCGGCGGCCGGTGGTTGGCGGCGAGAGGCGGCCGCTGGTGGTTGGCGACGAGGGGTGGCCGCCGGCGGAGAAGAACGGGAAAGCTCCCACCTGAGGAAGAAGAAGAAGAAGAAGCGTAGGAGGAGAAAGTTAGGAAATGAGAAGCCCCTGGGGTCCTTTTATAGGCTCCAGGGGGAAGTTATGGCGGGCCCCTCCACTAACATAGTGGGTTAGTGGTGGGGAAATGGGTGGTTACCCCCTTAATCAGACGGCAGGGAGGGCTCTCCCCTTGATCGGACGGCCGGGGGGGCTTCCCACGTTGGCGGGCCGTCATGACGGCGGCGACAGCCGGGCGGCCGGCGAGGGAGGTCGGCGGCGGCCAAGGTCACGGCCGGCCATGGCCACGGCCGGCCGTGGCCGGGGCGGCCAGGGCCCCGGCCGGCCATGGCCGGGCGGCCGTGGCCGGGGCGGCCATGGCCCCGGCCGGCCATGGCCGGGCGGCCGTGGCCGGGGCGGCCATGGCCCCGGCCGGCCATGGCCGGGCGGCCGTGGCCGGGGCGGCCATGGCCGGGGCGGCCATGGCCGGGGCGGCCATGGCCGGGGCGGCCATGGCCGGGCGGCCATGGCCGGGCGGCCATGGCCGGGGCGGCCATGGCCCCGGCCGGCCATGGCCGGGCGGCCATGGCCCCGGCCGGCCATGGCCGGGCGGCCATGGCCCCGGCCGGCCATGGCCGGGGCGGCCATGGCCCCGGCCGGCCATGGCCGGGCGGCCATGGCCGGGGCGGCCATGGCCCCGGTCGGCCATGGCCGGGGCGGCCATGGCCCCGGTCGGCCATGGCCGAGGCCGGCCACGGTCGTGGGGGCCGTGAGAGGGCCGGCCGCCGGTGGTGGCTTGGCCTCTTGCCGGCGGCGGTTCCTATGGCGGCGGTTTCCCCATGAGGGGAGGGAGTGGGGGTCCGCCCCCATCATCTCCATGAGAGATCATGGGGGGGTGGGACCCACCCATGACTTTCCATAAAAAGGGGGAACCCATCAAATGCCCCCCAAATCTCTACTTGTCCGGGAACGAAGCGAGCGTGAGGAGAGATTTCTGGAATTCCTTGCTGTCATGGTGGGTGCCGGCGAGAGATCCGAGGCGGCGACGATGGATTGCGGTATTATGTTGCGTGGAGGCTTGGCGAACGGACGCCTGGATGCCTGCGGATGGGGGCCGGTGCGGTACACGAGTGTCAAAACAGCGCGTGCGAGGAAAGACCGCTGGGGCGGGCTCTGGCCGTGCGAGCTAGCAACGTGCGGGCTGACCGCGCGCAGGCCTTGCGCGAGCTAGCAGCGCGCGGGCCGCACGCGCGCAGACCGCGTGCGCGGCCAGCCGCACGCAGGCCGCGCGGGCTGGCCGCGCGGGCTGGCCGCGCGCGCAGGCTGGCCGCGTGCGCAGGCCTTGCGCGCGCGCTGGTTGCGGGCGCGCAGGCCGCGGGCGCGGCCGCACGTGCGCAGGTCGCGCGGGCTGGCCGCGCGCGCAGGCCTTGCGCGCGCGCAGGCTGGCCGCGCGCGCAGGCCTTGCGCGCGCGCAGGCTGGCCGCGCGCGCGCAGGCTGGCCGCGCGCGCAGGCCTTGCGCGCGCGCAGGCTGGCCGCGCGCGCGCAGGCTGGCCGCGCGCGCAGGCTGGCCGCGCGCGCGCAGGCTGGCCGCGCGCGCAGGCTGGCCGCGCGCGCAGGCCTTGCGCGCGCGCAGGTTGTGGGCGCGCAGGCCCTTCTCACCTCGGCCACGCGTGCTCGTGTCGCGCGCGCACGTGCTGGCTGCCTGCGCAAGTTTGGCGCGTGGCTTGTGCGCGTGGGCTCTTGTGTGCGCGAGCGGGCTTTGCGCATATCTTGCGCGCCCAAGCAAGTGTTGTGCGCGTGGGCTCTTGCTCGCCCTGCGATTCTGGAAGCACCGTCATGGGCCTTTCCGTACTTGCTATAATATGCGCAATTGCGCCTTATGTGCGCAAGGCGCGAGGTATGTAACGTGTGCAAAAGGTACGATGTGCACGGTATGTAATGTGTACGATGAGTGAGTGATGCGTGCGCGATACACGCTGTATATGCGATGTGCGCAAGGTGTAACATGCATGGCGGACTAAGCGCCCAAGGAAAGAGATTACTGAGATGTGGAGTTTCTGTTGCCCCCCGAGTGTATCACCGAGTACTTTTTGTACAAGGTCGAAAAGGAAAACTTGGTGCGGCAAGGCGCATGGGTGCAAACACGGCGCCTCCATTTTTATTGAGGCCGACTGATACCTCCGTTGGTGAAGTTGATGTTGTTTTACGTAAGTTTGACGTGCAATGTCATTTTGTGCGAGACTGACTCGCGATTATTGCTCGCACAAGCTTGGGTCGTGACTTTTGCCTTGCGCGGTTTGTGACCGCGGCTTAGCTTGAACGAGGTTGGCTCGCGGCTTTGCTGGTTTGCTGTCGTGCTTGCACGAGGCTGGCTCGCGGCTTGATTTGCATGGTTTGCGACCGCGGCTTTGACTTTCGCGAGGGTTGTTCGCATCTTAGATTGCACGAGGGCTGCTCGCGGCTTAGTTTGCGCGATGGTTGCTCGCGGCTTAGTTTGCACGAGGGATGTTCGCGGCTTCTTCGTGAGGGGGGCAGGCCCCCACGGTGTCGTCAGAGAGTGTAAGTACTCAATCCGTCCGTCGGAGAACGTAGGTGCTCAATCCGGGTGCCGGAGAGCGTAGGTGCTCAATCCGGGTGCGATCGCGAGGGGGGCAGGCCCTTGCGATGGCGTCGGAGAGTGTAAGTACTCAATCCGACCGTCGGAGAACGTAGGTGCTCAATCCGGGTGCCGGAGAGCGTAGGTGCTCAATCCGGGTGCGATCGCGAGGGGGGCAGGCCCTTGCGATGGCGTCGGAGAGTGTAAGTACTCAATCCGACCGTCGGAGAACGTAGGTGCTCAATCCGGGTGCCCGAGAACGTAGGTGCTCAATCCGGGTGCGATCGCGAGGGGGCAGGCCCTTGCGATGGCGTCGGAGAGTGTAAGTACTCAATCTGACCGTCGGAGAACGTAGGTGCTCAATCCGGGTGCGATCACGAGAGGGACCGGCTCTGATGATGGAATGACGTTTAAGGGGCAAAGTTGCTGAAGAACTTGCTTATTCGGTTTGCCAGCACAGTTTTACCTTAAAACAAATATGATATTGTACTTGAAAATAAACTTGGTTCGTGCAAGCCTGAGCTCATGTCTTTTACTGTTCTAAAGTGGCAAAGCAAGATGATGGAAAAAGCAGACGATTAACACCATTAATAATAATAAAAAAAATATATGGAGGGATGGATGCGACGCAAATTCCGGGTCGCAGGTATGTTGTAGAGGGTCGTCCTGCGTCGGGGAGAGCGTCCGTCTTAGGTATTCATTGCTGGGGATCCGACGATGGTCTCTATGTTGCTTACCATCTGCCTTCCTCCACCGTTTCCTTGTGCTTGTCCTTGCAAAAATCTCCCGAGGAGCCCCTGTCGGACAAGACGTTCAATTTCATCTTTTAGACCAGCACACTCTTCAGTGTTGTGACCCGTTGCGCGGTGGAACTCGCAGTATCTTGTCTGGTCTGCCTTGGGGTTTGGTCGTGATGCTCTTGGTCGTTGGAAGGCTGGATCATTCTGAATGGCGTACATCACATTAGTGCGGGTGGTATTCAGAGGGGTGTATTCCTGAAATGGATGTTGCCCCCCATTCCTTGGAAGGTCTCGCTGACGGCTACTGCGGCGACGCTCACTCTGACATCGCTCTTCTTGTCTTGTGAGGGTTGGTTCCTCTTCTTTCCTCCTTTTCTGTCCTCCTCCAAACTGCTGTCGGTGCGCTTCAATAGCTTCGTCGGCTGCTATCTGGGCCTCGACTCGATGAACAAGTTCTGGATAACTAGGCACGGTCTCCCTCATGAGTGCTGAATAAAAGCCGCTGGGGCGGAGTCCGCCAAGGAAGACGCCTCTGAGAAGCTCGGGGTCGACGCCTGGAATTTGACGTGCCTCAGAGGTGAAGCGGCGAAAGAAGTCCCTGAGGGACTCTCCTTCATTTTGTCGAATACCTGAAAGGTGAGAGGGATCGCGAATGATTCTCCGATTTGCGATGAACTGGTCAGTAAATTGCCGGGTCAGCTCTGCGAAGTTGGTAATGGTGCCAGCTCTCAGGGAATGGAACCATGTACGGGCCTGCCCTTTGAGTGTTGTTGGGAACACTTGGCAAAGCAACTGGTCTGGAGCATTGTAAATCCTCATGATGGTGGTGAAGTGATTGACATGTTCGAGTGGATCATAGGTTCCATCAAATGTCTCGATGTTTGGAAGCTTGAATCCATGTGGAATGGGATGATCGAGGATTTGCGGCGTCAAGGGGGAGCCTTGGCAGAGCGGTCGGTGAGCCTGAAAGTCTCTTCTTCCAGCCTGGCGGTATTCTTCGGCTATAACTTCTCGAATTTCCTCCCGAGTAAATCTTTCGAGAGGAGGGGGGTGAATGTCGTCGGCGAGGTGGTGATGAAGATGATCTGCTCTTACTCCTCTTTGAGCTGGGTAAGTGGAGTTGGCGGCGTCCGAATAATCCTCGGGTTCTTCCTGGACCCTTTCCGGGTTTGGTTGCAGCGGAGGATTTGCTGGGGCTGGCGGCATCGAGGAAACAGGAGGTGCTCCCATGTTTCGGAGTAATGCAAGCATTTCCGTTTGTTGTTCTTCCATTTGGCGGACGCGGCCCTCCAGGGCGGCGACGGGAGCGAGAGCTACTTCGGCAGTCAGTGGCACGTCTACCAGGGAGTGAGAACGTGCTGGTTCAGTGTGTCTGCCAAGTGCGGACCCTTCGGCGGTGCGGGCATTTCTTTTTGCCATCGCGGTTGCAGGGATGGTGAACTTGCTCTGCGAATGAATGCTGGGAATGTTTCCCACAGACGGCGCCAAACTGTTGCGGTCTAACTCGATGCTCCGGTCGGGCCGAATATTCTTGGGCCGCCTTAGCTCTCGGAGCGGTCGAGCGCGCACACAGTCTATTGAAGAGTGAGGGATGGACACGGGAAGTTTTGACGTGGAAAACCCTTCAACCGGGTAAAAAACCACGTGACCGGGTCGGTGCCGATCAAAATCCACTAGTTTGCTGGAGTTTACAATTTGACGGGGGAAATCGGGGCAACAGGCCGCTCCCGTTACAACCTTGAGGAGAGAGAGAGTATATGCGCTCGTTGGTGGGCAACAGACTGCCTCGCCAACGGGACTTGGATGGTGGAATGCGCGGGATGCTTCAGTTGCGTGCGCTCAGAGGCGACGTGTGTCCAGAGGTTGTCACTGCTTCCTTTGTGCGTCTTTCTCGGTCCTTGGAGTGCTTCCCTTGCAACCGGGCTCTGGTGGGGTGCCAATAGCCGATGATAGGTTCTGGTAGCTGTTGGCAGGAGCTGATAGCCACTGGGGGCCGCTGGAGGCCTCGGGCGGCGGCCGGTGGTTGGCGGCGAGAGGCGGCCGCTGGTGGTTGGCGACGAGGGGTGGCCGCCGGCGGAGAAGAACGGGAAAGCTCCCACCTGAGGAAGAAGAAGAAGAAGAAGCGTAGGAGGAGAAAGTTAGGAAATGAGAAGCCCCTGGGGTCCTTTTATAGGCTCCAGGGGGAAGTTATGGCGGGCCCCTCCACTAACATAGTGGGTTAGTGGTGGGGAAATGGGTGGTTACCCCCTTAATCAGACGGCAGGGAGGGCTCTCCCCTTGATCGGACGGTCGGGGGGGCTTCCCACGTTGGCGGGCCGTCATGACGGCGGCGACAGCCGGGCGGCCGGCGAGGGAGGTCGGCGGCGGCCAAGGTCACGGCCGGCCATGGCCACGGCCGGCCGTGGCCGGGGCGGCCATGGCCCCGGCCGGCCATGGCCGGGCGGCCGTGGCCGGGGCGGCCATGGCCCCGGCCGGCCATGGCCGGGCGGCCGTGGCCGGGGCGGCCATGGCCCCGGCCGGCCATGGCCGGGCGGCCGTGGCCGGGGCGGCCATGGCCACGGCCGGCCATGGCCGGGCGGCCATGGCCGGGGCGGCCATGGCCGGGGCGGCCATGGCCGGGGCGGCCATGGCCGGGCGGCCATGGCCGGGCGGCCATGGCCGGGGCGGCCATGGCCCCGGCCGGCCATGGCCGGGCGGCCATGGCCCCGGCCGGCCATGGCCGGGCGGCCATGGCCCCGGCCGGCCATGGCCGGGCGGCCATGGCCGGGGCGGCCATGGCCCCGGCCGGCCATGGCCGGGCGGCCATGGCCGGGGCGGCCATGGCCCCGGCCGGCCATGGCCGGGGCGGCCATGGCCCCGGTCGGCCATGGCCGAGGCCGGCCACGGTCGTGGGGGCCGTGAGAGGGCCGGCCGCCGGTGGTGGCTTGGCCTCTTGCCGGCGGCGGTTCCTATGGCGGCGGTTTCCCCATGAGGGGAGGGAGTGGGGGTCCGCCCCCATCATCTCCATGAGAGATCATGGGGGGGTGGGACCCACCCATGACTTTCCATAAAAAGGGGGAACCCATCAAGAGTTAAGTTTTCATTTATAGTTTTTAATAATCTAAAATCATTGTTTCGATTTATAACTTGGATTTGAAGAAAAGATGCAACTGGTATTTGCAAACATTGAAGTCAACACCTTTTCGTGGGAACGATCTTTACTCACTTATTATTACTTAACCCGACATGTGCATTTGCATTAATACGTATATCTATTTCGGGCGTATCTCCGGTGCACGATTTCTGACCAAACAGCGTGAAGGCGTTTTGCGTCGTCAGCCTTGAATACCAAATTCCCTAGGTTATATCGCGAAAAACACGCTCGGGCACTTGCCCGAGCGTGCCTTATAATGGGTCCGCCCAAGGTCGAAGGCTGGGTACTGCTATGCGGGCGCCGGAGTGGGGCGAAGTCCGCCCCCGCAGGCTGGGTACTATTGTGCAGAGCACAAGGGGCCTCATGCACTGTCACTCATATTATATACAAAGAAATACTTTCTGAAACACTGGGTAACCCTGAGGACCATGCAACTAAGGTTCCGTTTGGGGGGACTTAATTTCACCGGTCAAGTGGTCATGACCGCATGAACCGAACCTTAATTAAGTCCCGGTTCATGCGGTCATGACCGCTTGACCGGTGAAAATAAGTCCCCCCAAACGGAGCCTTATCTGATCGTTGATTTCACTTGGCTTTCCATCCCATCCAATCTAAAGTTTTATACCCTACCTGTTATACCATCCGTGGATGCCATACCGCCTCCTTAAACCCCACATACCGTTGATGGCGCGGTGTAACTAGAGCTGTCACTTAAAACCGAAAACCGCAAATCGAACCGGAACCGCAAAGAACCGGACCGAACCGTTCGCAAATTATTCGGGTTCCGGTTTGAATTTTGGAACCGTGAACAACATTGGTTCAGGTGTGGTTCTTACATTTTATTATCCGGACCGAAACCGGAACCGGAACCGCAACATACAAGTCTCAAGCGGTTTTAAGATTTTTAGACCCGATCCGAACCGGACCGAAGTAGAACCGAACTGCAACCCGTTTATTATTATTATTAATATTATTATAATATTGTTATTATTATATAATTTATCTATAATATTTATACTTACTATCACGAGTGAAACTGATGTAGTTTGAACCCAAACTGTAATCATACTAAAGGGGATCAATTTTGGACCGAACAAAACTTCACCGCATAAAAACCATGTGATATGGTTTGACATTAGTGCAGTTTGGAGTAAATTTTTGCAGTGTATTTTTGATTTTTATACAATTATATAATGTATTTAAAATTTTATTTACATATTTTTTTTGAAATATTTAATTTAAAAAATATAAAAGATATACAACTACTATTCATTAGTAATCATGAAAGTCGACTAATTGTAGCCGATTGTTATGACTGAGTATGTCGACGAGACGTGCGCAAGCCAACTGACGTTGTGGTAAGTCTACACGCATAGGAAGTCGATGAATACTCTCTCATCGATCATGTAAATGCGCAACATAATTATTTATATTTCGATGTTTGTTTGAGTTTTACTATTTACAACCAACTTTTATTTCATTCCACCAAGTTTGATTTTGGCTTTAGTTGGAACCGATTGGAACCGGACCGAACCGCATGGAACCGGACCGAACCGTTAGTGGCCGGTTTGATTTTGGTTCTTGCTAAACCGGAACCGAAACCGTTGACACGGCGGTTCCAAAAATTAAGCTGGAACCAGAACCGGAACCAGAACCGGTCAAAACAAATAAGGTTTTGGTTCTAATTTGAAGAACCGTTACCTTAGTGGTTCGGTTCATGATTTTAGTAGAACCGGAACCGAACCGGAACCGTGACAGCTCTAGGTTTAACAACAAAGCTCATCTGGCCCAACAGAAAGCCCGCAACCATTGGGCTTAAGCAAGGCCTACCAACCATTGAGCTTAAGCAAGTCCACCAGCCACACAACTGAAGATTCACTCTGTATGTTCAATATATACAACGAGAAATAAGGTCTGCTCGGCGATGTGAGATTAAAAATAACGAAAAAAACAAAAAAAACATGCGGGGGCTCACGGCTAAGGCTTTGCCGGCAGCAGCTTGCCCGGAGCACACCAGCAGGTTCGCCGGACTCCGACAAACTCACTGGGGGTTGTCCGGCGGCGGCGACTGGGCAGGGCCACCTCTGACGGTGGCCCCGCTCGTGACATCTAGTTTTGGGTCTCACGGACAGGGCCACCGCCACCGTCAGCGGTGACTCTGCCCCATGGGCGTAGCTAGTATAGGTCCAGGGGGGGCACGTGCCCCCCCTGATTTATCGGGGAATAGGAATAGGGATTTCGCCATTTTCATTTCCGCCAGTCCGCTAACTTAGCTGTCGGCCCGCTGCTGCTCCCTATCCCGCATTCCCGCCGCTGCTCGCCTGCTCCTTCACCCGTGACCCGGCGGTACTTTTCTTCTTCCTCTTCACAGAGTTCACACCCGGCTTCTTCTTCTTCTGAGTTCTGGCCCTTCTCTGATTTCTGTCATTCTGATTTGTTCAGACCGCTCTGCCCCCCAATCCCTTGATCGATTTCTTCATGGATACTTGTCTACTTAATAGCTTGTTTTCTTCTAGTGGATTTGTTCTAATTTCTTCTTGGATTTGTTCAGATCGCTCTGCCTCCTAGTCTCCTACTTGGATCTGGATCGATAGCCACGCCAACCTCCAACTTTTCCTCCACCGGCTAATAACTCAAGGTAATGGTCACTGGTCAGTTGATACTTGATAGCTTGATTTTTTCTTGGATTCTCCTTACCTTATTTTGTTGTCTAAATATTTCCAGTAATCATGCTCATTCAATTTAATAGAAAGAAGCTTCAATTCTAAATCTTGAATTTCACCAAAAAGGAAACTCATGTACTGAACTTCTAATACTTTTAAGTCAGACAATAAGTTCACCAAGCTTGTATTCAATTATGTATTAACGATTGTTATCCAAATCAATCTAGAAAATTATTTTTATCAACACTAAATAATTGGCATGTCTAAGAACTAAAATAATATCTATCTTAGTGATTCATCTGGCAGAGTTTTATTCTGAAGATTTTTCCCCAATGGAGGTTTTAACACTTAATGACCAGTTTGATATATATATTTTTGACATGAGATCGAATAAAGAGTTTTCAATGCTGAATGGAATTTCCGATCTTGCTAAGAAGATGGTGGAAACTGGAAGAGACAGAACTTATCCACTAGTATATTTGCTCTTGACTTTAGTTTTAATCTTACATGTTGCAACTGCTAGTGTTGAAAGAGTATTTTCAACCAAGACTTGTGTGAAGAATCGACTCCGAAATAAAATGAGTGATCAATGATTGAACAATGGTTTGTTGGTATATATAGAAAAAGATGTTATACATATTTATATATTATTGTCGTAAAATAGTGTCCCCGCTCAAGCAAAATCCTGGCTACGCCCCTGCTCTGCCCGGTCTCCGCCGAACAACCCCCGACGGGTTCGCCGGCAGCACTGTCACGCAGGGGGGCCCATGCACTTTCACTCATATATATTACATGTATATACAATAATAAAATTTAATTTGATTAAATAATTTTTGTCCCCCATATTAATATAAATACACGCACAGTCATTCATTTTAACTAATAAAAATTCTTTGTATTATACAATCACGCGATGCTTATAGGCTTCAACTATCACTGAACAATTAACTATTATCACCATAGGACACTAGCTAACACACAGCTCTTCACTAATTAATTAATAAAACGTTAAAATTCTACATATTTAAATTTTAATATTATTTTTACGATCCAATAATGGACTTTCCAGGTGTCCAAATATGCCACGGGAAATAAACCCAATTCCTATTTCTCAATGTCAACCGTAGACCGCAGTATAGTATAACTATATATATATATTAATAAACTATTAAATATTAGATATGAAATATTCCATTCCCCCAGCTGATTTATATTGGCACATAAATAAAGCTCATGAATACGCTCACCCCCCATGTAAGATTCTACTCACCGCCTTCTTCTGCTTCCTCTTCATCATCTTTTCTTCTTCTTCTTCGTCATCCTTTTTTCTCGTTCTTCATCATGAGCATGGTGAGGATGACCGAGGAGAGGCTGCCTGCAGGATTCAGGTTTCATCCCCGGGACGAAGAGCTGGTCTGCGACTATCTTGAAAAGAAAATATCATCTGCTGCCTGCAGCTGCAGCGGCTGCTTTAGTAGTTCAATTAATGGAAATTCTGATCATGAATTCTGCTCCCCCCAGATGTTCATCGACGTCGATCTCAACAAGTGCGAGCCCTGGGATCTTCCCGGTAATTGCATCTCTCTGTCTGTCTGTGTGTCTGTGTGTAAATTTAGTTATTTCTGATCAAATATCGAGCGCTAGTTCTCTCTCTTAAACAATATTAATTTGGAAATTAATATTATCCGAATCATGCTATATTGAATTAAGGAAACTTCAATATGGGATGTAGTTGGAGAAGAGGAAAAAAAATAGTGTAGCTGTTTTGATTGGCTATCATTAATTCATTCAAGTTTATTAATTTGATGCCTTTCATGTCAATATTCCCATTGGGGAGATTTATTAATTTGTCTCTAGCTAGCTAGCTGGTCCATTAAAGTTCTCAAGTGGGAGATTTTTTTATTATTTTTCTGAAGGGATATTTTTTTTTTTCATCTCTTCCAGTGGCAACTATCACTCTCAGGCTCAGCAAGTGCTGCTAATTAATTATATATATATATATATATTTATATTTATACTGGCTTATTAATTAATTAATTAATTTCTTAGGCTATAGTTATAGATGTTTATAAAATGGCCGGTTGTACTCTCTCTATTTATACATCTTTTTTGTACCTGTAAAATCATCATGCATGCACATAATAAAATAGGGCTTTTTCTGTTTCAAAGAAAGCTTTAGTATACTACTTGTTGATTTAACATTGGTATTAGAGCATAGTTATTTACAGTAATTGTATACTGTTCTTTGTTAGCAAATCATCAACAAGATGAGCTTATCCTCTACCAATAATACCCCCACTTTATGGCCAAATTTGGAGTGCCTATATTTCATGGTGAGATGTATGAGTTGTGGAGCATTAGAATATTGCTTACACTCTTTGATTCTCAAGACTTACTTGAGATCATAGAACATGGAATTTAATCCACAGACAAGGCAGAAGCAGCATCCCCCATCAAAATAATAGAAATAACAACTTCTATCAAGTCATCCGCTACTAAGGAAGAACGAATGGAGAATGCTTGAGCCTTACTCCTGATACAACAAGGCGTGTCATACTCCATTTTTCCACGCATCATGAGTGCAGCTTCAGCCAAGGAGGCTTGGGACACTCTCAGAGAGGAGTTTAAAGGCACTGATAAGGTAATTTTCATTAAAGTACATACCTTATGAAGGCAATTAGATGCCTTAGAAATGAGAGAGGAGGAATTCAACTTGGATTTCTATGCTCGTGTTTTTGTAATATTGCCAATCAAATACACAATCTTGGCAAAGTTGTTGAAGATCAGCAACTTGTCCATAAGATTATGAGGAGTTTGCTAACAAAATATGATCATGTAGTTGCGGCAATAGAAGAAGCACATGATATGGACTTGTTAACTACAACTGAATTGATGAGTTTTTTACAATCTCATGAAGACCGGATGAGAATGCATGCCCCTGTTATTGAGCAAGCCCTGCAAACTAAAATACAGTACAACAGACCAAATAGCAGTGGAGCTACCAACAAATCTACTCAGCAAGGTTGGAAAAATAAGCAAAAGGGCAAAGAAAAAGGTAGACCTCAGTTGCCACACAAGTCTATGTATTGTGAGTTATGTAAACAACCTACACATAATACGCAAGATTGCTTTAATCGATGTAGAAGATGCAAAATTCCTACTTATTTTGATAAGGATTGTTGGTATAAAAATATGGAGAAAATCAAATTCATAGAAAAAAATGATGCAGAGGCCATGTTTTATACTTGCTCCAATACTATATCTACCACCAATACAACCAACTTACAATGGTATATTGATAGTGGAGCATCTAGCCATATGAGTAATGATAAATCTCAATTTGAACAATTGGATGAATCATCAAAATCTGAGATATATCTGGGAGAAGACAAAGTTCTCCAAATAGAAGGAAGAGGATCTATAACTGTGATTACAAACAGAGGAGATAAAAGAGCAATAACAGATGTTAACTGGGTCCCCAAGCTAACTCAGAACTTACTCATGAGCGCTGGCCAATTGTTACACAAAGGGTACTATGTTACTTTTTCACTATAACACTGTCACATTATGGAAGACAACACAAAGCAAATTCTTGTAACAGCCAACATGTCTGACAATAAAGTGTTCTATATTGATACGAAGACTCTTTGTTATTCCTCTCAACTCAAAACACCTCTCGTGAATCTATGCTTTGGCACCAAAGAATGAGTCATCTCAATTGACATGCACTTAAGCTATCACAACAATTGGTCAGTGGTAAGCCATAAATAAAGATAGACAAAGGATTTTGTGAAAGCTGTATTGAATCCAAATCTCACAGAGCTCCATTCCCAAAAGAAACTAAATGGAGAAGTAAGACTCCATTGGAGCTTATACATGCCGACCTTTGGGGCCCAACCCAAGCCACATCCATTGGAGGTAAGAAATACTTTCTACTTTTAGTGGATGATTACTCTAGATATATATATGTGGATATATTATCTAGAGAGTAAAGCACAAGTTTTTGAAACCTTCAAATTATTTAAAGTCCTTATTGAAAAACAGTTGCAAAGTTCTATGCAAGCTTTTAGAATGGATAGAGAAGGTGAATTCCTCACCCAGTAATTTTTAAATTTCTGCAAAAGTGAAGGTATTAGAAGAGAGTTATCTGCTCCTAGAAGCCCTCAATAGAATGGAGTAGTGGAGAGAATAAACCGAACAATTCTAGAAATGGCAAGAGCCATGATGTTGCCAATCAAAATGTCAAAGGAATTTTGGGGAGAAGCTACTAAAATTGCAGTGCATATATTAAACAAATCTCATAGAAAAGCCTTACCAGGTATGGCCCCTTATGAAACTCTTTTCAAATGGCAACCGTCTATTGTCCACTTAAAAACCTTTGGATGCATTGCATATGCTCACAATGCACAATCAGAAAAGTTAGAAGGCAAAAGTGAAAAAACTATTGTTCATTGGTTATAGTGAGGAGTCCAAAGCATATACACTCCTTAATCCAACCAATAACCAACTTAGTATTTCAAGAAATGTAACATTTAATGAAGCCAAAAGTTGGGATTAGAAATCAGATGGAGAGCAATTCTCAAATCCTTCAAAGATTGTGGTTAAACAAATGGAATGGGTTTCATATCCCATCCAAACAATCAAAGAAGGTGTTGAGATAATCTTGACGGTGGCATACGACTCAAGCTTAGAGTCATCATCAACTTCCCCTAAAAAGACAAGGAGCATACTAGAAATATATGAGCAGTGTGAACTAGCCTTATTTTCGCACACTCCTGAAACCTTTGAAGAAGCCAATAAAGAGGAGGTATGGAGAAGTGCAATACAAGATGAAATATCCATGATAAACAAAAACAACACATGGACACTTACCTCAAGACCACAAAACAAGGATGTTATTGGTCTCATGCGGATCTTCAAAATAAAGAGCAATGAAAGAGGTGAAGTAGTTAAGCATAAAGCTCGACTAGTAGCAAAGGGGTACTCACAAAAACCAGGTAGAGATTTTGAAGAAACCTTTTCCCCAATATTTAGAATGAAAACTATCTGATTCATCATTGCTCTTTCAGCTCAGAAAAATGACCTCATTTATCAACTTGACATCAAATAAGCTTTTCTGAATGGAGTTCTTGAAGGAGAGTTCTTTGTTGAGCAGCCCACGTGATTCAAAGTTTAGCATCATGAGCAAGAAGTTTCTAAACTCCACAAGGCCCTTTATAGCCTGAAATAAGCCCCCCCCCCCCCCCCCCCCCCCCCCCCCCCCGAGCTTGGAAAACTAACATTGATCACTTTCTTTTGCATGATGGTTTTATTATATGTCCAGTTGAAGCCTCCCTATACACAAAGAAATATCAAAAGCAAGTTCTCATAGTGTGCATCTATGTAGACGCCATTATAGTAACCGATAATGCTACTGCCTTGATGCAACAATTTAAAGACACTGTGATGCAGCACTATGAAATGACGGATCTTGGTCTTTTGAACTATTTCTTAGGTATTCAAGTATGTCAATATCCTCATTGCATCTTTCTTTCACAAGAAAAGTATGCCAAAGAGCTCTTACTTAAATTCAACTTGAAGGACTGCAATCTAGTGAGAAAGCAAGGTTCATGTAGTGCAAGATAGGGCTGAGCATATTATTCGAAACTCGAAAATCGCTCGAAAATCGCTCGAAAATTGAGCCGAATCGGAATTGGTTAAAATTGATTCGACTCAATTTGAGTCGATTCAATTTGACTCGAATCTTATTTCGAGCCGATTTCGAGCCAGCCCTGAATCGCTCGAAATATGATTTGAATCAACTCGAATTAATTAAAAAAATTATGTATTTATTAATATATTGTTATTTTAAGATTAAAAATAACAAAATTTAAACCTAAATAAAAAGAATGAAGGCTTAAACGAAAAATTGCTAAATTTCGAGCTGACTTGATTTGATTTCGAGCCGACTAGATTTGATTTCAAGCCGACTCGATTCGATTTCGAGCCGACTCGATTCGATTTCGAGCCGACTCGGAATCGAGCCAGTTCGAGTCGAGCCGACTCGACTCGAAATCAATTTCGATTTCGAGTCGATTTCGAGCCGAGTTCGAGTCGAAAATTTCGATTTCAAGCCGAGTCAAAATCGCTCGAACTCGACTCGATATCAGCCCTAGTGCAAGATGACAAATTAATGTGTAATTTGAAGGTGAAAGATGCATGGAGAATGAAAATTTTGTACTATATATATATTGAAAACTATATAAAATGTCTTATTTTGAGTCATAAAGGTCCCATGAAGGGCATTGCTTCGCAAAATGAAAAAATGGGCGTAATGGAGGAGAATGAATGGAGAATAATGAAAGATGAGAACAATGTATATGATAAAAGAGCATTCCCAACAAGCTGTATCTCAAACAATAATTGTTGGTTTCACGTAAAAAGATGTCATATAATTATTGGAGCACCTAATGCCTTCGACTATATTTTTGGACCCCTAAATTATCACATGGATGCTAGTCGAGTTTGGCCCTAATAAGTCGGAATTTGAGAGAAATTGATAATGATGTAGATTGACCATCTATATTCTTTCATTACTTATCAAACGTATATATAGTGGCATGGGTAATTCAAGCTAAGTACCTCAGTGTAGGCCTTAACTCTAATGGTTAGTTGGGTGAGGTGTCATGATATTGAGGATGTTGTGTCAATTAAATAAGGATGATACACATTTGTTACCTTGTCTATTCCCCATGTGCCACTTGAGCTACTCTAGGTAAGGGAAAAAATACCTTGGAACACACAATGCCGTCATCTCTTCTCTCGTTTAATTGGTCATAACGGAGATTTCTTGATCCTGGCTTCAAGAACCTAATTTATGGTCATATATGCATCTCATTACAATGTTGCTTCACAATATATTCAAGAACCCTAGAATTTCAAAGAAGGACGCCATCTTTGCCTCAATCCAATGTCGATGTTAAATCACCGCTCAGATGGCCTTGACGCAGATCGATCTCCTAAGAAACTATGGTATGGATCCCTTTTCAGTTCATATTTCATTTTTCAACTTGGGTAGGCCACATGTATTGAGCCGATGTTTTGATGATTAGCCTTGCTCAATTTGAAAGCCTTTTTGCCATCATAATTAGTTCAATTGAGAACAACAAACTCAGTTGTGCAGGATTTAGCAATCCCGCATGATCAATCGAGGCCCTAATATTCTTTTTTGTCTCTTTTTCTAGTGTACATATTTTGAATTTAATAATAATAATAATTTTCACTTTGGATTTTGATATCTCTATGAGTTTCAAATTTTAATTGATGTGTTTGCTTCATAATGTGGTACAAATTGCATGATGACATAGGTAAATCCTTTAGTCTTTAAATATAACGGTCAAAACAATGGTGATTCTCCACCACCTCATTTAGGCTCCATTTGGGGGGATTTATTTTTACCGGTCAAACAGTTACGATCGCATGAACCAAACCTTAATTATGGTCCGATAACCGCTTGATCAGTGAAAATAAGCCCCCCCAAACAGAGCCTTAATGATCCTTTTATAATATTCCTCTCCCCATGTGTTCACTGCCTTAGCTTCCTCAAAAAAAAAACTCTCTATGGAGAGGAAAAGCACTCATGACTGTTCTAATCAATAGATTATTAAATTTAATAGAAAAATTATTTCTCTAATTAGTCACACATTAATTACATAAATATTATGAACTATAAATGCATAAAAGTTCTTTATAGATTCCACATTTTACCAAACATTCACAACACTATTACAATCATGCAAGCCTTGTAAATTCCTTTTTTTTTGACCATTTTGCCCTTCATGCACTCTATAAATTTGCTTCATCTCTACCTATTTCCATTATTTTTTGCTTCCTATTTATATGCTAGTACTAAAATAGGAAAAAAAAACAAGACTAATAATTTATTTTGTGGGTGTTATGTACATTGTGCAACTAGAGATGGCATGTGTGGGAGGAAAGGAGTGGTATTTCTTCAATCTCCATGATCGCAAGTACAGCACCGGGCAGCGCACGAATCGTGCGACTCAGTCTGGATATTGGAAGGCTACCGGAAAAGATAGATTGGTGATGAAGAAACAGATGCTGGTTGGAATGAGAAAAACTTTGGTGTTCTACCAAGGTAGAGCCCCTACAGGAAAGAAGACTGATTGGGTTATGCATGAGTTCAGAATGGAGACCAAACAACATTTATCAAACTTTTCTACCAAGGTAATTAATTAATTTACTTCAATTCTAAACTATATATATATATATATATATCTATTATATTAAAAGGAAAAAAACTTATTTTGGTGAAACATTCAACTTTCGATTATATTGTATGCATTTTATTACAAGCGGTGGGAGTGTCATCGCGCCAGGGTAATGCAATGGTCAGGATACTCTCGCGCGGGGAACTGGTGGCTCTTGAGCATATCATCACCCGTGCATGTTTGTATCTATACTATATTGAAAAGGAAAAACACCCTTTCGTAAAATATTAATCTTTCCCATTTTACACATTTTTATTACAAAATTTAAAATCTCAGGAATTTATGTGTTTTTTTTAATTTTAAAATAATATATGCTATCATATAAGTAAAATCTTTTATCCACAATAAAAAAATGTGCTCTCACCGTCGCTTGCAAACCCCCATGCACAGAAAAAGAGCGGCGCGCTGAGTATAACATTTTGGAGTTTGCGAGCGGTGGGAACATCGTCATGACGCACGGAAAATGTCGTGACTTGGAGTACTGTCGCGCGGGACATTGGGTGCCTCCCCGTGCACTGTCGTGATCGGAGTATTGTCGCAATTGACCGTGAGGGCGGAGCCCCGTGCCTATCACTCGTGTTTATATATAGTTAGAGAAAGGGTGAGCATGGATGAATATCAATGGTGTGATGATAAATGATTTTTTAGTAAAATCATTTTCTTTTTTGTATTAAAAGGAAAGCTATATATATTCTAATCTATCAATATTTATTTTAATCTATGTATGATGTTATTCTTTTTAATTAATGTAAGAAGCTAAAAAATTTGGAAAAGAAAATACTAAAAGACAACTAATGAAATTAAAGTTATTGTGGACTTAATTATATCCACAAAAAACATTATAGTGATCAGATCTACTAATATATAAGGAGCTAGAAGCTCTCTCAGCGGCATAAAGAAGAGATTTTGGCTTTGTTATTTTAAATTCTAAACTCTAAATCCTAAATAAAGCTAGAGCAAATGTCACTGACGATCCAGATTGATAGGAGGGGGCCAGGTTTGGGAACAGAGAGATTTCACTATGTTGCTCGGAGAATTGGGATCAAACAACACCAGTGACGAAAAAATAAGCACTATGCCCCGCCCCGCCAGTGGTGTTTGCTCCCTTACCGAAAGGCCGCTGGACTCCCAAACAAGAGTCTTTATCTTCTTTTTTAAAATCTTTTTTACCACCACAAGAGGCGGGTTTTATCGAGAACCGGATAGTTGTACGGTCTTGGATCACTCTGGGGCATCCGAGTGTACTAACGGATCCCACGCGCAAAAAAATGTATCATTGTCCAACTATCATGATTGATTCCGAGCTCATTTCAAAACTCTCAATTGACCCCGACAAGACGTCCGGGACCGGCATCAAATTATCGCTCCACAGGAAGGGGGAGAGAAAGAGAACATGCCACTCTTCTAGAACTACAAGCCACGTTCATCTGATTTAAATATATCTATTTTATTTTAATTAACAAGCCTACTTAGATAATTAAAACTACATATTTTCTTAAGAAAATAAATACTAACTTGCATAATAAAAGTAATGTGCTTACAACTATATTAGTAAATATTTTACACGTTTTGAGTTAAATTAAACATTGGAGGATACACACACCATACAAACCACACACACACTAGTGATAGGTACGGGGCTCCGCCTCTATAGTCAATTACGACAGTGCATGCGGGTGGATGGGGGAGGAAGGGGGGAGGCAGTACCTCCACCATAGTTGCTCCGGTGCTACGACGCTCCCACCGCTCAAGAACCCATAGACACTATACTCTGCTCATCACTTATTTTTACCGTGTGCACAGGGGTTTGTGAGTGACAGAGAGAACACATTTTTTATTATAGAAATGAGATTTTGCCTATATAAGAGTGTTTTTTTAAAACATAAAAAAAGCCCAGAAATTAAATTTTTGTAAATTTTGTAATAAAACTTTGATAAAATCAAAAAGTTGAATGTTCATCAAATAATAATTTTCCTTTTTAATAATATATATATACACACATACTACATCAATTATGCTCCACCTTCTCACTCTCATTCTCTTCCCATTTCCATCTCTACTTTGTTCTTGGATAATTATAATTTATCTTTCCTAATATTATTAGCTAATTATTGATGAGAGTTGAAAAATATCAGATCACTAGTTTTTAATATTATCATTTTATCAATATTTTATTAAAATAAGGAATATCAAAGTTTGGCTAATTAAACATTGCATAGATCTAAATATGTAATTAGTTTATTTCAAGATATAATTAGAGTTAGCATCAAAGAATATAGCAAGTACACCACACAATATACTAATTAGTTTATTTTTAAAACAACAACACTCAAGCCTTTAAATCACTATAGTGGGGTCGACTATATGGATCCTTTGTCGTCATTCTGTCATATCTTTTGTCATAATTTCACTAAGACATAAGTACATCATATCTTTACTTATAGTTTCATTCCAAGTTTTTATTGGTCTACCCCTCCCTTTTTTAACATGTTAGACTCTCACAACGCCTAGCAGGTGCCTCTAATGGTCTCATTTATACATGTCCAATCCATTTTAGTCGAGCTTCTCGCATCTTCTCTGCAATTGGTGAAGCTCCTGTCTTATCCTTGATACATTCATTCTGAATTTTATCCAGTTTCATGTGTCAACACATCCACCTAAGCATTCTCATCACCGCAGTATGGTAAAACTTGCCCTCAAGTTTTAGTGGTACTTTACAATCACATAAGATCCCTGACGCGCCTCTCCCCTTCAACCAACCCGCTTGGATTCTATGTGTCACATTTTTATCATTACCTCCGTCTTTTTGAACTATCAATCCAAGATATTTAAAATACTCACTACGAGAAATATTTTGATTAATTAGTTTATTTTTAAAATATACAAAAAATAATTTTTGTTTTAAATTAAAAGGAATGAAAAATAATACAAGAAGTTACCAAGGTATTTGATATTTTGTAAGTTTATGGGGCCTCCATAAAAGCTACACGACTTTGTTTGACACAGTTTTTTTATCCGATGAGTGTGGACAAAACCGTGTACCCCAACATCCAAGTTTTCTTTGAGAACTCTATAGTTATCAGTTTGGGGTTGGAGTTGGTGGTTCTCTCGTCAGTTAGGTTCAGTTCGGATATTGACTAATGATAAGGCTTATCGATATGTAACATGCAAGTTGTCCCAAACCTAGGGCTCGGATACCAATCTGACGGTGGGTAGGCTGTGAAGATGATTATTAAGTGGGGCACTGTCAACTCAAGCAGATCTAATGTATATGATGCGTGTATGACTTTGTTCAATCCGGAATTTAATTTAGCAATAAGATTAGATAGTTTAGCAATCAAGACAACATTCACTATAATTTCAAGTGAATAAGCAAAAACACATTCTCCTTCGCACGAAGGGTGTTAAAGTTAAATTGCATAAACATATTTTTATTGAAAAAAATAAGGAAATGAAACAATTAATTAAACAAGGCAATATCCCAAACAATTATACTATAGTCATACAATATTCATAAAATAAGAAGAAATACAATACAAAAATACTCACTAGCACAAGGATCTGGCTGTGGAAGGTGATGATGTACGACGGTTGTGACTGGGGGTGATTTCGACAACAGGAACCCGAGAAAGGAACAAAGCTTGCCATAGGAAATAGTGGTTGGGGTTGCGCCTTCCGGTGGGAGGCTAAACATGGATTAGGGCTTGGGGTGGGTGGGAGAAGGGCTAGAAAATGGTGGTAGGGGAAGTGTTGGTGGTTTGCGATTTGATGTGTCCTTAGAACATATCAGGCAGTTTGCGGCAAGGAGATGGATGAAGGCCGTGCGGGGAGGATGAGGTGAGGCGGAAAAATGTCTGTGGTTTGGAGATTGAAGATAGAGGGAGGTGTGCGTGACTAGAGGAGAGGTATTCGGCTTGCAACAAGATCGAGTAGTGGACTTCGTTTGTAGTAGGAGACGATGAAGGTTCTTGCGTTTTTTTAACGGAAGGGGTAATCGAGCAATTAGTGGTTGGAGAGAGAGGATCATGGGGGGGGGGGGGGCATACTGATGAATAACAAAAAGAAAGAAAAACAAAATTAATCTGGATATCGCATCTCGGGATCTCGCAGAGTCGCACCACCATATGATTGCTGATTTTGAGTTCTCTCACAAGGCTAGCAATGCCTCAAAATGACAGTCATCACTCCCATTTATAATGAAAGGAGGCTTCGCCATTCGACGTGAAAGCTTATGATAAGCAATTACCCCTGGTGTCCAAATAATACTAAATAAATACCAAAATAAAAAAAACCCATAAAACACTAAAACCGCATTCAAAATGTGCTCGTGGTCTTGGATCCCTGATTCGATCAACGCCTCCAGTGCGAGTACACAAATGCGGTCCCCTCCGTGTGTTGGTCTGGAGTCCAATGCCGATCGTGTTAATGATCCCCATCAATGTTCATTGTGATTGAATACACCTTGTTCTTGGTCATATGAGTGGATACAATTTTTTTGTTAATTTGGTGGTAGCATTGTTAGCATGACATTCATTTTTTTAATCGCCCTTAGTAGTCCTTTTGAGTTAGCGGACCGACACTAAGCAAATTCTGGGTTAGGCCAGGCACAAAGTGAACCTATAAAATGTGTCTGATATCTGATTTTGTTGTTATGAATATGGCCAGTTCCCTTTCTTTCTATGGTTTTTAATTTGCTATCACCAAGAAAGATTGCAGACTCAAGGATTCATCTGTGGTGATAAAGGATATGCTTTATTCTGGTCATGTGGCTCAAGCACTTGCTATCAAAGAACAATTTTCCATTACATGGTTTTTTCCCTTCAAGCGGCTATAGAATAAGGTTGCGTTTGGTGTGGTTTATCGCAGCTTATTTGCTCCGGTGTGGTTGGACAAAAATGTCAATGTCATAGAATGTATGTTTAGTATCACAAATGTTACAAAAAAGAAACTAGTTTGAGGCATAAGATTTTGGTATGACAATGACATTTTTGTCCAACCTCACCAGAGCAAATAAGCCACGATAAGCCGCGCCAAACGCAGCCTAAGGCATCATTGGATTCATTTCTTGTGAAGTGGGTTTCTTCTTTTATGTTGAACCATCAATCAAATGTATGATTGGGTCGTTTGCATCATTTGCATCTGAAGAAATAGTCTTTGTTCTCTTAATTTGATTTTTTTGCAAAAATGCAAATGGGTTGCAGATTATGATTAGTTGGATGAGGCCGAGAATGTTGTATTCTTCTTCCCCTCCCCCAACCTCTGAAGGCTGGTTTCCAGGAGCTTTGATTCTGGTATGTTGTTTGGGGTCGTGTTGGAGTAGAGGGTTGGACCTTTTGGTCATGAGAGCAACTCGATATATGAGAAGCTTGATCTAGAGTAATTGGTGTAATGTAGGTTCTGCTTGATTGAGTCAATCCTTTTGAAATTGAAAAGAGCCCATTAGTTCAATTATTATCAGTTTTTTAAAAAAAAGATTGCATCCTCAATGGTGGAAACAATGTGTAAGAGCTCTAAAGGCTGGTTTTCTAGGACACCATGTTAGCTTTGGGTGCTATGTCGGTTGGTCCTTAGAGGAAAAAATGGATGCCTAATCATAACAATTGATACCAGAGCTAGGTTGCGGTCCTTGAAAAATCCTAAGCAATGCCATGGAGGCAAAATTTGAGATCCCTAAGTACGATGACAAGATTGATTTTGGTCTGTGGCAGAAACGGATCAAGGCAGTGCTCGTTCAGCAAAATCTCCATAAGACACTTCTTGGGAAGGAGAAGTCCGGAAAAGATGAAGACGAATGAGAAGAATTGGATTTGAAGGCCATCAACATAATTTAGTTGTGCCTAGCAGACGAAGTGATGTACAATATAGTTGATGCTGAGACTACAACAGATCTGTGGAAAAAATTTGAGGAGCTCTACATTTCTAAACCGCTCACGAACAAACTCTATGTCAAGAAGCAGTTATATAGCTTGAGCATGTCCGAGAGTACTCAGTTGTTGGAGCATATGAATGTGTTCAATAAGCACATCTCTCAGTTGCGCGGTATGGATGTGAAAGTTGAAGAAGAAGACCAGACTTTTCTTCTGATGTCTTCGTTGTTGAAGTCATTTGATCACCTGGTCACCACGATCCATTATGGAAAGGACACTCTGAAGATGGAAGAGGTGTTGACTACGCTATTATCAAATGAAACAAGAAGCAAGTCAGGTTCTAGAACTGATATGGGTCTACTTGTGAAGAGCAACGACCCGGTCAGAGGTAAATTTAGAGACAAAGACAAGAAGGGAAACATGAACAGGTCTAAGTCAAGAAGCCAAAACAACATATGTTATTACTGCAAGGAAGAGGAACACTGAAAGAATAACTGCTCGAAGAAGGAACTTAAGGAGAGGACACATGAGCCACAACAGGCTATTGTGGTATCCGATAATGATAGCGATGCTGGCAGTCTTCATGTCTCATCCAATCTCGACACCACGGATGCATGGATCATGGATACCGAATTCTCCTATCACATATGTCCGAACATAGAATTGTTTCATAGTTTCAGAAAATGTGATGGTGATCGTGTTCTGATGAAAAATAACTTCAAGTGCAGAACGATGAGGATTGGTAGTATCAGAATCAAGATGTTCGATGGAACCTTCAGAATGCTCACATATGTCAGATGCATGCCGTATTTAAGGAAGAGACTGATTTTTTAGGCACCTTGGAGGCAGCCGGTTATTTCTACATTGGTGATGATAGTTATTTAAAAGTCAAGAAAGACGCTCTAGTTGTGATGAAAGGTGAGCGTTCAGGTACTCTCTATGGACTGATTGGAACCATTATGGTTGGAGATGCAACAGTTTCTACATTGACAGATGAGGATTCCTCTCTACTATAGCATGCTAGGCTTGGCCACATGAGCAAGAGAGGGTTGTTGGAGCTGCATAAGAAGGGTATGCTGAAAGAAGTCAAAATGTGCAAGCTTGATTTCTACGAGACGCGCATTCTTGGAAAAAAGTGCAAGGTAAAGTTTGTGACATCGAGCAAGCGAATAAAGAACATTCTGGAGTATATACACTCAGATGTTCGGGGGCCAGCCCTAGAGCCATCACTTAGAGGCGAAAAATATTTTGTAACCTTTATCGATGATTTCTCAAGGAAGGTATAGATCTATTTTTTCAAGCATAAGTCTGAAGTATTCGAGAAGTTCAAGATCTGGAAGACTATTTGAAAAATAGATCTGGCAGAAGGTGAAATACTTCAGATCTGACAATGATGGCGAATACACCTCAGCAGAGTTTCAGACATACTGTAGTTAGGAAGGTATCACTCGGTATCTCACCATCCAAGATACACTACAACAAAATTGGGTTACATAGAGGATGAACAGAACGTCGCTAGAAAGAGCTCGGTGCATGCAACTATTCACTGATTTACCAAAGTCTTTCTGAGCTGAAGTCATCAATACTGCTTGTTATCTAGTGAATCGGTCTCCATCAATGTCACTAGATCTGAAGTCTATATAAGAAGTATAGTCAGGTAAACCTATTGATTATTCTAATATTCACATTTTTGGATGCCATGTTTACATATTACCATATGATTTAAAAAAGACAAAGCTGGAAGCTAAGTTTAAGAAGTGCATCTTTTTGGGCAATAAGGCCGGCACCAAAGGGTTCAAGATGTGGAACCCTGAAACTAAGAAGATCGAGCTGAAGCGTGACATCGTATTTGACAGGGATTCTATGTTGAAGAAGTCTCTATCTCAAACTAAAGAGGTAGAAAAGACTCCAGACTCACCAGTGGAGGTGGAGCTAGATGGTACTAAAGTAGACAATCATGATGATTCCTTTGACTGGAGATATGCAATGTTTAGCCTATTGAAGCAGAGTCGTACTCGATTGCTAGAGGAAAGGCGAGGAAACAGGTAAGACTACCCTTCAGGCTACATAACACTGTAGTATATGTGTTTCAAATTATCTCATCAGATCCCGGTTCTTATCAAGAAAATATATAGAGCAGAGACAGTTCTTAGTGGAAAATTGCTATGTTAGAAGAGATGGAATCCCTTTAAAAGAACAAGACTTGAGACTTGATTAATCTCCCTAAAGGGGTTATGACAATCAGTTCCAAATAGGTGTTCAAGAAGAAGAAGTTCACATCAAGAAAGAATCTGTGGATGTATAAAGCCAGATTCATAGTAGGGGGTTCACACAAAGGAAAGGAGTCAATTTTAATGAAATCTTCTCACATGGGGTAAAACATTGTTCCATTCGGGTGTTACTCGCCATGGTAGCTATGTGGGATATAGAACTGGAGCAGATGGATGTGAAGACTACCTTTTTTCACAGAAGCCTATAGAAGGAGATCTACATACTACAACTTGAGGAGTCATTCGACCCGGTGATGAGAAAAAGGAATGCAAGATGAAGAGATCTCTTTATGGTCTGAACTAGGCTCTAAGGATGTGGTACAAAAAGGTTCGAAACCTTCATGACATCACACCGCTACAATAGGAGCCAGTACGACAACTGTGTCTACTGTAGATTCCTTGTATGTGTAAATATTCTGATTTTGTTGTTCTATGTTGATGACATGTTATTGCCTGCAAATCAGCCCGAGAAATTCAGGTACTGAAGCAGAAACTGAATGCTGAATTTGAGATGAAAGATCTTGATCATATTCAGAAGATTCTAAGGATGAAGATCAAGTGAGACAGAAAGTGAGACATGTTGTGACTTTCTCAGACTGGTTACATTTAGAAGATACTGGAAAAGTTTAGTATGGTGAAATCTAAAGCTGTTACGATTCCTTTAGGACAACAGTTTAAATTGTCATTATAGCATTGTCCAGGCATAGAGGAGGAACACCAGAAGATGATCAGAGTTTCATATGCTAGTGCGCAGTGACAGAACTAGGATTTTCCCAAAGCCCGGGCACAAAAGATTGTTTGATACAGTGGCGAAACTTGGTTGATTTTTTTCTAGTATCGAACAAATCTCTTGCAATGAATTAGTCCAATTTAGACAATTGGAGAACCTTACATACCCAACAATCATCAACCTTATATACCCAACAATCATAGTATTGAGAAAAATAAAGCACACCAAGGTGACTAGTCTGTTATGAACTCTAAGGCGAGCAAAAAACAAAACTCAATATGGTTGTCAACCTATAGTATTGAAAAAAATAAAGCACATCAAGGCTAATAATGGTAACTGATACACGATTTAGATCGTGATTAAGAGGTGTTTCTATTGCATTCAAAAAAATTCCCTATTATATAGATACATAAAATTACTTAGAAGCATTTTATCAAACACCTAAAATGCAAAAAAGAGGTAAGAGTTTAAGAAAACCACATTAGTTTATTTCATAATTAATTTTTTTAAGAGTTCTAACTAATGAAAGCCACAGAAAAATTATCAGATGCTACATCAACTTCCTAAAACATAGAATAAAAAGAAAAATCATTGGGGGAAATCTCAATCTCCAAACCCCACTATCAGGAACCAAATCTCCATTTTCATGAGAATTAGACTTATAAAATGGGGGGGGGAATAGAATGACAGAGACAATGACATACCCTCAAGAGTGTTGGGCACTGACAGCTTTGTTGATTGGGCACCACCAACTGCAATTGTGTGAAAGGGAGAAGGAAAGCTTGAAACTCAGAATGGAAGAAGAAGAATGCTACGGTTAGGCCTCACCTCTTCCCCACAGCTTTCTGCAAAAACTTCTTACATCTCCCCTGTTCGGCTTCTGCAAGAAAAGAAGATGTCGTACAGGAGTCTCCTCGATCTCTCACCAGCTCGCCGCTCGCCACTGGCCGATGTCTCCTGGAGTTGGCCTAAGATGGGAGGGAATAGGAGGGACGTGAATGCCCTAGCGGGAATTCGCGAAAAACACGGTCGGGCACATGCCTGACCGTGTCTTAACCTGGGTCCGCCCCTGCTAGTGCGGTAGGATGCTTGATGTACGCGATGATATGCACGAGATCAGATATTGATCATACAGTTAGCATTGTTAGTAGATACATGACAAATCTAGGGCAACAACACTGGGAAACAATCAAGTGGATTTTGCGGTATTTGAAAGGAACGATAGACATCAGCTTAGTTTTCAGGATAAGCGATGTTGCTGGAGTTCTAGAGGGCTTGATTGATTCTGACAACACAGATGACCTCGAAAGAAGGAGATCTACTTCAGGGTACATACTCCTTTTATGTGGAGGTACGATTAGTTGGAAAGTCACTCTTCAGGACATAATCACTCTATTCACGACAGAGGCAGAATGCATTGCTGTAGTGGAGGTTGCTAAAGAAGCTATTTGGCTCATGAGTCTCATCAAGGAACTTAGGATTTCTCAGGAGTCAGTGAAGTTGTACTGTGACAGTCAGAGTGCAATTTATCTTGCAAATGACTCAATCTATCATGCAAAGACAAAACACATTGATGTGCGCTACCACAAGCTGAGGGAATTCATTGGAAGAGGCGACATTAAGTTATTAAAGGTGCCCACATAGCAAAATGTTGCAGATATGTTGACAAATCCCCTGACAGGAGTCAAGTTCAAGCACTGTCTTGGCTTAGCTCATATTTATACCTGCTGATCGTAGTGACCTCAGGGAGAGAGGTGTCTCATTTGGGAGAAGATCCAAGCTGAAGGTGGAGCTCAAATCGTAAAGGGTGTCAAAGTTGAGATTGTTGGGTTTTGTGCCACCCTTTCCTGGCTTAACCGGGCGGTTCAGCAAGCCATACTTATATAAAGTCTTATATATTTCGTAAGTTTAATGACCTAGGACAGATTGGTGAATCAGAGAGGTGCGACAGATAGAGATTGGCGTTGCCTTGAGAATCGCGACATAGGAGGTCGACACTGCCTGGGGAAATCATGGAGGAGGTGGAGGCGCCATTGAGTCTCGTCTCTATTCTAAGATCGTCTATGGTAGGATCTGCTACTGTTGCAGGCCCGTTAGAGGGGTTTGGTAGAACCGAGACAAAGGAGGGCTCTGCTAAACTCTCTGATTAGCAAAGCTGACTGTGCCATCTTGGACGCTGTCGATTACCAAAGCTGACTGTGAAATCCTTCATGCTCCAGGTTCTATTATTTTATTGTTTACCTACATGTACACTAAAATCTCTGATTATAGTGAATCTTCTCTGGTGCTCTCGTCATAGATGTAGGAGCTTCTTTCTGAACCATGTATATCATATGTTGTCTGTAATTGTGTGTGTTTGATTTATTTTCTTGCCTTTATTTAATCTTTCATGGCTCTAATTTTCATCATCGTTAATCCGTTGTGCGTTCCACAGTGATGAGAGATTGGGGTTAATTTCATAACAAACAAACACAAAGATTTAAGTGATTCGATAAGTGTCACAACTCTAGCTTATAGGCATGTAGAGAATCATGCATATAAAAGACACTAATTGTTGAAAGGGGGCGCGACCCACTCAAACTCGACCTAAGGACTCAATATCCTGGGCTGCCCCCCAACCGGACTGCAGTCCAACGACCCGAACCCCTCTCCACAACGGGTGCAACCCAACCCAACACCTGGCTTACAAGGACTCGACTTATCCCGATCGTGGCGGGTTGTTGAGGTCGGCGAGACCGGACATCCCCCGACCTCCTTTATGAGGAGCTTAACACCACTCCTCATACCCATCCGCGCTGCAACAGGGATGAGTACGAGGAGTGGTGTTAAGCTCCTCATAAAAGAGGACGAGGGATCGAGGTCGGGCGGCCTCCCCGACCTCAACAAACCGCCATGATCGAGATAAGTCAAGTCCCTGTAAGCCCGACACTGTTGGGTTTGGTCGCACCCGGTGTGGAGAGGGGTTGGGGTGACTGCAGTCCTTAGGTGGAGCTTGAGTGGGCTCCCCTTTAAACAAGGGGTGATGGGTTTCCCGGGCCCATCAATATTTAAACTTTCAATCAAATCTTTTATCTTGCCAATTCACTATGTGTTAACATTAACAACAACATATTGTAAACGTAATTATACAACGTGGAATGTTCTTCACCCCCAGCTATGTTCTGAATACCCGTGCGTACAAATGCTGCAGGAGGACTGGGTCCTATGCAGAGTGTCCTTCAAGAGCCGGACCAAAGCTCCAAAGCAGATGCCGGCGATGACGGCAGCCGACAATCACTTCTATAACTATGGCAGCAGCTCTTCCTCCATACCTCCTCTCACTCATACCTACATCAACTTTGATCGTGCGCACGGCGAGCATGATGCAAGCTTATCCCACCCTCTTGTCATGCCTGCCGCCGCCGCCGCCCACCAGCCTGCTCTGCCGCCGCCATCTGAGGGCCACCTTAGTTGGCGACCGACGTGGGCCCGCTCCTGATCAGGAGCTCTAGGCATTAAAGTATGTTGTAGAAATAGCTAGATTTAGTTGAGTAGAGAAGAGATAATGTTTGATGAAGAATATAATGTATATGTCAACTTTGTACAAAGTTTATTTACAGGGGTGTGTAAAAATAACGGAAGAGCTGACAATCGGACCGGAACCGACCTGATCTGAACCAAATGGCTAAGTTTTGGTTTGTTTCAAATAGGTTCGGATCTGATTCTCATAAAACCAGATCCGTAATTCGGTTTGATTTCTGTCCGGTTTCATAGGTCAGGTACTTAGAACCGACCAGAGAACTAAAAATCAATGGTAAAGAATTTTTTTAGATAACGGTTATTGTAGTATGATTTAATACGTAAAAATGATTGAGAATATATATAGTCGTATGTTTAAAGAAAATAATGTTTGAACTCATATAGTTGTATGATCACTTCAATGTTACAGAGAGACAATATTTAATTATTTTGAGACATTGGTAGTTGTATGTCAAATAATCATGAGTTGGAATTGGGATAGTTTTTTTTTTTTTTGAGATATGGGTATAACCGAGAGTCGAACATGAACCAAATCGAAGTGAGCGGTCCGGATCCGATTCTATACTTTAGGACCGTTGGTTTGTTCCGGTTCCAAAAATTTGGAGCCGAATTTATATGGATCGATTCTTGATTTTGAGTAGAACCGAACTGATCCGAGCTAAACCCCTTAAGTTGATGCATCTATTATGAAGCGTTATAGAATGAATAAAAAATAGGCATGCATGGCACTGTCTGTGAACATTACATAGAGTTGTGTTGGTATTTTAATTCCCGTTCTAGAGCTTCCATCAATTCACGAATAACCTGATCATGATATATTAATTGGTCCTCCTAGAGGTTTGGCTTGGGAAACTTTAGGGGGAACCCCACCTCATCAAATGTCCCTAAATTCTCATGAGACGTGACCCGCGAAGCGATGAGCGTGAATTTTTTTGACCTTGATCATTCAGCCTTGGGGCCACGGACTTCGAATCATCCTAGCAAGCGAGTGTCACGAAACATTTTTTACTTGCGGCATGAGGTTTCCTTTTCATTTGAACGTACACGCTTGATGTTGTGCGTTGCTAGCTTTAGCAGTTGCCGCTGGGCGTCAGCGTTGGAGGCTGATTCTTGAACGCGACGTGGAGGGATGCTCTGCCCCTTGTCTTGGTCCAGCTTTCACCAATTTGTGCAGGAGGATTTGGGGCCCATCCTGTGGGGAATTGGGAGGAGGATTTTTTACTCACTCCTGTATCATGATGTGGAAGGACTCGGTTCCATTCCGACTACAGAGTAAAAGGTCACAAGGTCCATTTGTTTGGGGAGGCACAGAAGGGCTCGGAGTCCATTTTATTGGAGTTAGTGAAGAACCTTTGTCTGTTTGCGCTTAGTAAGTACTTGGGGTCCATATATTCCATTGAAGGTGAAGATGGACCTTTGCCTGTTCTGGCCTCAGGAGGATTGGGGTCTGTCCGGATGGAGGTGGTGAAAGACCTTTGTCCGTTCATGTACCAGGATGATTCGGGGTCTGTCCGATTGAAGGTGGCAAAGGACGTCCATCCATTCGTGCCTCAAGAGGAGTCAGGGTCCGTTCGGTTGGAGGTGGGGAAGAACCTTTGTCTATTTGAGCCTCGGGAGGACTCAGGGTCTGTCCGGTTGGAGGTTGAGAAGGACCTTTGTCTGTTCAGGCCTCACGAGGGCTCAACGTCCATCCAGTTGGAGGTGACAAATGAATTTTGTCTGTTCGGGACTCAGGAGGACTCGAGGTCCGTTCATTTGGAGATAGTGAAGGACCTTTTTTTGTTCAGGCCTCAGGAGAACTCATGGTTCATCCGGTTACAGGCGACGAAGGAACTTTTGTCCATTCGGGCCTCGGGAGGATTTGGGGCCCATCCTGTGGGGAATTGGGAGGAGGATTTTTTACTCACTCCTGTATCATGATGTGGAAGGACTCGGTTCCATTCCGACTGCAGAGTAAAAGGTCACAAGGTCCATTTGTTTGGGGAGGCACAGAAGGGCTCGGAGTCCATTTTATTGGAGTTAGTGAAGAACCTTTGTCTGTTTGCGCTTAGTAAGTACTTGGGGTCCATATATTCCATTGAAGGTGAAGATGGACCTTTGCCTGTTCTGGCCTCAGGAGGATTGGGGTCTGTCCGGATGGAGGTGGTGAAGGACCTTTGTCCGTTCATGTACCAGGATGATTCGGGGTCTGTCCGATTGAAGGTGGCAAAGGACGTCCATCCATTCGTGCCTCAAGAGGAGTCAGGGTCCGTTCGGTTGGAGGTGGGGAAGAACCTTTGTCTATTTGAGCCTCGGGAGGACTCAGGGTCTGTCCGGTTGGAGGTTGAGAAGGACCTTTGTCTGTTCAGGCCTCATGAGGGCTCAACGTCCATCCAGTTGGAGGTGACAAATGAATTTTGTCTGTTCGGGACTCAGGAGGACTCGAGGTCCGTTCATTTGGAGATGGTGAAGGACCTTTTTTTGTTCAGGCCTCAGGAGAACTCATGGTTCATCCGGTTACAGGCGACGAAGGAACTTTTGTCCATTCGGGCCTCGGGAGGACTCGAGATCCATCCGATTTGAGGTGGCGATGGACCTTTGGTCGTTCATGCCTATGGAGGACTCGGGGTTCATTTGGTTGGAGGTGCAGAAGGACTTTCACCCATCTCTCTATGATAGTGGAAGGACACCGTGTATCAAAAGACACGAGGAGGTAAATGAAACAGTGTCGCATTATGATGCATGACATAAAATGGGGTCTTGTCATTGAGAACCGAAGACAAAACAAAATTAATAAGAAAACAAGAAAGTATAACTGCATGACCCCAGTAAGTGCGAGGAACACTCATATGAGTCTGAAGACTACGAGCCACATCCATAAGATGACGATTCTTACGTTCAACAATGACATTCTGTTGAGAAGTAAGGACTAGTAATTTAATGGACAATGTCACAATGCAAACAAAACAATGTGAACTGACGACTAAGATACTCCTTAACATTATCAGTGCGAAGAATTTTAATATGGGTATAAAATTATATACAAATCTCATTATAGAACGTAGTAAAAACAAAAAAAATTCAAAACGTTTTTGTAACAAATTCAACCGCGTACACCGAGAGAAATCATCAATAAAGGTAACAAAATACAAGCTACCCCTACCACTAGTTTGAAGGGGAGCAGGACCTCAAGCATCTGAATGAACAAGGTCAAAAAGACGAGAAGAACTACGTCCATGCTTAGCAGGAAAAGTAGATCGGTGATGTTTGCCAAATTGACAAGTCTCGCAATTAAAAGAAGAATCTCCTCGAGGTAAATCAAGCAGAAGCTGATAAAGAATCGGAGGAAGATGCCCAAGCCGAAGATGTCACTGAAGTAAAGAAGAGGAGATAAAAAAAATAGAAGTACTATCAAGGTAGAATAAGCCGCCGCTTTCAGTTCCAGTAGCAATCGTCTCCTTGGAGTGAGGAATCTGAAAAACACAAGTATATGGAGTAAAAATATCTTCACAATTCAATTATTTGCAAAGAGCAGTTGTTGGGAATAGTGCCCTTCAATGTTCCCTAAGATTTGAAGAGGCATCACAAATCAGGCTAAGGGGCACAATGTATTTGATGCTTGGTCTAGTCTTTGTTTGCAGGACAGTCCTTGATTGGATAAGGGTACCCAAAAGAGTAAGCTGACAAGTTATATATTTTGTCTAAGGCAAAATCATTGAGAACAAGTGTTAGTCTCAGCACAACCGCTGAGATAAATGTTTGTCTTAGCTGAGAAGAAGAAAGCGCTGAGACAGCTGTGAAGAAGAACCGCTGAGACAAGGAATCGCTGAGACAAAGTCAGCAAAATTACACTATGTCCAGAAGCGTTGAGTGAAGCAGATTCACTCAACGCTTCTAATGAAGGGCCAAGTCTATGCGCGCTGAGTGATTCAACATTGTTGAAGCCAGGAAAATTCCTAACCTCAAAAATAGGATCAAGGCAGCCTAAGGTTACTGATTCTACGATCCGACGTTACAGATCAAGTGGCTAGCACGAGAGAGAGAGGAAACTATCTATAAGCACACCCCAAGTGCTCCAGCGGGGAGGTCCCACCACGTACCCGGAAGCTTAGAAGAAGCTTCCCCTCCGCAACCAAAAGGCTGGGCGAGATACTAGGTCGGTATGGACTTGGCGAGTACCTACTTGGGGGGACCTCGCCTCTTCCAAAAGGTGTCATTTCCAGTACCCTTGGGGGTCTATTTATAGAGAAATCCTGGGGGGGGGGAGGTAGGCGAGTATCTAGCCTCTACGAGCGAATATCTAGGGCTACTCGCCCATACTCGCGAGATACTCGCCCAAACTCGCCTCTGCTCGTCACAGCTCGCCACAGCTCGCCCAAACTCTCCTCTGCTCACCACAGCTCGCCCAAGCTCGCCTTTTCTCGCCACAACTCACCCAAGCTCGCCTCTGCTCGCTACAGCTCGCCACTGCTCGCCCAATGGTCTGCGAATAGCCATCTGCTTGAGTACTTCTGATCTCAATGAATTACGGGTTATACAAACATCACTCAACGCTTGATTGTTTCTGGAATTTTTTTAAGTCCAGAAAGGGTGACGTCAGCTGATGTCATCAGAAGTCAACAAGTCAAAGCATTTCAAAGTCGTTACAGGAAAGCTACGATAGTGCCGGAAGCTACTGTTTGTCCTCTTCTGAGGGAGGTGGCGCTCATCCTCCATGGCTGGGCCCACAATACTATTAAGAGTCGTTGAATCTCAAGGACATATAAAAGGAAATATTTAGCTTGAAAGTATCAACTTTTTTAGGGTTTGCAAAAAGAGGCGGTTGGACATCGTTTTCTTCGACGAGCTTGAAAGAGCAGTCCAGCAGAGAAAGCCAGGGGGTAGATAAAGATAGCTGAAGCTTCTTCCACTTTAGTAGGATAGTTCTGGGCAGAACAAGATAGTTGATTCTTCTAATTCAGCAAAAGTGAAGATAGTTGTTGAAGAGGACTCATTGCTTCAACAGCAGGTAGCTGAGTAAATCTGATCAGCAACGAAGTTAGCTGGTGAAGAGGACTCTTTTCTTCAACAGCAAGTAGCCTGGACTAAGATCTGCTCAGTCTAGCAAGATAGACTTAGAGATTAATCTCTGAGTCAGTTATTTAATTATTTCATGTAAATTACCCCGTAGGATTCAGTGTTTACTGAATCTGAGTGTAGGCCTAAGTAATTAGGCTGAGTGCTAGATCTTTTTAGATCTAAGCAGTAGGAACACTTGGTGTTCTGAGGTAGGTGACTACAAAGTCACTGAGTTGTAGGTGACAGGATTGTCACTGAGTTATAGGTCTTGGAGGAGACTAAGTGTAGGGCCTTTGTGCCTGAGGTAGATGATTAATTAATCACTGAGCTGTAGGTGCCTGGAAGGGCACTGAGGTAGGTACTTGTTGGGTACTGAGCTGTAGGAGTTCTGCAACACTCTGAGAGTAGGGTTGTGTGCCTAAAACTGTAGGGCTGAGAAGCCTGAGTTGTAGACCTTTGTGTAAGGTTGATGTTGAAGCCAAAAATGACCTCAACAAATGTTCACGAACCTAAGTGCAGTCAATGCCTACTTCTCTCAAACCTCGACCCCTGACAGGTTGCTAAGGCCCTAACACAGACCCAAAGCCTCAGCTGGGAGGTCCCACCACACACCCGGAAGATCTCTGAGAGCTTCCCCTCCAAAGCCAAATGCTGGGCTGGGAGCTCTTCAGAAGGCACTAGGGCTAGAGGAAAATGATCAACTTGCCTTCTAAAGAGCCCTTATGGGTCTTTTTATAGCCTTCCTTTGACCTGAAAATACTGAAATACCCCTGAGGGGTCTGCCAATAGCCAAATCCCGCTGTCATTCAAAGGGCACTTGGGTAATTTTACCTCGGGATAATATATTATAAAATAAAATGGTCCTCTTTATGAGCGCCGGGCCCCACCACGTGGGCCCACTTGGCGAGAACCCTGGCCGAGAAGGCTCTCGCTGGACCCCCACCCGGGCCAACCTTGGCGAGACCCCCCTTGCCAGGGAGGTTCGCGCCCTCCACGGTTTCGAAGAGCTCGCGACTGAAGGCCCTCTTGGGGCCTTCTCGCCTCCCCTGGGCGGGAGCTTGCCCTAGGGCGGAAGCTTCCGCGGTCAGGCCCTCTGCTTCGGTCGTTCGACGATCTCTCCTGCCGAGAGGTCGACCATCTGCCCTGGTCGGTCGACGATCTCTCCTGCCGAGAGGTCGACCATCTGCCCTGGTCGGTCGACGATTTCTCCTGCCGAGAGCTTGAACATCTGCCTTGGGCGGGAGCCCCTTCAGGGCGAGAACTCTATAAGTATGTCTTAGGGCTAACCCAGGGCTAACCTGAGCCTAGCCCAATTCCTCAGTGGTGTCTCCGGGTCCCACCCAGCGAATATGGGGTTGTACACAATCCCCGCTCTTTTCGAGCTAGCCCTGCGCTCGACAAGACAAGTCCAACCCCCAAAATATTCGCTGGACACGTGCCCGCCTATCAAGGGAATCTTTTGGTGGGTCCCACTGCGGCTATAAATATGTACTGATGGACGTTCATACGCCCTGCCCTTAAAATACGACTCTCTGACTGAGCTCTCGCCTCCGGGATTTTCGCGCGAGCTCACCATGCATCCCAAGCGTGCTGCCAAACCGCTTCCGCAGGACCTCCAAGACCGGTTAGCCGCTGCCCAAGCGCGGGCCTTGGCTAACTGTGCGGCGGTGGCTCCATGGTTAGCGAAAAAGACTTTAACCGCCGGGCCTTCGGAGCCGAAGAAGAAGGAAAAGAAAAGGGCGAAGGCGGTCCGGCGGGACCTTTCTCGCGAGAACAGGGATCCTCCTTCCCCCACTCCCAATTCTGCCGGAGATCCTTCCCTACGGAAGGTAAGCCTTTCGCCCGTGCCTACCGAGCTAACTGTACATTAGATTCGATGATTAAAGTATGCTTTCGCAGGAGTCCGCTCCCAATAATGACGCCGAAATTCCGCCCAGCTCTTCGAACCTACCCGCTCATCCCCCGAGGGCCAAACACGGGTCTCGGAAAGGATTCCTCCAGCCGGGACCGGAACGACAGGTACATTTTCCCTTGTCAATATTTCAACCAGACCCTTTCTTTTCTGAACCGTCTTCTCGCAGTGCCAGCTCCCGCCGACCCGGGTCTATCCACCCGGGAAGATGAAGCGAGAACCGTCGAAGTGCCTCCCGCGGTGGCCAATCCTCTCCTGCAGGCGGGAGGGGCGGCTTCTGAACCTTCTGCTACTCTCAAGGATGCTGATCGCCCCTTGAGAGAAGACAACTCCCCTCATGCTTCCGGCCAGGCCGGGATCATCGTGCGCGAGCCCTTCCGCCCGGGCTGGGCAAGCCTCTTCACCTCCTTTATGGAACCAACGGAGGGGCCGGGCCTTCTCGTCCAACTTTGGCTGACGGTTCTCGCCCAGCCGCAGGTATGCGAAAACTTTTTCGGACTGTCGATCGTCATGCCTTGACCAAAATTCTCGCGTGTTTCTTCCGCAGGTGATCCTGGCTTGCGGTCGGAAGTCAACGAGGAAGGAGAGGAAGAGGAAGAAGAAGACGAGGAAGAAGAGGATGAAGAGTCCCCCCTCCCTTCGTCTGGCGAGATAGAGGAAACCCTGAACAGTGCAGGGAGCGCGAAGGGGAGACGGAGGAAGATCTCGGCCATCCTGGCCAAGCTTGTCCGGCGAGACCGTGCCCATGCTGCCGCGGCGAAAGCATTCCGCGAATCCGTGGAGCAAAGACTGGAGGCTCTGGAGTGGGACTTCTTCTTGGGCGAGACTGATTTCCCGCGCGGGCCTTCCGCCGAGTCTTCGCCAGGGAGGTGCATCTCGCAGATCCGGGACTACGCCAGGCGGATCAACCTTGGGTGTACCACGCTATCGTCTTACTTCAACCCGTTGGCGCCCCCGAGGACTAGGCGGCGAGAACGGGGATGATGGAGCTGGAAACCCTACTAGCCTTCGCGCTCTGAATCTTAGTGTATCTCTCTCTTTTTTTTCTTTTTCTCTTCCCCTTGTTTCTCTTTTTCAATGTCTGTAATAAACATTATTATTAATTAAGTTTTATCCAGCTTGCGCTAGCGAGAGTCTCGCTTCTACCCATGTCTCTCTTTTCCCTTTCCTTTTTATCGCTCTGCGGGGCTTTTTAATCAAGGCGCTTACCCCGATCTAGGATGCTTGCGCTGATCTAGGAGGTTTGCGTTAACCCAGGAGGCTTGCGCCAGTCTAGGAGGCTTGCGCCGATCCAGGCAGTCGCGTCGAAACCTGAAGCGACCGTTGACCGCCGTCATCCTGAGGGGGATAACCGAGGCGTCGTTAGCCCGGATTCTGACAGCTGTACTCCGCTATCATTTTCTCTCTCCGCCGGATGAACTCATGATGACTACGATTCCCTATAAATTTGAGAAGCCTACCAACCGCATTTATTTCTCCGATCCGGAACCTCAGCCTTCCCTCCGCGCTCTCGCGTTCTTGCTTCCGCTTCGACTCCCCCACAGCTCTCGCTCTTACTCACGAACTAGCCATGCCTGGCGAGAGCAAGGGTCGCGCCCATTGCGCGGAAGCCTTCCAGAAACACCTCTTCCCTTCCTGCAAGCTCACCCTCGACGAATACAACGTGATCGTCGACCGCTACGTTCCCGCCGGCTTCTCGGCGCGGAACCCGGGGAATCATGACAGGGTGAATACCCCCGGGGCGGGAGAGCTTGCCATCCCCCTCGAGCATTTCGAGGTGGGCTTCCGCCTCCCCCTGTGGCCGGAGGTTCGGTTAGCTCTCCGCTATTATGGGGTGGTGCCCGCCCAGCTAAACCCGAACTCCGTCGCGATCCTTATAGCATTCATATGCTATATGCGATCCGAGAGGATCGAGTTTAGTCTGCCCATCTTCCGGAAGCTATTCAACTTCCGTGCCAAGGGGGGGGGGTAGTTTTCTTCTCCGGGCAACAGCTCGAGGTTACCGGTCTCGCCAATAAGCACCACCATTGGGGCGAGAAGTTCGTTTACGTCAGCGGGGACTTCGGCAACGTCCCGCTTCAGCCCGTCCAGTATGAAGACGCTGCCTACAAGCCGCCCGCTCTGGGATCGCGCGAGAGCGCAATCCTGGAATTCTTCGGGACCAAGGAGTTCGACGTCCCCTATCTTCTGCGGGACGTCGACTCCCTCCCTTTTGTTCAATCGGGCGAAGGTACGGTCTCGCCTCAGATTCCCTTTTTTATCAAAAATTTTCTTGCGCTGAAGTGCTAAAGCGTTTTTACTTTGCAGGAGAGCGGGAGGTCCCTCTGCGCCAACCCTTCGCCGCAGGCCGGGGTGCCGAGGGTCTGGCAGCGAGAGGCTCCCTGGCGCTCGCGGAAGCTAGCGCCAGCGCCTGCCGAGAAGATCCAACCCCTTCCATGCCGCCACCGGCCAAGAAGCGGAAGGCCACCCTTCCTCCTCTCCGCGCGCTGAAGAGGCCCAAGCCTTCTGCCGCCGACAAGGGGAAATCGCTGGCGGTCTCGCCCGCCCAACCTCCTCCTGAGGGCAGGTCCTTTGAAGCGATCCTTCAGAGGGCCAGTGAGATGGATGCCGCCGCCGCCGCCAAGAGCCGCGCCGAGGCTTCCGCCAGGAACACATCGGCCGTAGGCGAGGCTGGGGGAGAAGTGGTTGCCGCCGAGACCTCCGCCAACGTCCCGCCCCAGGAGGTGCCGAGAGGGCACCGGAACTTTGGTTTAGGCATCAGGTACGCCGACTCGGAGGGGAAGCCCCAGATGGAATGGGACCCCAAGACAAACTCAATCAGGGTTTCGACCCTCCTTCCCCGATGGGCGGAGGGGGAAAATGTGACCGGCGAGGCCTTCTCGCTTGGGTATGGTCTATACAGCCGGGAAGATGCCAGCGTGTTCGACCAGACGCCTACCCGCCTTCTAGCCTTCGACGCCACCCGGGCCGTAATGCGCGGGTTCGAGCTTACACATATGTGTGCGCGTCGAAGCATCACCATTGACAAGAACTTCACTGATATGCGCAAGGCGAGGGAGGACGCGATAGCTCGCGCGCATGCCGCGGAAGAAGAACTCGCGAGAGCTCAACAGGAGCTCGCGGATGCTAAATTGGCGCTGTCTCTGCGCCCTGCGACCGAGGTAGGCGAGACCTTCCTGAGTCCTTGCCCCCGTTTCCTCGAAGTTTCTACTGTGTAATGCGTGACTAATCTTTTATCCCTTTTGCAGGATTCCGCCCAAGTCAGGGAGCTTCGCGCAGAGCTGGCCAACGCGCGCTGCGAGAGCGTCCTCCTGAGGGAACAGCTCCGCGCAGAGCTGGCGAAGGTCCCGCCCCCGGAGCTAGATGCGAGGTTGCGGAGTCGTTACCTCTCGGAGTACGACGTCGATAAGCTGCTTCAAGCCAACGCTCAGGCGACCGTCAAGCTGACGCTCGAGACGCTGCGAGACGTCGAGCTGCTCCGGGAGGACGGCGCGACCATCGACGCTCGCCAACTTCTCCCTTGGCTTTACGACCCAGTTCCTAAACCTCCGGGCGCGCCGGACTCGCCGCTCTCAGATGTCCCGAGGTCCTCTACCGCCGTTGACGAGACGTCCGGGGAAGGCTCTGGCGATGATTCAAGCGAGAGCACCAGTGGGGACTACAGCGCGTCCCCTTGAGGTGTCTTTTATTTTGAATATCTTTTTGTAATGAGCGAGAACCTCCTTCTGTAATTAACTTTTTTATAAAGTAATGTCTCATTTTCATTTTTCATTTCCCCCTTTTTTTTTTATCATTATCCATGCGTGCTTTGAAAGTATGTTACTCTGCCGAATGACCCCCGCGCGAGCTTCCGCCGAGACCCTTAGTCTCTTTAGGGTGACCTTCCTTAGAGATCAGTTAGGCGGGAACCTCGCGTCGTCGATTGAATCGTTCTGCCTAGGTCCGCCGGGAGCTTTCTTTTTGCGAGAACCTCCTTTAGCCGAGACCTTTGCTGGCTGAGACCTCCGGGCCGGGATCCTCACCGGCCGAAACCTCCGGGCCGCGATCTGCCGAGACCTCCAAGCCAAGACTTTTACTGGCCGAGACCCCTGAGCCGAGACCTTTACTGGCCGAGACCCCTGAGCCGAGACCTTTACTGGCCGAGACCCCTGAACCGAGACACTTTAGGGATTTACCCCCGGTCTAGGTCAGGGTCCTGCCCACATATTTTTCCAACCAATCAAGAACCAAGGATCAAAAGGTCAAGGACTCCACCTATCCCCCGCAGGCGAGCCTTCGGACCTGCCAGCTTGGTGGGAGCCTGCGCAGCGGGTCTGCCTGGGGCCGAGCCAAGCTCGGGGTGTCGTTGGGGTGGCTAAGAACAAAGTATCACAAGAGCCAGCCTATCCCCCACAGGCGAGCCTTTGGACCTGCCGGCTAGATGAGAGCCTGCGCAGCGGGTCTACCTGGGGCCGAGCCGAGCTCGGGGTGTCGTTGAAGTGGCTAAGAACAAAGTATCACAAGAGCCAGCCTATCCCCCACAGGCGAGCCTTCGGACCTGCCAGCTAGATGAGAGCCTGCGCAGCGGGTCTACCTGGGGCCGAGCCGAGCTCGGGGTGTCGTTGAAGTGGCTAAGAACAAAGTATCACAAGAGCCAGCCTATCCCCCACAGGCGAGCCTTCGGACCTGCCAGCTAGATGAGAGCCTGCGCAGCGGGTCTACCTGGGGCCGAGCCGAGCTCGGGGTGTCGTTGAAGTGGCTAAGAACAAAGTATCACAAGAGCCAGCCTATCCCCCACAGGCGAGCCTTCGGACCTGCCAGCTAGATGAGAGCCTGCGCAGCGGGTCTACCTGGGGCCGAGCCGAGCTCGGGGTGTCGTTGAAGTGGCTAAGAACAAAGTATCACAAGAGCCAACCTATCCCCCACAGGCGAGCCTTCGGACCTGCCAGCTAGATGAGAGCCTGCGCAGCGGGTCTACCTGGGGCCGAGCCGAGCTCGGGGTGTCGTTGAAGTGGCTAAGAACAAAGTATCACAAGAGCCAACCTATCCCCCACAGGCGAGCCTTCGGACCTGCCAGCTAGATGAGAGCCTGCGCAGCGGGTCTACCTGGGGCCGAGCCGAGCTCGGGGTGTCGTTGAAGTGACTAAGAACAAAGTATCACAAGAGCCAACCTATCCCCCACAGGCGAGCCTTCGGACCTGCCAGCTAGATGAGAGCCTGCGCAGCGGGTCTACCTGGGGCCGAGCCGAGCTCGGGGTGTCGTTGAAGTGGCTAAGAACAAAGTATCACAAGAGCCAACCTATCCCCCACAGGCGAGCCTTCGGACCTGCCAGCTAGATGAGAGCCTGCGCAGCGGGTCTACCTGGGGCCGAGCCGAGCTCGGGGTGTCGTTGAAGTGGCTAAGAACAAAGTATCACAAGAGCCAACCTATCCCCCACAGGCGAGCCTTCGGACCTGCCAGCTAGATGAGAGCCTGCGCAGCGGGTCTACCTGGGGCCGAGCCGAGCTCGGGGTGTCGTTGAAGTGGCTAAGAACAAAGTATCACAAGAGCCAACCTATCCCCCACAGGCGAGCCTTCGGACCTGCCAGCTAGATGAGAGCCTGCGCAGCGGGTCTACCTGGGGCCGAGCCGAGCTCGGGGTGTCGTTGAAGTGGCTAAGAACAAAGTATCACAAGAGCCAACCTATCCCCCACAGGCGAGCCTTCGGACCTGCCAGCTAGATGAGAGCCTGCGCAGCGGGTCTACCTGGGGCCGAGCCGAGCTCGGGGTGTCGTTGAAGTGGCTAAGAACAAAGTATCACAAGAGCCAACCTATCCCCCACAGGCGAGCCTTCGGACCTGCCAGCTAGATGAGAGCCTGCGCAGCGGGTCTACCTGGGGCCGAGCCGAGCTCGGGGTGTCGTTGAAGTGGCTAAGAACAAAGTATCACAAGAGCCAACCTATCCCCCACAGGCGAGCCTTCGGACCTGCCAGCTAGATGAGAGCCTGCGCAGCGGGTCTACCTGGGGCCGAGCCGAGCTCGGGGTGTCGTTGAAGTGGCTAAGAACAAAGTATCACAAGAGCCAACCTATCCCCCACAGGCGAGCCTTCGGACCTGCCAGCTAGATGAGAGCCTGCGCAGCGGGTCTACCTGGGGCCGAGCCGAGCTCGGGGTGTCGTTGAAGTGGCTAAGAACAAAGTATCACAAGAGCCAACCTATCCCCCACAGGCGAGCCTTCGGACCTGCCAGCTAGATGAGAGCCTGCGCAGCGGGTCTACCTGGGGCCGAGCCGAGCTCGGGGTGTCGTTGAAGTGGCTAAGAACAAAGTATCACAAGAGCCAGCCTATCCCCCACAGGCGAGCCTTCGGACCTGCCAGCTAGATGAGAGCCTGCGCAGCGGGTCTACCTGGGGCCGAGCCGAGCTCGGGGTGTCGTTGAAGTGGCTAAGAACAAAGTATCACAAGAGCCAACCTATCCCCCACAGGCGAGCCTTCGGACCTGCCAGCTAGATGAGAGCCTGCGCAGCGGGTCTACCTGGGGCCGAGCCGAGCTCGGGGTGTTGATGAAGATTCCTTCAAACAGGCCTATTCTATCATTGAGATGAGGAGTCATAGCCAATATTCTGAAATAAACTTATTGAAAATGCAATAGTTATTTACAACATTACAATCCTTCTTTCCCCTTACGGGTAGAAGCGCTTCAGGTCATCACCATTCCAGGTGTGACTCAAGGTCCTTCCCTCCGCATCCTGGAGATAGTAGCCTCCGTTAACCAGAGCCTTCTCTACTATATAAGGCCCCTCCCAGCTAGGGTTGAGCTTACCAACAGCGGCCGACCTTCCTGCAGCGTCGACCTTTTTCAGTACTAGATCCCCCTCGGTGAATTGCTTGACTCTGATGTGCTTATCGAAGTACCGAGCCATTCGCCGTTTTATTTCTTCTTGTCTGATGGCAGCAACATCCCGCAGCTCTTCCACCATATATAATGAGAGGCGCAACCCTTCCTCATTCTCCAACCTCCAAGCTTCGCTTCCTCCACCTGCGGCCGTGACCCTTGGGGACCGAACCTCGAACTCCACCGGGAGGACAGCCTCGCACCCATGAGAGAGCCTGAAGGGGGTCTCTCCTGTGGACGTGTTCGGAGTTGTTCGCAAGGCCCACAGGACGGAAGGGAGCTGTTCCACCCAGTTACCCTTCAGGTTCTCCACCTTCTTTTTGAGCAAGTTGACAATGACCTTGTTCGCCGCCTCCACCTGGCCATTGCTCCGAGGATGATGGACAGAGGCGAACCTGAGATCGATCCCCAATTGGGTGCAGAAGCTGATGAATTCTTCGCTGGCAAACTGAGGACCGTTGTCTGTCACTATCGCTTGGGGCAATCCGTGCCTGCAAATGATTTCCCCCCAAACGAAGTTTCTGATGACCTGGGAAGTTACCTTGGCTAACGGCTTGATCTCCAGCCATTTGGAGAAGTAGTCAATCATCACTAGGAGGAACCTCCTTTGCCCGCTAGCTGGAGGGAAGGGTCCAACCAGGTCCATCCCCCAAATGGCGAAGGGCCATGGCGCCGTGATGCTTCGAAGTCTTTGGGCGGGCAAGAGCTGGAGAGGAGCATGTACTTGGCACTTCCGACACCTCCTTGCGAATTCAGCTGTATCCCTCCTTATGGTCCGCCAGAAATATCCCTGCCTTATCACCCTTGCTTCCAATGTCCTTCCCCCTGAATGGCTGCCGCACTCTCCAGAATGCACCTCTTCCAGGATCCTCGGGACTTCCTCTTCGGTTACGCATCTCGCGAGGAGCCCTGACAACATCTTCCGATGCAAGCTCCCTTCCAGCATCAGGTAATGAGCCGCCTTGTGCCTGAAGCTCTTTGCATCCTTGACTTCTTCCGACAGTTCTCCTGTGGTTAAGAAAGTCACCAATGGATCCATCCATGAGGACCGCCGATTCACCTCCATCAACTCCCCTTCTTCAATGGCTGGTCGGAATAGTTCGGTTAGGGTACCTCCTCCCCGAGGCCCGAACCTCGCCAGTCGATCAGCTGCCGCGCTTTCCTCCCTGGGGACATGTCGAATAGAGAATGAACGGAAACCCCCAATGATGGCTCTTACCTTAGATAGATACCTCGCGAGGGTCGGCTCCCGGGCCTCAAACTCGCCTCGGATCTGCGATGCTACCACCATTGAGTCGGTGAAGGCTTCCACATCCTGGATTTCCAACTCCTTCGCCAAGCGAAGGCCGGCGATCACAGCCTCATACTCTGCTTGGTTGTTGGTTACAGGGAAATGGAAAGTCACGGCTTGCTCTATGGTAACTCCCTGAGGGCTTACTAACACCACACCTCCTCCCAGGGAGTGCCTTCCTGAGGCCCCGTCGACCACCATCTTCCATGCTTCTTGCGGTTTTGGTTCTTCAGCCTCCGCCTCGGTAACATAATCCGCCAAAAAGTCCGCCACGGCCTGGGCTTTGATAGAGAGCCTCGGGACGAAAGAGATGTCAAACTCGCTTAGCTCGATGGACCACTTTGCCAACCTTCCTGAATGTTCCACCCCCTCCAAGACCTTGCGAAGGGGATGGTCGGTTATCACCCTAATCGAGTGTGCTTGAAAGTAAGGGCGAAGCTTCCTAGCTGAGATGACCAAAGCATATGCTAGCTTTTCCAGGATGGGGTATCGGAGCTCCGCCTTTTTTAAGATTCGGCTGACATAATAGACGGGTAACTGCTTCTTCCCCTCTTCCCTAACCAAGACGGAGCTCACCGCCTCTCCTCCCACTCCTAAATACAAGGCTAGGTCCTCCCCTTCCTTCGGGCTTTGAAGTAACGGAGCTTGGGAGAGTTGCCTCTTCAGCCCCTGAAAAGCCTCTTCACACTCGGCCGTCCATTCGAACGCTTGGTTGCCACGAAGTACTTTGAAGAAGGAGGAACATCTATCCCCTGACCGAGAGAGGAACCTGCTTAACCCGGCCAACTTCCCGGTCAAGCGCTGGACCTCCTTGGCGTTGCGAGGCGATTCTAGGTCTAGAATAGCCTTAACCTTATCGGGGTTGGGCTCTACCCCCGCGGGAGTCAAGAGGTGCCCGAGGAATTTGCCGCGACTAGCCCCGAAGACGCACTTCAAGGGGTTCAACCTCATCTTGAACTTCCGCAGGGTGGCAAACGTTTCCTCCAAGTCCCGCAAGTGGGAAACAACACACTTGCTCTTGACCATGAGGTCGTCCACGTAGACCTCCAGGTTCCTTCCCCTTTGATCTCGAAAGATTCGATCCATCATGCGTTGGTATGTTGCCCCTGCATTCTTCAATCCGAAGGGCATCATCTTATAGCTGAAGCATCCCTCTCTTGTGATGAAGGAAACATCCTTGACATCAGGAGGGTGCATCCGGATCTGGTGGTAACCTGAAAATGCATCTAAAAAACTCATAAGAGAAAAACCGACGGCTGAGTCAACCAGCGCGTCGATTCGAGGCAAAGGGTAACAATCTTTGGGGCATGATTTATTTAATAAGGAAAAATCAATACACATGCGCCATTTTCCTCCTCCCTTCTTTACCATTACCACGTTGGAGATCCAGCCTGGATACTGGATCTCTGAGATGAAGCCTGCGTCCAGGAGCTTTTGGACCTCCTCTCGGATGGGGGCTTCTAGCTTGGTGGCGATGGCCCTCATCTTTTGGCGTATGGGGCGGGCTCTGGAATCCAGGTTCAAGCGGTGACAGGCCACGTCCGCGTCGATGCCCGGCATGTCTGCCGCGCTCCAAGCGAAGATGTCGACGTTGCCCTGGATGCAGGCTCGCATCCGCTCCTGATCCTCAAGGCTCAAGCCTCCGCTGATCCGAATCCTTTGCGCCTCCCCCGCTCTTGTAAGCACCTCCATCTCCACCACCTCTTCGGCCGGCTCCAGCCCCGACCGCTCCCAACTTACCCTTGCCTCTTCCCGCTCAAACTCGAGCTCTTCTCCCCCAACCTCATCAACTTCCATCGCCTCCTCCAGGCTCTCCTCCTGCCTCTGCTCTTCTTCATCCACCACTCCTCTCACCTCTTCTGGGCTGATCTCCCCCAACTCCTCTGCCTCCGCCACCTCCTCAGCAACCTCCATCGCCTCTCCCAGGCTCATCCCCCCTTCCTCAACTCTTTCCTGCTCAGCCATCTCCCTCTCCAACTCCTCTGCCTCCTCCATCCATGACACGGTGTTAACCGCCGTCACATAGCACTGCCTTGCCATCTTCGGATCCCCCCTGATCCTCACCTGCACCCCTCCATTGTTGAACTTGAGGCATTGGTGGTACGAGGAGGGTACACAGCGAAAGGCGCTGATGAGGGGGCGCCCAAAGATGGCATTGTAACTACTCGGGGCGTCCACGATTACGAACCGACAGTTCCGTGAGACGCCCCCAAGCCTCACATGCAAGCCTACTCCTCCTTCCACCTCTTTCCTTTCGCCGGAGAAGCCAAAAAGCGGTCCATCAGAAGCCAGGACCCTTTTTCCTTCCACCCTCATCTCATCGAAAGCCTTCTTGAAGATCACATTCACCGAGCTCCCATTATCCACCAGTATCCGGGAGACGGTGTAGTTCTCCACCGCTGTCTGGATCACAAGCGCGTCGCAGAACGGGTCCTCGTAGTCTGGCATATCCGCGGATGAGAAAGTGATCTTCTCCTCTGGGGGTGGAGCCTGGGAGGTCGAGGCGACCCCTCGGCGGAACATGGTTTGAAGGCTCCCCTTGCGGGTTGCCTCGATCCCCACTCCCCCGTGGATCACTCCGATCCCTCCTCGGGTCCCCACGTCAATCCTGTCTTCACATCTGTCCTCCACCTCTTCCCGCTGTACTTCAACGATCCTTACAGGCGGATCTTGTCTTCCGGCCACTCTGGCCCCTCTAATCTCCAGAAACTCTGGGCAGGTGGCCGTTGCGTGACCTTCCTCCTGATGGAAGTCACAATAAGGCAACGCCACCCTGCCCCCTCTTCCTTCTCCTCCTCCCCTTCTTCCGGCTCCCCGAAGTCTTCTACCTCTTCCCCTTCCCACCTCCATAGCCTCCTGCGGCAGTGGGAAATGACCCCTTGGTCCCTGTCGCCATCCTCCCTGCTCCAGCCTTCTGGGCTCCCGAAAGTTATCTCTTATCTGAAGTCCTCCCTGGCCCTGGGGGCGACCCTCCTGAGGCCTCCAACCCAGTCGGTTGTTTGGCTCCCTGGCCCCCCCATGCTGTTGCCCCTGCCCTCGGGGCTCTTCTCTTCTCCTATCTTCCCTCGGCTCCCTCTGCTCCCTCTGCTCTCTCTGCCTTCCCGCCACCGGCTCCTTCACGTCGTCCTCGGCCAGCCTGGCCAGCTTCCTCGCAAACGCCGGGTTTGCCCTCTCGAAGTCTATCTCCTTCGCCGCCCTTTCCATGAGCTCCTCAAAAGAGAGAGGGGACACTCTCTTCAACTCCATGCTAAAAAACCCTGGCCTCAGCCCCAGGGTGAAGGCTAGCATCAGCGCATACCCCGGGACCTCCTGGACCAGGAGAACCTCCTCTTGGAACCGGTCGACATAGCGACCCAACGTCTCCTCCGGCCCCTGCCTCACTGCAAACAGGCACTCAGCCTCCTTCTTCCTTTTCTTCGAAGTTGAGAATCTCAACAGAAAACCCCTCCGCAGATCCTCAAAGCTGTAGATGGAACTCGCCGGCAACTGGTGGAACCAGTCCCTGGCCTTTTCTTTCAGAGTGATGGCAAAAAGCCTACACTTGAAGGCATCCGACATTTGCCTGATGGACACCACGTCCTCGAACCATTGCACGTGCTGGACCGGGTCATCCTTCCCGGTGTAGTAGGTCATGTCCGGCTCCCAGAACCCCTCCGGCACTGGAGCCGAGACAATGAGCTCACTAAAGGGGGTCTCGCCCCCTGCCTGGCGAGAAGGCACGTCTCGCGATCTCGGTTGGCTGGACCGATCCGCGAGACCCTGCCCGGGGAAGAGTTCCCGCACCGTCGCCTCCTTCTCGCCCAGATCCGCCGGGAGCTCCTTCCCGAGACGCTGACCTGGGAAGAGCTCCCGCGCGGCTACGTCTCTCTCGCCTGCCTCTACCGGGACCTCCTTACCGGGTCGCTGCCCTGGAGCGTTCTCGCCTAGCAGCGGAACCACCTCCACCGGAACCTGCGGCGTCTCCCACTCGTTCCTTGCCGAGAAGGCCAAGTTGATCGTCTGCATGACTTCTCGCCTGAAGTCCTCAAACATTTTCCTCGTCGCCTCGTCCACCCGGGTGGGGGATCCTCCCGCGCCTGATCCTTCACCCTCGCCTCCTGCCATGGGACTTAACTCAAGATTTTCTTGCACCGACTGCTTCCACGCTCACCGCACCAGAACTGTTGAAGCCAAAAATGACCTCAACAAATGTTCACGAACCTAAGTGCAGTCAATGCCTACTTCTCTCAAACCTCGACCCCTGACAGGTTGCTAAGGCCCTAACACAGACCCAAAGCCTCAGCTGGGAGGTCCCACCACACACCCGGAAGATCTCTGAGAGCTTCCCCTCCAAAGCCAAATGCTGGGCTGGGAGCTCTTCAGAAGGCACTAGGGCTAGAGGAAAATGATCAACTTGCCTTCTAAAGAGCCCTTATGGGTCTTTTTATAGCCTTCCTTTGACCTGAAAATACTGAAATACCCCTGAGGGGTCTACCAATAGCCAAATCCCGCTGTCATTCAAAGGGCACTTGGGTAATTTTACCTCGGGATAATATATTATAAAATAAAATGGTCCTCTTTATGAGCGCCGGGCCCCACCACGTGGGCCCACTTGGCGAGAACCCTGGCCGAGAAGGCTCTCGCTGGACCCCCACCCGGGCCAACCTTGGCGAGACCCCCCTTGCCAGGGAGGTTCGCGCCCTCCACGGTTTCGAAGAGCTCGCGACTGAAGGCCCTCTTGGGGCCTTCTCGCCTCCCCTGGGCGGGAGCTTGCCCTAGGGCGGAAGCTTCCGCGGTCAGGCCCTCTGCTTCGGTCGTTCGACGATCTCTCCTGCCGAGAGGTCGACCATCTGCCCTGGTCGGTCGACGATCTCTCCTGCCGAGAGGTCGACCATCTGCCCTGGTCGGTCGACGATTTCTCCTGCCGAGAGCTTGAACATCTGCCTTGGGCGGGAGCCCCTTCAGGGCGAGAACTCTATAAGTATGTCTTAGGGCTAACCCAGGGCTAACCTGAGCCTAGCCCAATTCCTCAGTGGTGTCTCCGGGTCCCACCCAGCGAATATGGGGTTGTACAGTTGAGGTAGGTGGCTTGAGGGTCACTGAGTGTAGGAGCACTGCAAAGCTCTGATGTAGGAACCTGTTGGTTCTGAGGAATGTGTCCTGAAAAGGATACTGAGTGTAGGAACTTGCTGAAGTTCTGAATGTAAGGCTGGGGGCCTGAGGTGTAAGCTCTGATGAACATATTTGGAGTAGTTTTGCCTTGTCTAACAAAAGTTAGAAAGGTGGGAGAGATAGTGGATCTATCCATAATTTGGGGAACCACTATAAATCTTTGTGTGCTTGTTTGTGTGTTTTGTTCTTCTTTTATTAATTACAGGTGTTAAGGACAAGCTCTAGATCACCCTAAGCTGAAAGCTAAAAGAAAGTATTAAGATAGTAAAAAGACTCAAAGAGATTTAAAGACCTATTCACCCCCCTCTAGGTGACCAGCTAACCTTGAAATAAGAACTTTCAGCAGTGACAGAAAGAAGGTTGCAAGAAAAATTTGGGATATAAAGAGTGTTTTGAATCTGAAAAGAATGAGTAACATGCACTGTGCCGGCCAGACCCATAAACCGGAGATGGAGAACCGTCCGCAATAAGAACCAGAGAAGAAGTAGACTGAGCACCAGAATCAATGAGTCACCTACTCGTAGTAGTCAACTGAGCATCACCAGAAGTATCAAGAGAAGAAGTAGACTTTTTGGAGGAATCAGCCGTAGCAGGACGAAGGTGAGGATGTTTGTCCCAACAACAATCAACAAAGTGACCAACTTTGCCACAATGAAAGTAAAGAAATTTAGAGTAACCACGACCACCAGTACAACCACCCCGACCACCAGAGGTGTCATGACGAGCTGGATGAGCAACAATATCAGGAGATGAAGAGGGAAGCAAATGAGGCTGAAGAAGAGTAGTAACAGCAGAAATGCAAGCAGCATTAGCATCCGGAGTCGGAGTATTCGCCTCTCCAAGAATTTGTTGTCGAATTATATCATAAGAATCAGATAGGCGAAGTAAGTAGAAAACAATAAGAAGCTCCTGAAAGTGTTTATGTTGCTCAGCAAGATCAACAGAAAAAGGTCTATGCTGAAGAAGTTCAGCACCCCGAGTTTGAACCTCCTAATAGACAACGATAAGAGTCATGACCGGTCAAGCAAAAAGATCTGTATATAAAGTATAAATGCGTGAAGTTTGTGCTCCCTTGGAGGACAAAGTAACAAGATGATTCCAGGTAGCCTTAATCGTCGGATCATGTCGAATGACAGGAAGGCACTCCAGACAGATTGTTGACTAACCAAGTACGCACCAAGACATCACTAACATCCCAATCATCAAAATAAGCAGAGCTAGAAGGAGGGGGATCAGTAGTCAAATGATGACGCTTACGCTGTGAGCGCAACAAAAAAATAAAGTACACACTCTAGTCAGAGTAATTTGGACCCGTAAGCTTGAAAGCAATACCCAAATTTTCGGAAGCTGAAGTAGAAGAAGAGGAAAGAGAGAGAGAGAGAAGCGAAAAAAGTGGAAGAAGAAAGAGATGTAGTGTCCATAGGAAACAACAAACCGCACGGTTTAACAGAACAAACTGCGCTAACAAGAGGGCAATGAACAAGCGACCAAGAAAAGAAGGTCGACAAAGAACAAGCCGCAGAAGAGGAAGACACGACACAGGTAGAGAAAATAATCCGTGCGAACACAACAGCCTGCAAGAACACAAGAGGAGAAAGAAGAAGTCGCGAGAGACGCGATTAGCCAAGGGCGGGAGGGAGGGAAACCACACGCGGTTAGAAAAGGAGGTCGCGAGGAAACCGGAGCAAAGGACTGGTTCCCTCGGCTACCGAGTAAAAAGGCTAAATAAAATGAAAATTTTATTGCTCTAAAAAGATAAATAATACAAAGGTATGCCCCTTTATTTATAGAAAAGCGGGGAGAGAATAAAATACAACATGCGATGTGAGACTAAATACAGGTCATGTGACCCATGCGGTTTGTATGAGACAAATCACAACACAGTACAAGGAAGAACTACTGAGGAAGACCACTCGATGGTAACAAAGTAAAGCAACAAGACCGCCACCATAGGTCGTCAGACTGCAACAACGGGTTGTCACCAAACTGCTGCTGTAGATGTTCATCAGACCGCAGTTGTGGGTTGCCATCAAACCGTTGTTGCGGACAACCACCAGACCACAACTACAGGTCGCCACCAGACCGCAGTTGCGGGTTCCCATCAAACCGCAATTGCTGGTTCCCATCAAACCGCTATTGCATATAGCTACCAGGCTGCTGCTCCAGGTTGTTACCAGGCCGCTGCTGCGGGCTCTTCCCAAACCGCTAGGACAGCTACCAGACAGGCTGCTGGTCCAAACCGCCAGACCGTTGAACAGATAGACTGCTGTGACTACAATATAGACTGCATGGTCTCCATAGGTTTCCACGGAGGTGGAGTGCCGCCTTTGAGTTTTGAAGGAGCGCCGACCTGAAGCTTTAAAGGAGGAGAAATTGGAGCCTCCTGTGAGAGAAAGGATCCCGCCAGCTTTCTCTCTCTCTCTCTCTCTCGTGCACTCTGAGAGGCCGTCAGCTTTGGGTGTTGTCGCCAGTCTTGGAGGAGCTAGCCGCTGGCGTTGAGAGAGGGTGTTGCTGCAGAGCTTGGTGGAGTTTGTGCTGGCGCTGTAGTGGACGTTCTTTGGAGTGGAGAGACGTGGTGTCGACGGCGTGCATGAGTGCAGTTAGTCTCGATGGTGTTTTCTCTCCGGTGGTGACGTTCTTCAGTGGCGACATTGTTCTCCGGTGGTGGTGCTATTCTCCGATGGTGACGCTGTTCTCCGGTGGTTGCGCTATTCTCCGATGGTGGCGCTGTTCTCCGGTGGTGGTGCGGTTGAATGTCGGACTTCGACGTTGAAGGTTCTGATGAACCTTGTGCGTCCATGAGGTGAATTGCAGTTAAGATCTTCTACTCTCTCACAGAACGTGCATGCGTGTCCGGAGAATACGCGTGTATTTCATCGTACAGTCAAATTTCTCCTATGTATTTGCATTTATATTTTCATAAATTCGGTGGTTTTGTTTTGTGTTCTTGTTAGCTATAGATTTTTATAGTTGTATCATTGTGTACTGGATTTTACGTCAAAAATTTGGCTCGAGCTCGAGCCTGTGGAGCTCTAGATTGATTATGAGTTGTGCTTGATCTCACATATTGTTGTTCATGAGCTTGCGAGCCGTTTCGCTAGTTTTTTACTTTTAAATTAAAAGGTAAATAAATAAAATAAAACTCATAAGCTAAAAAAATTCGTGAGCAGCTCGAGCTTGACTTGAGCTCAATAATTAAGCATTGAGGTCGATCCAAGATTAAATGAGTCCGTCAAACTCAAGCTCGAAATGATTACCTCGAGCTTAAATTTTTTGGCAAGATATGTTATTATTATTTTTTTGACAACACCGTACGTGATAATTTCTCTCTACATGAAAAGAAATTGGATGTAAAAGGAGAATTTTGAGCATTTAATTGCTTTAATTTTCAAGAGAGATAATTATCTCTCTCCCTTGCATCAAATCAGAAATTCACCGTCGTTATATATTTATATATATAGTGATATATATAAATTGTGTAGTCTCGGGTAGGGGTGTCCAAAAAAATCGGGCTCATCAAGCCGGCCCGGCCCGGCCCGGTGAAAAGCCCGGTAGGCCCGGTCCCGGGCCAAGCCCGGCTCGGGCCCAGACCGGGCCATGGAGCCCTTCCGGGCCCAAGTATAAGGCCAATGCCCGGGCCGGCCCGTGCTGGCCCGGGCAAAGCCCGGTTTCTAGGCCCGGGCTAAGCCCGGGGCCGGGCCGGGCAAAGCCCGGGCATGGCTCCTACGCGCCTTTTAAATCTGCGTCTTTTAGGGCCATTTTCAGGAGAAGTGTTCAACATAAAAGTTGTAGATCTCGACGATATCAACAACTTTCATGTTGAACATTTTTTGATTTGAAACCGTTTAGGCCCCCGATATCTACAACTTTAAAGTTCCACGCGATTTTTTTCGGAGGTCAAATCGGGGGCCTAAACGGCTTCAAATTAAAAAGTGTTCAACATGAAAGTTGTAGATATCGTCGAGATCTACAACTTTCATGTTGAACACTTCTCCCTAAAATGCACCTAAAAGACGCAGCTCAAAAAAGCGCGTATTTATTTTTTAAAAATTTTTTTTTTTTAAATAAAAATAAGGCCCGGGCTAAGCCCGGGCCCGGCCCGGCCTGGCTATAATCAGGGCCCGGGCCCGGGCCCGGTTAGGGAAAGCCCGGGCCTGGGAGGCCCTGTTCAGGCCCGGGCCCGGGGGGCTTTTTGAACACCACTAGTCTCGGGCAGGTCCGAAAAGCCCGGCCGGGCCGGGCCCGACTAAGCCCAGAAAATGTCTGGCTTTGCTCGGGCCGGGCAAAGCCCGGGTGTCGGATTAGCCAGAGCCCGGTACCCGGGCCGGAAGAAATCCCGCCTAGTGAGGCGAGATTTTAATACCGCCTGAAAATCAGGCCGGCCCGAGCCTAGGCTCGACCCGACATGAAGGGTCTTATCGGGCTCTGTTTGAGGGGGAGCCTGAGCCTGCCCCGATTTGCAAAAAGCCCGGGCCGAGCCCGATAGGCAAAAAATCTTGGCCCGACTGGCCCGGGCCAAGCCCGACCCGATAAGGCTTTTTGGATAGTACTAGATTGAGGTGTTACCTTGTTCACGAGGTAGAAGCTACAGTCGCCAGGAAGAAGGAGAAGACAACCCGCCTAGGTGTTCGCGTGAGGGGATTTGCTGGCCGGTTCTAGTTCGCGAGGAGGAGCCGCCGGCGCTGTCTCGCTCTTGGTGCCGTAAAGGGTGGGAGACCCCTGTTGGTTGTTGCCGGTGGTTGCCGTTGGTGCAACACCGCGTGATGACGGCGGAGCCGTCGGTACCAAACGTTGTTGTATCTTCTCTTCTCTTGTGTTAGATTCTTGGCGTTTCCACCGACTTTGGAGAAAATAGCCTCCAGTCTTGGAGGAGAGGATCTCTACCAGTTTTAGAAGAGATGATGTGTTGTGGTCGTGGCGGCGAAGACTTGCAGTGGTGCATTGATCTTGACGGAGATTCTTTTCGGTGGTGCGGGCATGCATGGCGGCAAAGGCATGTGGGAGTGTAGTGGCCTTAGTATTTCTCTACGGTGGTGCGGCTTGATGTCGATGGCGTGTGCAATTGCAGCTGGCCTCGGCGGTGCTTCTCCAGTAGTGGCATGTGGTTTGGTTATCACCCACTGACGAAGGTTCTCCACGAACCTTATGCGTTCGCTGTACTAACGGATTGCAGTCCAGATTATTCTCTCTCCCGTGGATCGAGTGAGTCTGGACCTACGCGATATTTTCTGTAACGGACGTCGGTACATTTATTCATGTATTATTACTACAGTTGTAATATTTACATATACATTATTTCTTGTTCAAATTTATGCGATTGTATACCCTGTATTGTTTAATTGCGCATAAAGAATAGTTTTCGCGTTATATCCCAACAAACTCAAGTTGAGCTCGATTAATTTGCACCCCTAATTCAGTGCAATGTCCTCCTTCCAAAACCGCAGGATTTATGAATTTATAATAGTAAAAAGATAAAGTAGGATTCAATACACACCCACTAACGAAATTGATAAAGCTGACCGACGATGAATGATATATCGGCCACTTAAAAATGGAAAGAATCAGACGGCTTTAGGGAGCTTGCCGATCGATGCCGTCAGCTTCCGTCTTCTCATCAGGTGGCGAGACTTGCAGTCTCAGTTAAGTTCAGAGCAGAGCAAATCACTAAATCAGCAATGCAGTGGCAGTCTCGTTATTACAGACCCTAACGGCGACCTCATTTTTTTCCATTGCGGGAAGGAATTGGTGCACTGTTGCCTCGCCGTCAGGTCCTTATCCGGTGACAGAGCAGCCGTCTGCAAAATTCTCCGCCACATTATTAAATATAGACTGTACGACTTCATCCTATGTGGCTACATTATCCTACGTGGCGAAACATCGTTTCACGGGTGAAGACAGTGTGTGCAGAATGGGGTGACACTAGCTTTATTACATTAAGATATAAAAATGAAGGCAAAATTATCAAATTGGTCCCTAAACTTTAGGTACTTTTTCAAATCAGTCCCTAAACTTTCAAATGATTCAAATAGGTCCCTAAACTATTAAAATCACTTCAAACTAATCCCAAAGGATTTTTAATTATTATAATATCTTATTTTTTTAATATATTATTTACTCCTCCCCCGCTTCTCATTTCCTCCGTCCGATACTAGCTGCTGTAAAAAAACGGTCTTGATCGCCGATCTTTTCCGACCCTGTACAAGGTCTCGCAGTTCTGCTCACCGGAGCTAGGGGTGCAAACGAGTCGAGCTCGAGTCGAGCATGACAAAATTTCCAAGCTCGAGCTCGAGATTTTCATTTCGAGCTCGAGCTCGAAGAGCTCATTTATTCCAGCTTGAGGTCGAGCTCAATGCCAACTTATCGAGCTCGCGAGCTCGAGCTGCTCGCGATTTTTTTAGCTCATGAACTTTATTTTCTTATTATATATATATATATATAATTTTAAAATATTTAAATAAAAAGCTCGCAAGCCGATAAATAAAAAGCTCGCGAGCCGGCTCGCGAGCTCATGAATAACAATAGATGAGCTCGAGCTTGACTCGTAATCGAGCTCGAGCTCGTCGAGCTCGAGCTCCACAGGCTCGAGCTCGAGTCGAGCTTTTTTCGAGCCGGCTCATCGAGCTTTCGAGTCGGCTCAACTCAATTTGCACCCCTAGCCGGAACTCATCCATCCTCCCCGCCGGTGATATTATTAAAATAATAAGTTTCTTTCATTTCTCTCGCTGTCTTCTATTTCCCCGGCTGGTGTTTTAGGGTATTTTGCTCTGCTCGCCGGATTTTGTTTTAGGATTTTGCTTACAAGACATATTTCACTATAAAACAAATGCAATTAATGTGAAAATTATTTTGTGGCAGCTTATACTGGGTGGTTGTTTGAGTAAATTAGAATGCTTAATTTATTTTTTATAATTTTATAATCATTTTTTTAGAATTATCTAATATTTGTAATATTGCATTGAAATAAAAATTTAATTAAATAAAAAAAGAAAGGAAAAATCACTTTAGGATTATTTTGAAGTGATTTTAATAGTTTAGGGACCTATTCGAATCATTTGAAAGTTTAGGGACTGATTTGAAAAAGTACCCAAAGTTTAGGGACCAATTTGATAATTTTGCCAAAAATGAATGAAGTAGTGGACATTAATCAAATATCCACATGAATGTGGGCTCCACCGTGACAGCTGGCAAATTGATGAATTAGGCTGCCGGTCGAGTGATACGTCCAAAATCGGTCTAATTTTAATTGACAAGAGCAACAACAGTATAATAAATGAATATCACGTGTAGTCTAGTCGCTTCACTAAAATACTTCCCGCGCACGAATCTTGATGTTGTGGGTTTGATAAGCTGACGGCTGATCTTTTGTTGAACGAGGATTTTGTGTTCCGCTGAACGAAGGGATTTGAAGTAGTACGCTATTATAACAGGTAATGGACGCCTGGATCGGGGGAAGGGGAGAGTGCTGATCTCCATTTTCTTTTTTAATTAAATAATTATTTTTTCAATGGCTACTGATCGTCTCGCCGGAGTTTGATGGCGTGGACTCTAATGTCCAGTTGATTCCGGCGGCTCTTTGGCGATCGCCGTTGTCCCGGCGTTAGTTTCCTTGATTGGATCCTGTCGACCTAATGAAGCTCCGGTCAGTCGGCGGCGATTAAAGTGAGGTAATCTACTGATGGCCTTTGTTCAAGGAGGTGAAATTTTGTGCTAATTTTTTTTTTCGATTGAGATCTTCTTTGTCATAGCCTAGATCTGCTAGAAGGAAATCGTGTACGCTTATTTCTGCAATTTCTGATTTGCTTTATCTCGGCCGTTTTTTCTGTAGGGTCAGAGCATGGCCGGGTCTCTCATGCATTGAGGACTTTTAGTGCATTGGTTCTTTCGATTCTGAGAGATATCTTCGGATCCGGATCGGAGAAGCTAGTTTCCATTGGTAATTTCCGGCATGTCGGATCGTCAAATGGATGAAGTGGTCGAGATGAGGTGAGTTCTTGCCTTCTTCGTTGGTATTGGTTCTTCTCTAGCTGCAATTCCTGAACAACATTTAGTAATTGAGATTGATGGGGTTCACCCAAACAGGTCCGACCAAACCCATGGAACCGCATGAAACCGCCCACGGCTTAACCGACCGAAGTGTAACCGCTGCCTTCCTCTTCGGCAACCGCCTTCGTTTTCGCTGGCGCTTTTTTCCGCCAGTGCCACCTGTCCTGCTTTGTTGCCACCGGGACGGGCGGCGGGGCGGAACTTTTTCTGTCCAGGATGGGCGGCAATTCCAGCCGCCCATCCCTGCCCTAATCGGGCGGCGAAAACGCCGCTCGCCCCCGTCCAGGCGAACCTTTCCCGTCAGCTGCCGGGCCGCCCCTCCCCTCGCAGGAGGGGCGGTTATTTTTCCGGCGAGGGTGGTTATTTTTCGAGCGAGGGCGGTTATTTTTCCGGCCTGGGGAATATTCAACTTTTGCGTAAATATGACGATCCGTGTGCTCTAAACGGAGCGATCATATTCGTCCGGCCGGTGGTTACAGGGGGAAATTACCGTCTTGCCCCTCTCGAAATTTAAAAATAGACCCGTCTCCCTCTCATTTTTATCTCTTCCTCAGTCGGAAACTTCTACGGATTTGCTCTTCAATTCAACGATTTTTTTTCTCTCCACCGCTTCCCTTCCTTGCGCGCTTTCGTGAGCGCTCCTTACGTGTGCGCTTTCATGCGCGCCTCTTACGTGCGCGCTCCCGCGCACGCCTCTTCCGCGCGCCCCTTCCGCGCGCCTCTTACGTACGCGCCTCTTACGTCCGCGCTTCTTACGTGCACGCCTCTTCCGTGGGCACTCCCGCGCACGCCTCTTCCGCGCGCGCTCCCGCGCGCCCCCATTCCGTACGCACTCTTTTGCGCGCCTCTTACGTGCGCGCTTCTTACGTGCACGCCTCTTCCACGCGCGCTCCCGCGCGCCCCCATTCCGTATGCACTCTTGTGCGCGCCCCTTCCTTGTGCGCTCCCGTGCGCGCCTCTTCTCCTCGCGCTCTCCTTCAGCAAGCGCCCCGCGCGCTCTCCTCCACCAAGCTCCTCGCGCGCTCTCCTCCACCAAGCGCCCCGCGCGCTCTCCTCCACCAAGCGCCCCGCGCGCTCTCCTCCAAGCGCCCCGCGCACTCTCCTCCACCAAGCGCCCCGCGCGCTCTCCCTCACCAAATGCGCCTCCGCCATGGTTATCAGGATCGCGATCCGGATCGTAGGATCGTGTAAGTCGATCCGGATCTTACCTAGGATCTAAATCGGCACATCTACGACTGAGATCGCGATCCGGATCCGATTCTATCAGTATGGCCAAAGGTAACTAAAAATATATTCAACCCTATCCTGACCCCATTCAATCGGTCCAACGCCCGTAACCCATTGTTTAACCTTATCTCAATCCCGCCCTCATACCCCATCACAGAATCATATCATGTTGTTTTACCGTATCCCAAGTGTTTATTGTCGACTGCAAATAGAGGTCAAGAGCGGCTTCTTCGATCGCTTCCAGTACATATTTGTTTTTATTGTTAGTAAACATTGAGTGTTTTATCTGAAACTGAAATTGAACTTATTATGATATTATCTTTTTGATTTAGTTATTCAAAAAATTTAATATAGTTATTCACATACTACTCAATTTATTTATTTTTTTTAAATTGAGCATGTAATTTAATGATGCAAAATTCAATTTTATTTTCCTAGTCTTAATTTATGAATGTTGTAGGATCTTGCGATTCTCGATCCGATCCTACGATCCGATCCAACCTCAAAACAATCTCATCCGATCCAACCTCAAAACAATCTCATCCGATCCAACCTCAAAACGATCCCATCTAGAATCTCGATCCTGACAACCTTGGCCTCCGCACGCTCCGTGTAACACCCCCATCCGTCACGAGTGATATAACAGCAGGTCCGGCCGGGGTCCCACACCATGTTAAACAAACAGACGAAAGAGTTACGCAATGAAACCATAATTCATTCTAATTTAATAACGCACCCTAACACAGAGTTACATTCTAACAGGAGCTTAAAGAGTTAAAAATCACAAATCCAGGAATGTCCACTACTAAAATACAATAGGAATGAAAGTTATACAAATAGTCTTGGCCTTAAGGTCTTACAACACTGTGTTCATGTTTACAAGAAGGTGATTTCTATACATCGGCACGCAGACCGACAACACATGGAAAATACTAAACATAACACTTGGGCCTTCAAGGACCCGCTCAACAAAATGGCTTCAGTCTGCTACTTCTCGCTTGACTCTGCAGCATCTGCACAAAAGCATTCCACCAAACGGTGACAAACAATGTAACGATCAGCATTAGCTGGCCAAATTATAACGACCCTACCCCTTTCTCGGGGTGACGGTGCTCCTTCCCTACAAGCAAATAACACGTTCACAATTATTAAGAATGTGCAACTTAAGCACCAATCATCACAAATGATGACACGATCGACCAAACGTCCCGTGCACTCAGGGCATCTTATCGATGTATTGGATAACCTAGGGTCCCACCTTTTGCTATCACGGGTAATCACTGGTGCATTAGCACCCAACGAAAACTCCACGAGTCCCACCACCACCCTCAGTCCTAAACTTGATGGTCTCACCTGAGCATTACTAGACTGACATACAACCACGACTCTCTCATATGCCAACGACAACTGTCATGTACTTTAGGTCTGTTTAGCCGAACGATACAGTGCGGGTACAGTTCAGCTCTTTCCGGTTGCTCAGATCGCCAAGCCTATTAATGACAACGACGCAGGTTAGCTTCCTTTTTACCGTAATCCACAATACCAAGGATTCGTTGTACGATTGACACTCACGGACAACGAGACTGGACACTTCAGGCACATAACTCAACAAGTTAGCCATTGTGTCCCCAGGACACGGGCTTCTCAATCATAACAAAAGCTCACTCAGAGCCATTGCCAACAGAACTCCGAAACCATACAATTTCTACGGAGTCTTCTCTGACAAGCAAAACAAAACATCATCAATCTAGACCAACTTGTCCAGATTGGTTTCACACAACATGCCTAATCCGTAATCACGCTTCCAGATACTATATGCAAAACATACTTGGGGATAAATATATCGACCCGATGAAAAACACCTTACCAATCGGTGAGGGCTTTCATGCAAACATGCTAAAAGAGGACTTCACTTTTCCAAGTGGAAAATCGTTATCCTTGGTGTGCGTTTCGGAGCCATAACTCGATCACAGCGGCTTTCGTAGCGTCTGTCCACGTACGGATTCGGTTTCCACACGCCGATCCGAACTCCAAATCAGCTTCCACTTTGTCGGCTACGACTTCGGCGACTGCCCTAGCCGACTGCACAGGCCGACCTTGTTGTTGCCGGTGGCGTAGGAGTAGCACAAACCCTCTCCGCTTGAACCCGTAGACTTCAATCCCGCCCGTTGCCTCGGTTTCGAACTCACCGGAAGGCACATTGACCGTATGTGGCTTCAATCCCGCCGGAAACTACGTACCGAAACTTCCTCGACTTCTTTTTCCTTCGGTTTGGGCAGAGAGAAAGAACGACGGAAAAGTTGTTCGAGTCTCTCACCGATCCCGTCTTTAAATCCTAGATGGGATGGAACCCTAACTGTGAGATCTAACCTAATTAGAATGGACGGCAAAGATCCCGCGTTCATCCAGAACACTCAACGAATCGTCCAGACCACTCGACGAATTTATCTTAAACACTCGACGAATTCATCTTGAACACTCGACGAATTCATCTTAAACACTCGACGAATTCATCTTGAACACTCGAAGAATTCATCTTGAACACTCGACGAATTCATTTAGATCACTCGAGACCATTCGGCGAATTCACTTAGATCACTCGAGACCATTCGACAGATTCACTTAGATCACTCGACGAATTTGACTTGGTCATTTTCAGTTAGGAGACCTGGGGTGTTACACTTCGCCATCAAGACCATCCAAACACGCCTCCGCGCTCTCCGCCGTCAAGATCATTCAAGCACGCCTCCGCACGCTCTGCCATCAAAACCATCCAAGCGCGCCTCAGCGCACCCCGTCGTCAAGATCGTCTAAGAGTGCCTCCGCGCGCTCCGCCGGGACCACCTAGTCTCCTCAGTGCCCGCAGACCAAGCCCGTCAAAGCACCCAAAGTTGGTGTACCCCGCACCGCTAGCAGTTTGTAAGATCAACTTCAGAGCCCGCCAAAGACCTGCTCTATTGCAGCTCGACGTGCAGAACGCTCAGCATTCCCAGCACCCTCGACTCAGCAGCAAGCTCGTCGGACGACATCAAGTTTGCCACTCCTGACTCCACTGAGCGCAATGGGAGACAAACCACAGAGGATAAGGCGCGCAAAGCACGCCGTTCGAGCTTCCAAGCCCCAGACGTCAGAACGCAAAAATGTGCTCCCACCTTCAGGCTAAAATCAAAGACCTCAAACCTCCACAAGCACAAAGCTCCTAATTATAGCGGGAAACAGTTATAACTCCGTGAAGGGTGACCTGTCACCCTCCGAACACAACTCTCTCTCTCTCTCTCAAATTGTAACGAGAGGCGGCCTATCGCCCTCTAGTTCTTCAAAGAAGCTCTGTACACCACCCAATAAATAGTGGAGGTTAGGCCGACACAGATCCGACAACGTGATTTTTCACCCGGTTGAAGGGTTTTCCACATTAAAAAAATTCTCTTGTCAGCTTTCCCTTTCTTTGCGATTGTTTGCGCGCTCGACCGCTCTCGGGCTATGAAGGTTCAATTTAGTCCGGTTCACCAGAGTCTCGAGCTATCCGCAACAGTTTGACGCCGTCTGTGGGATTCATTAAAAGGGGTGGTTTAGTCCCACACCGCCTAGCGCGCTCCATGGTCCTGGATGTATAAGCGGAGTGAGCACTCCTCCCCTAACCGCGTGGTTTTGGGGAGTGACGCCACAATGCTCTTTACATGGTATCAGAGCAGGGGGGACGTGGCGAGGGAGGGGGAGGGGGGTGTTGAGTGCGCCACGTGGAATGGACGGTGATGTCCGAATGTGTGTCGCAACTCGTTAAAAAGGGTGGTTTAGTCGCACACCACCTAGCGTGCTTCTTGGTCCTGAGTGCATAAGTGGGGTGATCACTCCTCCCCTAACCGCATGGTTTTGGGGAGTGACAACACAATGCTTTACACAACTTGTTGTTAATGAGATAATTGTGAGTGGATTGTATCCTCTAAATTGCTGTTCCTCACTAGCAGATGGAGTTAGGTAGTCTAGTTTTTGTCATTTGTTGGCTTTCTCTATATTACTGGGGCTTGATTTGACTTCAGCATGTGAAATGTTTGATTCAATGGATTGGACACAAGTTTTGATTATGAGAAGCAAGAACTTAGAAGGTATTTTAACCCTAGAAAGTAAAATGTGTGACCTAGTACATGTAGAGATTTTCCACAGGAAGTATAATTAAAGAATTTCAGAAGGTATTTCTCCGGAAACCTCATTGAAATGAAGTTTTGTTTAATTGAGATGAAGTACCTTGTCGATTTTATTAGCACATGAATGCTCCGAGCAATTTACCTATTTTCTTGTTTGTTGACTGGAACTTTAATATGCTTATTCAAACTATAAGTGGTTGGAATTTATTTTTATAGATTCTTTAGATGAATTATTATGGTGTCATTGGTTCTAATTTGATTTGAAACATCCATTGCAATTGAATGCAAAACTGTATAACCTTGTTCTAAATTCGCTAGCAAAGTAACACATCCGTGTATAATTACTATTAGCTGATAGATAATGATGACTCTTTGCTAATATCATTGAAAGTCGATTGTATTCTCAAAATTGTTCTTCCTCACGACAAGATTTGAGCCATTTTAATTTGTTCTTGTTATTTGTTGGCCTTCTCTTTACTTATTGGGGAAGGATGTACTTCAATTATTGGGAGATCATTTGATTTAGAGATGTGCATTTAGTAGATTGGAATAACTGAATCGCCTTTCAGCTTTCTTGAACAAAAGATGAGAAAGTAGAGTCCATGAATCTTAATGAAGACTACTCTATGCAGTGGATACAATTTTCTTAATTCATGCAGAGATTCACTATAGGAAGTACATCGAAGATTTTCTAGAAGAAATTTTGACGCAGGGCAAATTTATAGGCGACGGATAAACCGTGACCTAACCCTACATGTTATGTAAATCCGGCAGTTAAGTCACAATTGAATAATAAATAATATATCCCACACAGATAAAATTCACAGCAAATCAAAGATAATTTTTTTAAGCGAGGCATACTTATGCTTTCCTCCGCGTGGAGGGTCAAAGCAAGAGCGCGCGGCGAATAACTCCTGCAAATAACGATAATAATTTAACAAATAACTACCATGCAAGATATTCAAAACAAGTACAAGATCCAATCCAATATAAATATGCTGAAAATAATAATCCAGTACAATAAAATCTCACTAAATAGTGGGCTGACCAAGACATTGAAGAATCCAGAGCCAGAGATGCGTGGACGACGATCCAAGGTGGAACCGAGGCGTGGAAAACGACGTAGGTGGCTGTCCTCGGCGGTGGATGGTGGGATTGGATCGGAAATGGATAGATTCGACCACATATGGGTAGATCCGGGCGAGGGAGGGTAGATCTGACAATATGAAATCAGATCCGGGGTGAACAATTCCAGATATGGACTGATCCGGAAGGGGGAGGATTTGGGGAAGTGGTTCCACGGAAATAAGGGCTGGCGGCTTTGGATTGGTGGAGGTTTTAGAGGGGCGATGACTCCAGGAAGCTGGATGAGAGGCGGGAGGGAGAGAGAGGAAGGGGCTTGGCGGCGGCTTGCTAGAAGGAATAGTGGGAGGCTGGCGGTGGTCCTGCAGGGGGGAAACTACAGAGTCAAATAGTAAATTTATTTTTTGAACAGTACATTGAATAGAAAACAAGTTTTCTGGACAACTGGATTTTGGGGGCTGTAGGGGGCTGCAAGAGGGAGTTTGGGAGAGAGAAAAGGTGCATAGGGTTAGGGCAAACCTTGGGGAAGGAGATACACATCTAAGAGTCATCACCTAGGGTTCCACAGAGTCGACACCGTGGAGGGATCACTTGATTTCAGGATTTTCTTTCTCCAAAATTTGCAATGCCTAGACCAGCCCCCTATCACATTTATTTATAATAAAACAAGGATTAGAGCATCCCCCCTATCACATTTATTTATAATAAAACAAGGATTAGAGCATCCCACATCAACGATTATGATTAACCGAAGGTGAGGCTACCCAAATACATCAAAATAAATGCAAACATAATAAAATAATATATCAAATTGATTCGCAGCGCGAATCCGGACACATCTGCGGAGTCCGATCGTCGATCCGGGCACGCCATATATGGTAAGTCGCCAAATCAACCCCGAATATGCCCAAAACTCGTTCTCTTCGTCTCTGTTTCACATCAATCTCCCCGGCTTGAAAGAATTCATCTCCCGATGAATAGGGATCAGAATTCTCTCGCTCTGATACCAATTGACGCAAGACGAATCTATAGGCGACGGATAAACTGTTGCCTAACCCCACATGCTATGCAAATATGACGGTTAAATCACAATTGAATAATAAATAATTTATCCCACACAGATAAGATTCAAAGCAAAGCAAAGATAATTTTTTTAAGCGAGCCAGGCTTAGGCTTTCCTCCGCATGGACGGCTAAAGCAAGAGCGCGCGGCGAATAAATCCTACAAATTACAATAATAATCTAACAAGTAACTACCATGCAAGATATTCAAAACAAGTACAAGATCAAATCTAATATAAATATGCTGAAAATAATAATCCAGTACAATGAAATCTCATCAAATAGTGAGCTGACCAAGACACTGAAGAATTCAGAGCTGGAGATTTGTGGATGACAATCCAAGGTGGAACCGGGGCGTGGAAAACGACGTAGGTGACTGTCCTCGGCGGTGGAGGGTGGGATTGGACCGGAAATGGATAGATCCGACCACGTATGGGTAGACCCGAGCGGAGGAGGGTAGATCTGACAATATGAAATCAGATTCGGGTTGAAAAATTCCAGATCTGGACTAATCCGGAAGGGGGAAGGTTTGGGGAAGTGGTTCAACGAAAATAGGGGCTGGCGGCTTTGGATTGGTGGAGGTTTTAGAGGGGCGGTGAATCCATGAGGCTGGATGAGAGGCGGGAGGGAGAGGTAGGAAGGGGCTTGGCGGCTGCTTGCTGGAAGGAATGGTGGGAGGCCGACGGTGGTCCAGCAAGGGGGAAACTTTAGAGTCAAATAGTAAATTTAATTTTTGAATAGTACGTTGAATATAAAACAAGTTTTCTGGACAACTGGATTTTGGGGGCTGTAGGGGACTGCAGGAGGGAGTTTGGGAGGGTAAAAAGGAGCCTAAAGTTATGACAAACCTTGGGGAAGGAGATACACACCTAGGAGTCGTCATCTAGGGCTCCACGGAGTCGGCACCATGAAGGTATCGCCGGATTTCGGGATTTTCTTTCTCCAAAATTTGCAATGTCTAGACCAGCCCCTATCACATCTATTTATAATAAAACAAAGATTTGGGCATCCCCATCAACGACTATGATTGGCCGAAGGTGAGGCTACCCAATTACATCAAAATAAATACAAACATAGTAAAATAATATATCAAATCGATTCGCAATGCGAATCCGGACACATCTGCGGAGTCCGGCCGTCGATCCGGGTACGCCATATATGGTAAGTCGCCAAATCAGCCCCAAACAGGCCCAAAACTAGTCCTCGTCTCTGTTCTGCATCAAATTTCTTCACAGAACTTTGTCATTTCATTGACATCAGGTTATGTTTAATTTAGATAGGTTTGAGTTTAATGATTTTGGGATAATTTACTATTTTTGTAAAGCACATCAATGTTCTGGGCAGCATCCCAGTTTTCTTGCCTAATCATGATATGTAATTTTAATAATATAACTCTTCAAACATTAAGAGGATGGAATTGATCTAGAGTCTGTAGATAAAGTAGTTATGGTGTCATGTGGTTTTCTTTAATTTTAAACATCCTTTACAATAGAATTCAAGATGTATAAGCCTGTTCTACATTCCTGTGCTAGCAAACTAAAGCAAATATGCAGTACTAGCATTAGTTGTTAGATAACAAGACCCTTTATGTTGGATAGTATTCTGGAAATTGTTGTACGCCACTAACAATTTGGAGCTAGTTACTTAAGTTCTTGTCATTTGTACTTATGACATATGTGTCCCACTTCTATTGTCGGGCACGATTTGTCTTAGGCATGTGCTTTTAGTTGTTTGGTTCAATGGATTGGCCCAACGGTTCGTTATGAAAATTCTTGAACTGAATCGACTGAACTATGTTCCAAAATGTTGAATCAAATGGTTACATAATGCTTGAATCTTGTTGTAGGTCGCCCGGTTTTCCTCCGGTCCGGAGAATTGGACCGCATTAGCTCGGAACGAACCAAGCATTCAAACAAACTACGAAAACCAAGTAACAACGACAAGAGGCTTTTTTTAACATGGAAAACCTGGAAATTGTGAAAAACCACGTGGCCGGACCTATGTCGGGCCAAAATCCACAATTTCTTTTGTTTATAAGTATTTGAAGTTCCTCGGAGGGTGACATGACACCTCTCCTTTACAAGCTTTGAGTACAACAAAAGAGGAAAAAAGCTAAGTCCAACGAAAGAGGAAAAAAAGCTAATGCTACCTCTCCACCTTGATATGCTTAGATCTCTTTCAGGAAAATGGATTCCTAACAATTTATGTGATGGATTTGTTATCACAATGCATAGGAAGTGACCGAGTATATTGTGCACCAAGGTCAGCTAAACTATATTGATATACAACAACTAATACCCGCTAGAGAGAGTGAATCCCAAGCTTGCCATCACAAAACCGTGATCTGCGAGAAAGAAGAATATGGATGGAAACAAGAACTCTAGGCGTTAGCTGATGCGCAAACGACAAGTGCACTGGTCGCTCAAGTAATATAAAATGGTAGAGTTTCCCAAGTATCGATCTCAAAGGAATGCAGGTTAGGACGTATGATTCGATTGCTTAGAAAACTAATTATAATGATTTGAAAATAAAGGTTTGAGTTTGGTTTGATTGTGGTGATTAACACTAAAAAGAAATAAACTAAAACTATGTGGGTCGCAATCACCGCTTCGCTTGGCGTGAGGATTATGCGGGCCGTTAGCACTGCTTGGCTTGGTGGATGAAAAAGAAGACTTGTGGATGCAATGACAACGACGACGAATTTGAGGCTCGAATTCTCCTCAGCCCATGACACAACTAACCATTTCTAGTGTGGCATACACTTATCGCAACACAAATGGAATGGAAGATGAAGGCGTACCTCAAACACATAAAACCACAAATGCATTCATAGAAATGAATTAGAAATTACAAACATGGGTTTATAGTGCACATCATCAATAACACAAGAAACAACAACAAGAATGGAGAAAGAACGCAAGATACAACCGAATTCGGAGACTCGTCGAAGATTCTCGGGAGGAATCGACGGGTCCTTACTCCGCGTCCTCACTCGGTCCTTGACAACTGTCCGGGGTACGAGAGGGTTGTCACTTCCTCCTATTTGACCCGTCTTCTCCGATTGAACTACAATTCGGCCACGTCGCTTGCAAGTCTCTCCTCCCTTGATGATGAGAATGATACTTTGATCCTCTCCTTGAGGTCTTGGGATGATGAAGGCGGCCTAGGGCAAAGCCCTAATGGATAGAGGAAGAAGGAATGGAACCAAAGCTCCTCCCTACGATGGGCGGCGAATTTGGGTGGAATTGGAGTGGGAAAACGTGGAATGAATAGAAGATCCTTATTAGGGTGAAATCCCGCGCTTAAATAGCAAATTTGTTAAAAAATGACACGAGATTCCTGAGCCCCTAGTGTTCTCTTCCATAGCCACGAGCTTTCTCTCCATAACCTCTCCATCCACCCGCCAACCCTCCTGAACACATCCAACCTCCATTTCTTCCCCACCTCCCTCCATAGCCCTTCCCTGACTACCACATATTCCCCCATCCCCCGAGCCTCTAAAATCCCAAAATTTCTGAAACACTGGATCTCTCATCATCTCATTTATTGCCAATCACACATTAGAACCAACCCGTCGCTCATACGATCATCCCAAGCCCGCATATTGGATTCCACTTAGTTTGTGCCGATCTCTTGGTGAGTTTTGCATTTTACATTTCATTTTCCTTTGCACTGTACAAGTGTTTTTATTTATTACTTGTGATATTTTGCTAGGATCATGTTAGATTAATTTTCTTTCATTTACATGCATCTCATATTCGCCTTATGCTTTAAATTTGTACGCTCTCGATAATTTGTAATTGTTATCTGCTTAACCTGTGATATTTGAGATCAATTGCAACGCCTGGATGAGTTTTTTAAATTAATTTTGTTTAATTAATTGTGCATTGGAAGCAATTGCTTGGTTGAGTGATTGCATTTGCATCGCATTAAAGTTTATATTGTGAGCATGTCATTCATTGAATTTCATGTTTGATTGCATTCTTGCACTCACGTATTCATTTTAGGGTTAATCGTAGATTTATTGCGTTTGTTTGTAATTATTTACATTACATGTAGGGTTAGGGCATCACTGAGTTTATATGTTCATTAATTACGAGTTATCTTCATCATCCCTCTTCTATTTGAGACTCCCAAGTCTATTTATTCTCGATCCTATAAAGCCTCTCTTGGTAGATTGTCGTACTATTACGATGATCATCGTCGTCCCTAGCTCCGCGCTTGTAGAGATCGTGTTGACCCTTCAACACGATTCGACTTTGTCAGGGACGTTGACTATTATGATCATCATTTTAAGGAGGATTTCAGGTATAGGTTTTGTAGATCTACCCCATTGTTTAATGGTTTGTTGAGTCCCAACTCCTTCAGTTATTGGCTCGTGGACATTGAAGACTATCTATATCACTTTGAGCTATTCAGTGAGCGTCGTTTCAGATTCACGATACTTAGATTACTAGGTCGGACAAGTGAGTATTGAGATGACATTGAGAGGACTCATGTGTGTGGTCGTCCTCACCCCATCATCAGATGTGTGGAGATGAAGTGGAGATTGTATCACAAATATTTGTCGATATCACATGTCTGTTGTTGAGTATATCATGCGATGTATCGACAAGTACACCAGTCGCACAAGTAATAGAAAATGGGAGAATTCCCCAAGTATCGATCATACGTGGAATGCAGGTTGGGGTTGTGTTTCAATTGTTTAGAAAATTAATTATAAGGTTAAAAAGAAGATGATTTTAGTTTGTTGTGGTGGTGGTGGTGTGAGCGCTAAAAAGAAAAAGAGTTGTGGGTCGCCTTCATTGCTTCACATAAGGCTACACAAGCCTTTCTCAATATTGCTGGTGCGGGTCGTCTTCACCGTTTCGCAATATGATGGATTATGCGGGTCGTTAACACCACTTTGCTAGGGGACTGGACGTGAACACAAGTGGAGTGGAAGTGAGAGTGTAGAAGTGTAATCTAGGGTCACAAACACCTCTTCGCTCTACAACAATCTTAATCAAACTGAATCAAATCTATCTCATTCAACTTCACTCTCAAGCAAGGGAAATTTCCAAAACCATGATTGAACACATATTGCATGAAAATCACAGTACTAGAATAACAATAAACAAAAGTGTTCATCATAGTCACACATCAATAAACATGAGAATCTACCCCAATAACCTAGATTTACGGAAGAAGAAAGGTAGAAATACAAATGACGACGAGACTTTTCCTTCAAAGTGGGAGGTTGCACTGGGTTGCCATGCCATGACCTGCAGGCTGCAGGACACTTGCCAGTTGCGACCGGGGTTTGGGAAGGCTCTCACCTCTTCCTAAACACTGTCTTCTCATTGGTTAATGCTGATTGCATCAAACCCTAGTTTTTCCTTGATTGGCGGCGATCGGATGGTCAAAGCTCATTCCAGAATGACTCGGATGCGAGGAAATCCCATAGGGCCTCAAGCCCTAGCTTGGAAGGAGTGCTAGAGCCGAAACCCTGAAGGGTTTCGGCGGAACTGTGTGTCCAAAGACGGAATCCCTAAATGAGGCTGAATCTGCGCTTTAAATACTAAATCTGTCAAATTTTGGTTGCTCACGGGCAATCGCACGATCGTGCGTGCTAACATGCGTTGACCAATTCCGTTAAGTTGCCGAATTGGGAAAATAATGAGCCCATGTGATTTACTTGCGCACAGTTAAACCAACCGTGCGGGAAGGAATCGCACGGGCGACGACAGAACATTAATTTTCAGACTATAAAGACTACTCGTGTGATTGTATTCACACACGGTAGAAAACAACCGCGCGAGGGGTCGCATGGGTAGTATTAAAACATTATTTTTTTTACACAAACACAGGTTACCCATGCGATTTTGTTCACGCACGGGAAAAGTCAGCCGTGTGCGGCAAAATCGCACGGGTAGCGGAAAATCGCCCATTTTCAGCATAATAACCGAGCATGGCCAACGAAAGCGTGCACGAAGAATTTCGCACGATCGTGCGATAGTAGCGTTGTGTCATCTCGACGCATGTGAGGTCACGCATGGGTAAAACTCTCATGTGTGAAGGAAAACCGCACGGTCGTGCGATATGTACAAAATTCATTTGAAGGATTGGGATCTGCCTCCATGTGTTCAATCAAAGATTTTTGGGGCCAATCGCCACCGACAAGCACATAAATTTGCCAGAATGAAAGGGTGCAACGATTGGGGACGCGTTGCACTCACTCCAAAAACAATTGAGTGCGAATTGTACACAAACTAGGGCAAATCATACACTTCGTATGCAATTTACGTTTTAGTGAAATATGAGCGAATACATATCAAAAGTGAAGTGTGTGACAATATAAATATGCCCAGATGAGTCCAGAAAACACTATAAATCAGACTCATAACACTCCCATAATTACTCGTTTGCTCGTCCAGAGCAAACAATCTTCTATAAAAATTTGACAAATTGACCTGTTGGCTAAGAAATTGAATACACAGAGTACAATGCGAAGTCGCATGCGCAGGCTTGTAGAAATTTTAGTAGAAAGAACTTTTACGCATGCTAATTAGTTTACAATTCTCTAAATTGTGTTTTGACCTCTTATGCCTACTTTAATTGGAATCATGGTAAATCCATAAGTCACATATAGGAAGAACGCAACACGATCACTATAAGCTATATTACAAGAGATCAAGGATCAGGATAGCCTTCAAAGAAATCCATCAATGACGATGGTCTTAGGCTTGCCCGTTCACACTCTCTCTACGACACTGATTAAGTTCAAAATGCGAATCAATAGGACTTTAGGATATAACGTAAGATTAGGTTTACAGTGTGATGATTAGTAAATAAACGCGAAGGCCAGCCAAGGTGAGTCCTACCCCCGCGCCAGGCCGGCCCTTGCCTGGCCTGCCAAGGTGAGGCCTGCGCTGGGTGGCTCTCGCCCCGGCCGGCCGCTCGGTCGGTCTTCCCCAGCCGAATTATTCCAGTCGACCTCCTTTAACCACAGCCATCCGATCGTCCTATCAGGATCACCGCCGTTCGTTATGTAGGTAACCAACCACGTAACCACTCATGTAACCACTACGGTTAGTGGGAAATATTATAGGTATAATTAGGGTATTCATATAACAGATATCGTGTAAATAATATACGATCAAAACTATGCAGAATGTGGTCTCCATCCAGTAATTTGGGTTACGTTGTGCGGATAGCCGCATAACCATTGTAACCACCTCTGGGAGCCTATAAAAAGGCCCCAGGATCTCTCTCATTTCTAACTTTCTCTTCTCCCAGCTTTCTTCTTTCTCAGGTCAGAGCTCTGCCAAAATCCTCCTACAAGCCTCCTTCTTCTGTCGAGCCATCTGAAAATTCGTCGAAGTCCACGACAATCCGAGGAAGAAGATGATCGCCATCCAGCCACTCCAAGCAATCTCCTACGTGCGCAACATTCCTCAAGTCTCTGCCAACGCATCTATGCACAACTTGCTGCCGCGCTGCCGTGCTCAACATCCGAATGACGTCCAAGGGCATCCTCCATCTCCAGAAAGTGATAGAAAACGAGCTTCGCGTGAGCCGACATGTCGCCCACCGAGCGCACCTGCAATCTCTCTTACCTCCAAGTTGTAACGAGGAGGGCTTGTCGCCCTCGATTCCCTTGGTAATCTGTAAACTGCTGCCTATAGTGAAATTTGACCGGCATCGTACCGGTCAGATGATTTTTTACCCAGTTGAGAGGTTTTTTCACATTAAAATCACTTTGTGTTCTGCTCTACTTGTTCTGTGACTGTGTGCGCTTGACTGCTCCACATGCTAAGACGGCCTAGTTTAGTCCGGTCTACCAGGAGGGTTGATTTGACCGCAACAAATTGGCGCCGTCTGTGGGAAATGAGTTCCCCAGAGCTTGAAAAAGACCCTGAAGACAACACCCTCTGCACAACAGTACTCGTGACTAGTGAATATGGCAAGAAGAAGTACTCGCACAACCCAGGTGTTGAAGTCGGGAAAATCCCTTACTCCAAAATTCGGATCAAGACAGCCTAAGGTTACTGATTCTGCGGTCCGACGCCACAATTCAAATGGCTATCGCGGGAGAGAGAAAACTATCTATAAGCATACCCCAAGTGCTCCAGCAGGGAGGTCCCACCACGTACCCAGAAGTTTGGGAGAAGCTTTCCTCCACAACCAAAAGTTGGGTGAGATACTAGGTAGGCATGGACTTGACAAGTATCCACTTGGGGAGACCTCAACCTCTTCCAAAAGTCCATTTCTAGTACCCCTGGGGGGCCATTTATAGAGAAATCCTGGGGGGGGGGGGTATAGGCGAGTATCTAGCCACTGCCAGCGAGTTCCAAGGGTCTGCTCGGCCAAGCTCGCCTCTGCTCCTTCAAGCTTGCCTCTGCTCGGCCAAGCTCGCCCCTGCTCGGCCAAGCTCCCCCCTGCTCGGCCAAGCTCGCCCCTGCTCGGCCAAGCTCGCCCCTGCTCGGCCAAGCTCGCCCCTGCTCGGCCAAGCTCGGCCCTGCTCGGCCATGCTCGCCCCTGCTCGGCCAAGCTCGCCCCTGCTCGCCCCTGCTCGCCCCTGCTCGGCCAAGCTCGCCCCTGCTCGGCCAAGCTTGCCCCGGCTCGCCCCGGCTCGCCTGCGAATAGCCATCTGCTTGGGTACTTCTGATCTCGACGAATTACGGGTTATACACAATCCCTGCTTTTTTTGAGCTCGACACGAGCTTGGAAAAACAATGTTGAACCCGTAGTTCGGAGAGATGACGCTAGACGATGTGCTGCGCGAGGTCCTTCCTAGGAGTGGAGCTCAACTGGATGTGGAGAGAAGGTTGATACCTCATAGGAACCGAGTTCAACTGAATTGGAGAAGAGGTCGACACCTCGCAGGAGCCGAGCTCAACTGGAGGTGGAGAGGAGAGTCGACAGCTTACAGGAGAGGAGCTCAACTGGAGGTGGAGAATATAGTCGACACCTAGTAGGAGTCGAGCTCAACTGGTGGTGGAAAAGAGGTCGACACCTCATAGGAGAGAAACTCAACTTGAGGTGGAGAATATAGTCAACACCTAGTAGGAGCCGAGCTCAACTGGTGGTGGAAAAGAGTCGACACCTCATAGAAAGAAACTCAATTGAAGGTGGAGAATAGGTTGACACCTCGCAGGAGAGGAGCTCAACTGGAGGTGGAGAAGAGGTCGACACTTCACAGGAGAGAAGCTAAATTGGAGGTGGAGAATATAATTAACACATAGCAGGAGCTGAGCTCAACTGGTGGTGAAAAAGTGGTCGACAGCTCAACATGAGCCGAACTCAACTGGAGGTGGAAGCAACAACTCACAGGAGCCAAGCTCAATTGAAGACGGAGTCGACAGCTCACAGGAGTCGAGCTCAACTGGAGGTGAAGTCGACAGCTCACGGGAGCCGAATTCAACTGGAGGTGGAGTCAACTCGGGTTCAGCTCGTAGTCAGCCTGCAGGAGGGAAACTTGTACAGGGGGCCCGAACTACGACAACAACACACACGAGGAATCAACATCTTACAGGAGCCGAGCTCAACTAGAGATGAAGTCGACAGCTCTCAGGAGCCAAGATCAACTGGAGGTAGAGGCAACATAACTGTCAGGAGCCGGGCTCAATTGGAGGTGGAGGTTACATATTACAGGAGCCGAGTTCAACTGGAGATGAAGTCGACAACTCTCAGGAGCCGAGCTCAACTGGAGGTGGATTCGATTCGGGTTGAGCTTGTAGTCAGCCTGCAGGAGGGAAGCTCGTACAGGGGGACTCAGACTACGACAACAACACACACGAGGAATCAACATCTAATAGGAGCCGATCTCAACTGGAGATGGAGTCGACAGCTCTCGAGAGCCGAGCTCAATTGGAGATGGAGTCGACTCGGGTTGAGCTCGTAGTCAGCCTGCAGGAGGGAAGCTCGTACAGGGGGCCCGGACTACGGTAACAACACATACGAGGAATCTACATCTCACCCGAGGGGGTTGGTAGCCGATATGCGAGAGAGGAGCTCGTGCAGGGACTCAGACTATGATGACTCCACGACTCAAGGACTTATATCAGTACTGAGGTCATTCGCCCTGTTACTTAAGAGAATCAGGTCGAAGGCTCGTTTCCCAACCCAATTGTGGAGATCTCTTCCAGCTCTGCCACCTGACTACGAATGTCAACGTACAAGCGAAGGAAAATGGCCCTCGGAGGGTCCTATAGGACACACACTCGAGTCCACCATCCTTCCACGAACTGTACCTTCCAGAGCTTAGTTGCCCAGCTGCTTCTAAAATTATGTCGGGTTATCCCACCTTGGCAACAACAAAGACGCATCCTGCCTTACAAGACCAACCATCACTAAGAGCAGGCCTTTTAGTCTTCTCAAAGACCGATGACGCCTTTACACAAGACATCACTTTGTGTGTTCGATCCTTCTTCGAGTTTAAGAGGTTAGCGTCCAGAGTTGTTCCTGATAGTTCCTCCATACGGAGGAGAGATGCAATCGGGGGCAGCTAGGCCGACATATATGGAGGGAGCTGATCTCGATTGTAAATGCAGGGGATCGGTCTTACAAGGACGCTTAAATCCCGAAGCATTATCCCATCGTCCGCCCTGGGCTTTTTAGGAGAATCAGGTCAGATGCTGGTTTCCCAAACCGATCGAGGAGATGAACTTCACTGCTTTTAGCTGACTTGAGACGTTCAACACAAAGAAGATAACTCGCAACCACCAGTGTCTCCGGGGGCGAGGAAATGAATAACATAGAAATAACATTACAGATAAGCAGTACATGTTACTGCTAGGAGTAGAATCTTTTCAGGTCATCCCCGCTTCAGGTATTTGAGTAGATGAAATGAATAACATAGCGTTCTGATTGCTGAAGCGATAGCCTCACGCGTATAAACTCCCAGAATTCGAACACCATCGTTGTTGAAGTAATAATCTTGCGTGTATGGACTCACAGAATTAAAGGAGAGCACCATAGCTGTTGAAGAGATGACCTCGCGAGTATGAAATGTAGGTTGTCAAAGGAGATCATCGCAAGTAGGAGCTCGTAGAGCACCTTGTTTGTTTTTCCCTGGTGGTGAACTCGTTGTGATTTACCCTGTTTGTTAGTCATACAAAAAGTACTCACGAGCTTTACCAAAGCGTCTGTAAGTATGAACATGTATGAAAAACACCACTATTAAAATATGAGATGAACTAGGCGGAGGGTAAGTGCCACTTCTGACATTAGAACCCCTACGCAGAGTTTTTGGGGGTTCCGCTGCCCGGTCAGCGGACGGGGGTCAAGGGGGCAGCGCCCCCAGAATTTTTTTTCATTTTCCACTCCCAACTCTCCTAGATTCCGAGCTCTCCCGGCCTTGGGAGTAAGTCACATGCAAAACTCGCCTATGGGTGAGTAACAAAGATACTCGTCTCTTCAACTCGCTTATGGGTGAGTAACAAAGATACTTGCCTCTCCTGCCTGTACTCGCCTATGGGTGAGTGTCAATCCTGCCTATACTCGCCGGTATATCGCCATCTCCAACTCGCCTCCATGAACTATTCTGCATATTCTTACATAGGGTTGTCGTCATATGGAACTGGCCTGCATATATTGGTCAACTGAAGTCGTCATCTGGAGCCCGCCTAAGGAGGTCGCAATCTGGAACTCGCTTCTGAGCGAGTAACAGGGAAGCTCGCCTCACGAAGCTGCCGAGCTTGAAAGTCGCCATCGTGAAATCGCTTATGGGCGAGAACCAGAAAACTCGCTCACCTTGACGAGAACTCACCCAGCTTGCCGAATGCTCGCGAGTTGTTGCCTTTGGTCTCCAACTCGCAATCTTAAGCTATGAAGTCTTCTCGCAAAAAATTCTTCCTCGGCTATGATCCGTGCTCACCACACCAAAGTGTTGAAGCCGGGAAAATCCCTTACTCCAAAATTCGGATCAAGGTAGCCTAAGGTTACTGATTTTGCGGTCCGACGCCACAATTCAAATGGCTATCGTGGGAGAGAAAAAACTATCTATAACCACACCCCAAGTGCTCCAGCATGGAGGTCTCACCACGTACCCGGAAGTTTGAGAAAAACTTCCCCTCCGCAATCAATAGTTGGGAGAGGTACTAGACAGACATGAACTTGACGAGTATTCACTTGGGGGGATCTCAACCTCTTCCAAAAATCCATTTTTAGTACCCCTGGGAGGCTATTTATAGAGAAATCCTGGGGGGGGGGGGGGTATAGGCAAGTATCCAACCACTGCCAGCGAGTTCCAAGAGCCGCATCTGCTCGCCCAAGGGTCGCCTCTGCTCGCCCAAGGCTCGCCTCTGCTCGCCCAAGGCTCGCCTCTGCTCGCCCAAGGCTCGCCTCTGCTCGCCCAAGGCTCGCCTCTGCTCGCCCAAGGCTCGCCTCTGCTCGCCCAAGGCTCGCCTCTGCTCGCCCAAGGCTCGCCTCTGCTCGCCCAAGGCTCGCCTCTGCTCGCCCAAGGCTCGCCTCTGCTCGCCCAAGGCTTGCATGGTTTAGACTATGAGGAGACCTTCTCCCCTGTCGCCAAACTAAACTCTGTTTGAGTCCTTATTTCCCTTGCTGTTCATCGTCACTGACCTCTCCATCAGCTGGACATTAAAAATGCCTTTCTTAATGGTGATCTTCAGGAAACGGTCTTCATGCACCAACCTCCCGGGTTTGAGACCACGAGGGAGTCTTGGGTGTGTCGTTTGCATAAAGCCATTTATGGTCTCAAACAGTCTCCTCGAGTTTGGTTCGAAAAATTTAACAAGGTTGTTCGTGATATTGGCTTTCAGCGGAGCTCGACTGACTACTCACTTTTTACTCGTCATCGATCCACAGGGACTGTCATGCTCTTAGTCTACGTGGATGATATTTTGATAACCGGTGATGCTCCACCGGGATACAACAGATCAAATAACACTTAAACTCTGTCTTCCAAACAAAAGATCCGGGGAACTTTCGATACTTCCTTGGACTTGAGGTTGCTCGACGACCTGATGGTCTGGTCCTATCTCAACGGAAATACTGTCTTGATCTTCTTCAGGCTGCGGGTTATTCCGGATGTAAACCTGGAGACACACCTATGGATGCCAACCACAAGCTAAGTGCTCATGGAACAGAGTCAGATTCTCTACTTACAAATCCTGAATATTATCGACGCCTTGTAGGGAAACTGATATACCTAATAGTTACAAGGCCTGATATCTCTTTTGTTGTTGGAGTGGTTAGTTGCTTTATGCATTCACCAAGAATCTCACATCTACAGGCTGTCAAACGCATCCTCAGGTACTTGAAAGCTGCCCCGGGACGAGGGTTGGTATACAAACCATCCTCCTCCTTATCTCTTGTCGAATACACTGATGCTGACTATGCGGGCTCGCTTGATGATCGACGATCTACCACTGGCTTCTGTACCTACTTTGGAGGAAATCTCATCACATGGCGTAGCAAAAAGCAATCGGTGGTTGCTCGCTCCTCTGCTGAATCTGAATATCGTGCAATGGCTGCTGTCGTATCTGAACTTACCTAGTTAGAGAGTCTTCTTTGTGATTTGGGTGTCAAACTCTCCTCACCAGCTACTCTGTTCTGTGACAGTCAGACTGCTATACATATTGCGAAGAACCCTGTGTTCCATGAGCGAACAAAACACATTGAGGTTGATTGTCACTTTGTCCGGGAGAAGGTCCAACTGAAGAAACTTGAATTGGAACATGTTCCAGCCTCTGGGCAAATTGCAGACATCTTTACCAAGGCTCTACCTCGGCCACTGTATCAGTAGTTCTTATCCAAGCTTGGTGCTTACGATTTGTATGCTCCAGCTTGCGGGGGAGTGTTAGAAGATAGTAGAAAGATATGTAAAAGCCCATTGTAATTGTGGTCCATTTAAGCACATGTGTGTCATATACTTTGTCTCACATTGTATTTTTGGGATTTCTCTCTTCCTATCTTCATATATATATGTACTCATACTTGAAGGTTAATACAAGGAATACAACACACAAGTTTCATTACTCTGCTTTTCTACACAAGTCAACCGAGTAGTGGAGGAATATTAGTGGGGAGTTATAGGGCGCCTTATAATCCCAACACCCTCATTCCACCTGAAATTATAAGAAGATAATCTAGGAAATACTGAGCTACCAAGTACCAAGGTATTGAAGGAGCAAGTAACTTTCAAGGCGCAGATAATTAAGAACAGACCTAAAAATTTGATAAGGAAATTAATTTTCATCAAAATTGTTAATGATAAGCATTACTGTCTTCATCTTCTTCGGCGGCTCGATTGCACTGCACTTCTTCTATTTCTAGCTCTCGCATACCATGTTCGTCTGCCTTCACGTCTTCTCCTTCTCCATCGTCGCTTACATCTGCAGGTTCAATCTTCTCACCGATTTCTAACAGGTTCCAGCAAATTTTTGCTTTAACGAATCTGAAATAATCCCAACTGCGTCCACTCACCCATCAATTTGAAGTCAGTTTAGGTTCGGTTCTAGCGTTTCTGCTGCAGCACCGCAGCCCATTCGTCTCAGGGAATACATTCATATCTCACCACTATACAGGAAGTTGTTTCTTAGAAATAAAAAATAGGATCTGGTAACGTAAATCACAAACGACATCCAAAACTCACCGAAGATTTCAAAACTCCAAAACAACTAAAACAAATGTGTAAAATATGTCTAGTACACTATAATTGCTAATATGTTTGATGAGAGTTCTTTTCAATGAATTTCATTGATGCAGTACACTATAATTGCAATAGAATTTTGATTTGATTTCCCCTAAAGCATAAAAAAGCATGTTAAGGGAAGATTTGTACCTCTACAAAATGAAATTAAGAAAAAGAGTTGAGATTTGGACCTCCAAAAATTGAAACGATGGGGAAGAAGAGTCCATTTGGCCTGGAGAATTTTAGGAAATAATTACTTAGGAAATGGAACCACAAAATAAAGAAGAGTAAGAAGAATAAAATTTCAGACCGTTAGGAAAATTGAATGAAGAAGAAGAAAACCATCTTGGACTTAAAAAGTTTTTGGAAATGGAAACCTGGACCAGCATTTGAGAATCAGGGAATAGAGAGATACAAAAAAAGAGTGATAAATACATGCTAGGGAAGGCAGCCTTCATCCAGGAAGAATAAGGCCAAGTTGCAGCGAAGTGGAGGTGAGTTGGATGGTAATATAGTTGTAAGAAATGAATCCTAATTTCTATTAGGGCATACACACAAGGCTATTTATAGCCAGTGCACCTATTAATATTACAACACTCCTCAAGATTAGCGAAAGATATTCACTAAGTCCATCTTATTACAACCCCTGATCATGTCCTCTGAACTGAGTCCCTTGGTCAAGCAGTTTGCAACCTGACCCTTGGTCGACACGTGACTCAACTCCAGTAGCCCACTGTCAAGCTTCTCCTTAATAAAAAATCTATCAATCTCTATATGCTTGGTTCGATCGTGTTGGACTGGATTATTTGCAATACTGATGGCTGACTGACTGTTACACCACAACTTCATCCTATCTCCTCGATCCAACTTCAGCTCCACAAGCTTCCCTCTCAGCCACAGGAGCTCTGCAACCCCTAATGGCATGGTTCTATACTCTGCCTCTGTTGTTGATCTAGCCACTACTGACTGTTTCTTGCTCCTCCAGGAGACCAGGTTGCCTCCCACAAATATGCAATAGTCTAAAGTGGACCTCCTATCATCCGCACAGCTTGCCTAGTTAGAGTCGCAATAGCCCTCAATCTTCACGTGCCCATTCTTTCTGATGGCCAACCCCTTCCCATGAGCACTCTTCAAGTATCACAAGATCTGGTACACTGCATCCATATGACCCTTCCTTGGGTCATGCATGTAGCGGCTCACTACGCTCACAGAAAAAGAGATATCTGGGCGAGTGTGACTCAAGTAAATCAACTTTCCAACTAGCCTCTGATACATCTCACGATCTACTGGTTCCCCGGCCTCTGCACCCAGTTTACACCTCTGATCAATTGGCATCGCAGCAGGTTTGCATCCCAACATCCTAGTTTCAAGGAGGAGATCTAATGCGTATTTCCTTTGAGAAAGAACTGTCCCCTCTGCCTCATAAGCAATTTCAATCTCAAGGAAGTGCCTAAGAATTCTCAGATCCTTCACCTCAAACTCCTTGCCCAAAGCCCCCTTGAGGCGGCCAATCTCCTGCTCATCATCCCTCCTACTCCTGCATGAAGCTTGAGACATGTCTCCTCCTGATTCATAGCAGAGATGACCTCGGTGAGTGTAGGAATTGACGTACCAGAAAGAAGTAGGGCTCTCCGCTGATCGTCCTCTCTTCCACGATGAACTTGGAAGTCCTACACTGAGAATCGCTGCAACACATCCCACCAGAGGCGTGATCGTAGTCCACCCATAGTCGTTCTAGCTCGGAGGCGTACTCCTGCACTGCTTTCTCTCCCTGAGCAGTGTTATCAATTTCTCCCTTCACCTGGAAGACCCGCAGAGTGTTCTCCGCGCCATCATGTGTTCTTTAGCTTGTCCCAAACCTCCATAACTGTCTTGAGGCCATCCACCGTGGCGGCAATCGATGGGACAATCGGGCTGAGAAGCCAGATAAACACCGTCAAGTGGGCCGACTCCTACTCATCTCCAACCAAGTTCTCTGGTTTTTTCAACGCCCCAATTAGGAATCCCCCAACCTGTTTCGCTGCAAGTATTTTCTCACACGTCTTGACCAACTCAGGTAGGTCGTCGGTCCGTCAAGCTTCAAGTCAATCGGTGGAAGTTCCAATTTCGCCGACCGTTGCGATGAACCCAACACCCTCAACAATGTGACCAACCAATCCGGACCCAACATCTTGAAGACATTTTCCATCGTTCCTTCCTTCGACGCCAGCATCCACTTCCGCATCGATCACCTCAGTCGTTCCGGTACCAATCAATGCCTCCTCATGCCCTAGATCTGATCACTGCATCCTCAAATCCGCTAGGATGCGGAGGTGTTGCCGCTGAAGACCCACTAGTTGCGGACAAGCTGGTTTCCCACTGCAGCAGCCGGAGACAGCAGCGGCTGCAGGATACGGCGGCAGGAGGTGCGATCCCGCAGCCCTAGGGACGGAGGTCCTCCGTCGAGCGTAGATCTGGAGGGAGGCGGGGTTCCTCCGTCTGAGTCAGCAGGGGAAGTCGCTGGATGGGTCAACGGAGAGAGGGATAGCCTCCGTCAGATGTGGAAGGAGCGGAGGTCCTTCGTCGGAGTAGCGGAAGTCGCGCGCAGTCGGGGCGGCGGAACGCAGCGGCGGAATCGCGAGCGGTCGGGGAAGAGGAAAGGAGGGCTGCGGAATTTCGTCCAGGCTCTGATACCAAGTTGTAAGAAATGAACCCTAATTTCTATTAGGGCATACACACAAGGCTATTTATAGCCAATACACCTATTAATATTACAACAAATATAGCTTCACTCCCATCGATCTAGTAGAAGGTAATTGTGAATCTAGCTTCGTTTTCCCGACACCAACCTTCCCTCTTCTGTCAGATGACCTTTGCAATCGGTTATGAGAAATTGCGACCAGAAATGCTCCTTTCTCCTGGTCGTCCATGTCTACTAGAGGTGCCTGAACAGTAGTCTCTCTTTTTTCCTTATACAAAATAAGAGGGAGGTGGGACAGTAGAGCGCAAACCCTTGAGTGGAAATTTCAAAGGGGGAATACCTGAGCATGGATATGGCTGGAGTATGGTCGGAGTATCACCGGAATTGAGGGAATGCAATGATGATGATTTTCAGATGTCTGCGCAGCCGAAGGGGCGGAGGAAGAGGAAGGAGAAGGGATCTTTGCGTGTGCAGGAGGTGGATACCTAGCGCGTGAGACAGGAGGGTTATGCGGTGCTACGGTTTTTAGTATGTTGATTGTTTGTTGTAATCGAGCGGGAGGAAAATTGCGGAGAATTCAATCCCACGGCGCAAGAAAGCATGTTGGTTCTCTAGGGTTACACCGGTTCTCCAAAGTATTTCTTTGTATAATATTGATATATATGCAGCAGTCAGCTCATGCAGGCTCCCACTGCTCAACTGCAGTAGTGGAGAATCCACTGAAAGATTTGTAGTGGCTGCAGAAGCAACAAATGCCTAACCAAGTTAAACCAAATGATGTGTAGGTTTGCCTGTACTTTTTTCACTTGATTATTGTGCATACCTCTGATTTGGTCTAGAACTGATCCTGTTTTAAGTTACATTGGATGAAAATATTTATTGAATTACCGTGAGAAGTAGGTAAGCATGGCCAACGATGAGGATGATGTTTTCTTCCTTGCCCATAACTTGTGAATAAATTTACTTATCGCCTGTAAGCAGGCTTCTGTAGTTATATCATTTTATCGCTCCCTAAGAAATCTTTTCTATGTTTCTACAAGCAGAACAGCATCGATGCTAGCTGAGCTTCTACTGTTCCTGAAGTATTCCTTCAAAGATTCAAAGGGAGAGAAACCTTCGACAGATGCTAAACCTGAATCCTTGTTTTCCATACAAGGATGTTTTCTTCTGCAGTTTCTCAAACCCATCGAACCTGAAGACAGTTCTTTTCGGCAATGCGTTCTTGAATTCGTGCTTTTGGCAAACAATTGGAGCCTTTTGAAAGCTATAAGAAAATGCCCGCCTGAAATCAATATGACTGTCCCTGCCCGGACCTCCACCGGACTTACGAAAAAAATAGTCGTTAGAACACAGCCTGGAGTTAGTTACACCGAACGAATATCAAAAGACTGTCTTATTCCCGGAGTTCACAATGATATCGCTCTTGAATGTTTGGCCCGGACCTGTCGATCCGACTACTCTGCACTGGCCTGTCTGAATAAAAGCTTCAACTTATTGATTGGCAGCGGGTATTTATACAAGCTCAGGCGACAGCTCGGCGTCATCGAGCACTGGGTATACTTAGCCTGTAGCTTAATGCCATGGGAGGCATTTGATCCCATCAGACTAAGATGGATGAGGCTTCCAAGAATGCCGTGTGACGAGTGCTTCTCCTACGCCGACAAGGAATCTCTTGCCGTCGGAACCAAACTTCTGGTCTTTGGTCGGGAACTGACCGGTTTTGCTATTTGGATGTATTGCTTGGTGAAGCGCGACTGGCGCAGGTGCCCGCTCATGAACTTACCACGCTGTCTGTTTGGGTCGGGCAGCTCTGGCGAAATCGCGATCGTCGCTGGCGGAAGCGATAAAAACGGGCGTGTTTTAGAATCCGCCGAGCTGTACGACTCGGAGCTGGGCAGATGGGTAGCTCTGCCTGCCATGAACTTGCCGAGGAAAATGTGCTCCGGTTTTTTCATGGACGGAAAGTTCTACGTCATCGGAGGCATGTCCAGCAACACGGAATCTTTGGCGTGCGGGGAGGAGTTTAATCTTCGGACGAGGACGTGGAGAAGGATTCCGAACATGTATCCTGGTGATAATAGGGCCACCCACCAATCTCCGCCGCTGGTCGCCGTTGTGAATAACCAGCTGTACGCCGCGGATCAATCCACGAACGAGGTGAAGAAGTACGATAAGTCAAATAATATATGGAATGTGGTGAAGACATTGCCGGTGAGGGCTGATTCGCATAACGGTTGGGGACTGGCATTCAAGTCATGCGGGGAGAGGCTGCTGGTAATAGGAGGGCACAGAGGGCTTCATGGTGAAGTCATTGTACTGCATTCTTGGTGTCCGGAGGACGGGGATGATGGAGGGGAATGGGATGTGCTTTCTGTGAGGGAGAGGGCGGGTTCTTTTGTTTACAATTGCGCAATAATGGGATGCTGACTTGCTGAGATTGAGCTCTGCTGGAGGGGGGAGGGGAGCGGAGGCGAGCAAATTGGCTCGTTTGATTGGTGCGGCGGCTCTTCCCGGGTATTTCTCTCTCTCGTGTATACTTGTGCTGTCATTGTGTAGTTTTCAGTTTCCATTGCATATATGTTCTTTCTGTTGAGTAACAATTAGGTTTTTTTCTTTACGATTTTCTCTCTCCTCCCCCTGCCGTCACTACCACTCCCTCTTTAATTCTGAATTTAGAACTTCAATTGGCAATTGGCATTGGTTTGTAGAATGTTAGGAGTTATGAGAAGCGAATGAAGTTCATGATTAACATTGGTTGCAGCTTTAGCCAGCTTCTAGTGAATCCGTGGAATTAACCACACTGCAACAGGTGTGATTTTTAAGTGGAGGAGGAAATTCTGGAATAGGTCAATGCCAAGTTGAGAAAGTTTCACTACAACGCAATTGATTATAGTAGTTATACCGATTAGGGGTGCAATTCGGATCTATTCGAGTCGGTTCCACTCAGAACCAAGAATCAACCTGTATAGGTTCGGTTCCAAAATTTTGGAACCAGAACCGACCCACGGTTCTAAGTTGTAGAACCGGAACCAAATCGGAAATATCGGTTTGGTTCCGATTCGGTTCTCGGTTCTTTAAATTAAGGGTGTAAATATGTTGCACTAGAAAAAATAAATGCAAAACCAACGTTTATAAATCGAAGAAACTAGGAGACCTTACGCTTGCATGGCTCCAAAATCATCAAGGTTTCTTAGATTACTAAATACATTTAATAATCTTATCATACAATATTTCATATTCAAAGATTCTAACAATTAAGTAAAAGTTCAACATTGTCAAAACATAAGCAAATAGTTTATAAAATTACACATGAAATATCTTCATCAAGTTAATTATTCATCAATCTTTTTCAAAAGTCTCTTGCTCATCACAAATATATTTTTGATACCTAAATTCAATAACTTGGTTCTCGGGTCGGTTCTGGGTACCTGAGTGTAAGAACCGAGAACCGAACCAAGTGGTCGGTTCTGAAAATTTTGGACCCAGAACCGAACCGAGACACATAAGAACCGGCCTGAACAGCTCAATTTGGTTCGGTTTTGGTCCGGTTCTCGGTTCTTCGATTATTTTCGCACACCCATAATACTGACTCTTTATGACATTGTAATGGCCCGCATGGGGTGAGTTTAAACAAACCCTAAATCCTAATCCCTAAAATCACCCGACCTGAATTGGAACCCATTAAGATTTAGGTTTTGTTTGGTTAGGTTTTTGTTATGAAAACGGTCACTAGGCAGATAATTTGTAACACCCCATCCTAGTTCAACCACACATCAGCCGTCCGGCCGGGTCCAGCGAAAAGCAGTAAACTAAGAAATAGTATTAAAATTAATATATAGCAGACATAATTGAAAAGAAATTGAAAAGTAAGCTTACATTAGAAGTTGAAGATGAAATTAAGGATAAAATTGTACCTTATCAAGCTAAATTCACAGAATCATTATAAAAAAAAGGACCAAACCATTGAATATCTGAAATACTACACAATGTCTACACACAAATTCTTAAACATTAATATTACAAATATTCAATACTAAACAGTACAATACTAAAAGTAAACAACTGAAAGGGAAAAACAAACTATATGAGCGACTTCACAAACACACTCATCCTAGGCGCAACTTCCCACCTGAGTCTCCTGTAAAAACAAGTCCAAAGATGGGTCAGCCCAAAAGGAGAGTAAAAAAACTATTCCTCCTAGTTACACTAAAATTATTTTGAAAGAAATGCACGCATGTCTTTAAAAATAATTTTTTTGCTATAGAAAAACTGTATGCTAGTGTATTATGCATGATTTTCTAAAATAAACTTGCAAGGTAAATAACTGTTCTAATAAAACATATTGCGAACAGTTTACTCAAGTTCTGAATAATTTGGTTAATTAATTGTTTCTAAGGTTTGGTCTAAACTTGAGTTCTAAATTCACTTATGATTGTCCTTCAATACGACCCTAGGCAGAGTAGCTTCTACCGCACAATACTAATATAATGATCCGAGTCCTACTAACGAACTCAAGTGTTCTAGTGTCACACAAACACAGACTCGAGTTTACTAATCTATTAAAATGGGATAATGTCTCCCAAATACTGAAATTCATAAGGTACACTACAACACATGAGAAAGATAGTGCGCCTCTATCAAACACGGGAAGAAACCTCAACCATGCTCACTAAACATATGGTTACTACTGTTACTCTGCTTGAGAACATATATGCATGATAATGACAGTTCATCATATTGATTTATTCGACTAGAAAACATATTCCCGAAGTCGATAACTCATGTTCGCAAATTTATACAATCATTCTTATGATGAGGTTCGTATGGTTTAACTGGTTGGGATGTTTATATTTTAGTTTTGAACCATATAAACTAACTAGGTGATAGTAAAACTACTAATCCCTAACAATAGTAGCAGTTCCAAACATCAATATTAATTTTACTGAATTATATAATACACTACTATTCAAGCTATCTGATATGTCTAGTCAGAAAGAATAAAAATTTCTTATAGTGGTGTTGCGGCGCTCGTGCACATACGAGCGGGGTCGTCTGCTAAGTGTCTGGTCTACCACTAATGGGTCTCCCCTTTCAGGAGAAAACCCGCTAACAAAACCTTCTTGTTCTTTGGGCACTCCATCACCTCGTGCAATTCTCGGGTCTTAATCAACCAATCATCAGGCTCCATTGGCGTCTCTTCACCAGTGTAGTTGCCTAGTTGGAGGGATGAAGATCACAGAGATTCCTCAGATAACGCTCCATCCCTAAATGTCCTGCAGCTGGCACAGGAAGTGGGGCTGGATCTATAGCAGGTAGTGCATTTCTGAATTCCACCATGGCTAAGGCCACCGCTTTAGAAATAATGGCGGTCATATCTGCTGGGTCTGACACTGCTGGTGCTGCAGGCGCAACATGTGTTGCTGCTGGTGCTGGAGGTTCTGTTTGGGCACTATTATCATTCATAACTATCTCAGGTCTAGTATTCTGGCGAGAAAGCTCGTCGGCCTCACTGGTATGCGGTGCCTATAACATTTAAGGAAAAGAATTATTGGTGTGCTTGACAAAAATGAAGGATCTATTATAACAAAAAATTTCAAACACATGCATCCTAGTTCCCGGCTTTGTGAATTTTCTGGGTCATGAGATCTTAAACCCGTCACTGATATCAATTGTAACACTCCATCCTAGTTCAACCACACCTCAGCCGTCCAATTAGGTCCAGCGATAAGCCGTGAACTTAGAAACAGTATTGAAATTAGTACATAACATGTATAATTGAAAAGAATCTGAAAAGTAAGCTTACAATGAAAGTTGAAGATGAAACTAAGGGTAAAAGTGTACTTCATCAAGCTGAATTCACAGAGTCACTAGAAAAAAGAAGACCAAACCACTGAATATCTAAAATACTACATAATGTCTGGTACACACAAATTCTTAAACATTAATATTACAAATGTTCAATACTAAACATTACGGTACTAAAAGTAAACAACTGAAAGGGAAAAACAAACTATATGAGCGATTTCACAAGCACTCTCATACTAGGCGCAACTTCCCACCTGAGTTCCCTGTAAAAACAACCCCAAAGATGTGTCTGCCCAAAGGGAGAGTAAGAAAAACTATTTCTCCTAATGACAGTAAAATTGTTTTGAAAGAAATGCACGCATGTCTTTAAAAATAATTTTTGTGCTATAGAAAAATTGTATGCTAGTGTATTGTGCATGATTTTCTAAAATAAACTAGCAAGGTAAATAACTGTTCTAATAAAACATATTGCGAGCAGTTTACTCAAGTTCCGAATAATTTGGTTAATTAGAATTTTTAAGGTTTGGTCTAAACTTGAGTTCTAAATTCACTTGTGGTTGTCTTTCAATACGATCCTAGGCAGAATAGCTTCTATCACGTAATACTAATTTAACGATCTGAGTAACGAACTCAAGTGTTCTAGTGTCACACGAACACAAACTTGAATCTACTAATCTGCTAAAATGGGATAACATCTCCCAAATACTGAAACTCATAAGGTACACTACAATCCATGAGAAAGATAGTGTGTCTCTATCAAACACGAGAGGAGACCTCAACCGTGCTCACTAAACATATGTTATCTACTAGTACTTTGCTTGAGAACATATATGCATGATAGTGACAGTTCATCATATTAATTTATTCGACTAGAAAATATATTTCTGAAGTCGAGAACTCATGTTCGTAAATCTATACAATTATTCTTATGATGAGGTTCATATGGTCTAACTGGTTGGGATGTTTATATTTTAATTCTGAACAATATAAACTAATTAGGTGATAGTAAAACTACCAATCCCTAACAACAGTAACAGTTTCAAGCATCAATATTAATTTACTGAATTATACAATACACTACTATTCAAACTATCTGATATATCTTGCAAGAAAGAATAAATATTTCTTACAGTGGTGTTGCGGCGCTCGTACACTTGACGCGACGACATAGTTTCCTTTGAGTGGGGTCAAAACTAAGGTACTAGTAAGAACCCACCCCGACCCACAACTGCGATTCAAAATAGATCTAAAAATAATTACAATCTAGGTAATATAACTTTTATCAACTTAGAGTTTCACAGGAAAATATTCTGACAACAAAAATCGGCACCTCAATGAACGGAAAAGAACTAACCCCTCTTCGGAAAGTGGTGGAAAAAATATTTGAAACGGGGACGACTATATCCAAATCTGAAATCGTCGTATCTGTCATTCACCTAGAAGATCTATTAAACGAAATAGGGCTAAAGTGGAATTTCTGAAATACCCCCAAAGAAAACACTTGAAATCTGAATTTTCTCAAAGGAATCTGTCGTTGCCTGAAAATGAGTGTGCTGGAAGAAAACAAATGCGACCAAAAACCTCAGTATCCTCTAGGGTTTGTTGGGGAAAGCCAAAAGATAACCTCAAAACCCAAAATCTAAGAATGTAGGAGGAGAAATTTGAGTCCTCACTTCTAAAATTGAAAAGGAAAACGGATAACAAAGGGAAAAAGGTTCTGAACTGCTACCTGGGAACCACTGCGACTGAGAAAGGGGAAAACAACTTTTGATCGGTAGTCCAGTGCGTATACACGGGACAAAAACCCCTCCCCTCCGGTCGACGATGACTTAAGGATGGACTGGTGTCGGCTGAAGCGGGAAAGCTTCTCGCCGCACGAGATGGAAGGATTGTTGAGGGGGGCGGGAAAGCAGCAGGTAGCGCCCGATAGTGGGAGGAAGAGTCGATGTCTGCTTTGGGTTACACGACTAGGAGCGAGGAAGGTCATGACGTTGGACAAGATTATTTGTGATAGAAGAAAAGGGAGGCAGTTATGGGATTAAAAGAAATGGGTGAAGCGGCGTTGTGCGGTTATTAAAACCGTAGAACGAGCTTTGGGCCAGATTTCAAAGTTATGCTTCCAGTTCTCACAAACCTTTAAACGTGTTCGAAATGTTTTTTTATCTATGCTTAAGTAACTAACATATTACGACTTAATATAACATTTCGTACCTCGACTAGACGTCGGATAGATCAACTCCCCTGACGGTCGGGCCCTGAAATTTAAGTTTATTTGCACATTATATTAAGGATGTTACATAATTTTCAAATTCTCAAAAATAATCTAACGACAAAAAGAGATGTTGTGAAGAAAGATAAGCACGAAACAATAAGAAACACCACAAACAAAGAACACCAAAATATAAAGTGGTTCCTCAAAATGGGTACGTCCACTGTGCAGACAATATTTTATTTTCTTTTATCAAACATATAATACGGCTAAAAAGGAGAAAACAAAATAAACCGAAAGATTGATGACAATTTCGAATCCTCCAAGATCCGGCCGTACACGTTGCGACGAGAAAGAGATCCGACGGCAAGAAAAGAGCCGGCGTCCGAGAGCCGAGCACACTGCAGCAAGAAAGAAGCTCGTTTGCAAAGCTACAACAAGGAAGAAGCTCGACAACAAGGTAGGCGGCGCCGACCACAAAGGAAGGCACACGTGGAAGCAACGGGGAAGAGAACCCCTTAGTTCGGCCAAGACCGGCCGACCACTCTGCGTATTCCTACTGACCGAAAAAAATTTCTTCTTGGGGGAAAAACCGGCCACACATTTATAGGTGAAGAGCCCTAAAATCGGGTGGAGAGGTGGGGCCGGCTAGATCCAATCAAGGAAAAAAAATCACATTCCAAAAAACATCCTCCATTGGCGGAAGGAAATATATTATGACATCAATGCTCTTTCATAATTGTCGGAATTTGGGGAATTCCAAAAGGAATCACGAATTAAGCGGTCTCCAAAAAAGGCGACGGTCAAGAAAGAAAAGATGCGTCATTACCACAACAATCTCCACCTTGACGCATTTTCCATAACAGGTTTTTTTGCAACTGCCATAGAATGTATGCTTGGCATTACAATGGTTATGACGGTCACCCCCAAAAAAAGAAAACTATTTTTGAGCATAAAAGTGGACAGTTGGAGTTCGTTAGCCTACAAAGAAAAAACGACTAGCAGAGTAGCAGGGGAAAGGACGGTCCGTTTTGAGCCTGGGATTGTGCATGTTGGCGGCCAATAGCATTTCACGGGTTGTGCAATGCACTGGGACCGCATTGCATTGCAAGAGCCTTGCCCGCAGGAGCCAAGCAGAGGATGGATTTCTTTTCACAATTTATAGGGTTTGAAGACCCAATTTCTTTTTTTTTTATAGAAGTGTAGTCTGCTCTGAAACCAGAATGGAATTTGTAGGCCAAATTGATAAATAACTGTAAGGGTCCGTTCGTTTCACAGACATTGATATTGAAGTATTGGCTTTGAGAATATGAATGTCATTTCTCTTGTTCGTATCAACAATTTTAAATTGGAATTGGCTTTTTGATGGAAAGTCTTCGATATTCACCGTAATCTAAAAACTCAGAGATTCAATATCTATCTCTAGTGGCGGATATTCAGTCCGGTTTTCCAAAATGAGACCTATTTTTTTAGCCTGAACGTGATTTTTTTCGGCCGAACGCAATTTTTCATCGGGACGCAATTTTTTTGCGCGGACGTGTTTTTTTCGTCTGTGTACGATTTTTTCGCCCAGACGTAATTTTTGTCTTGAAGCATTTTTTTTACTCAGGCAGGTTTTTTTCTCCCGAATGCGATATTTCTACACGAACGCGGTTTTTTTTCTCTATGACGCAATTTTTTTGCCCGAATGTGTTTTTTTTGCCCGTACGGAAATTTTTCGCTACGATTCAATTTTTGGTCGTCTGGGCCGAATTATTCATCTAGACGTAATTTTTCCGCTCAGACACAATTTTTTTCGCCCGAACATGAATTATTCGGCCAACTAAAGTTTTTTCGCCCAAACGCGTTTTTTTCCGCCCGGACGCGTTTTTTTCGTCCGGACACGATTTTTTCGCCTGGACGCGATTTTTTCGCCCGCACGCGGTTTTTTCGCCCGGACGCGATATTTTTGCCCGGACGCGAATTTTTCGCAGAGACGCGATATTTTGGACTTGACGCGATATTTTCGCCCGGCCGCGATATTTTTCACTCGGACGCAATTTTTTCGCCCGGACGCAAATTTTTCGCCCCGACGCAAATTTTTCGCCCGGATGCGAATTTTTCGCCCGGACGCGCATTTTTCGCCCGGACGCGCATTTTTCGCCCGGACGCGCATTTTTCGCCCGGCCGCGAATTTTTCGCCCGGACGCGCATTTTTTGCCCGGACGCGCATTTTTTGCCCGGACGCGAATTTTTCGACCGGACGCGAATTTCTCGCCCGGACGCGAATTTCTCGCCCGGACGCGAATTCCTCGCCCGGACGCGATTTCCTCTCCCGGACGCCATTTCCTCGCCCGGACGCGATTTCCTCGCCCGGACGCGATTTCCTCGCCCGGACGCGATTTCCTCGCCCGGACGCGATTTCCTCGCCCGGACGCGATTTCCTCGCCCGGACGCGATTTTCCCGTCCGGATGCGATTTTCTCGCCCCTGCACGAATTTTTCGCCCCGACGAGAAATTTTCGTCCTAAAGCGCATTTTTCGCCCGGGCACGAATTTTTCGCCCTATTTTTCGACCGGACGCGAATTTTTCTACCGGGCGCGAATTTTTCGACCGGACGCGAATTTTTCGCCCGGGCGCGAATTTTTCGCCCGGACGCGATTTTCTCGCCCGGACGCGATTTTCTCGCCCGGACGCGATTTTCTCGCCCGGACGCGATTTTCTCGCCCGGACGCGATTTTCTCGCCCGGACGCGATTTTCTCGCCCGGACGTGAATATTTCGCCCGGACGCGAAAATATCGCGTCGGGGCGAAAAATTCGATTTGAGAAGTAAAATTCGCGCCCGGGCGAGAAAATCGCGCCCGGGCGAGAAAATCGCGCCCGGGCGAGAAAATCGCGCCCGGGCGAGAAAATCGCGCCCGGGCGAGAAATTCGCGCTCGGGCAAAAAATTCGCGTCCGGGCGAAAAAATCGCATCCGGGCGAAAAAATCGCGTCTGGACGATAAAATTCGCGTGCGGACGAAAAAATCGCGTTCGGGCGAAAAATTCTCGTTCATATGAAAATTTCGCATTCAGACTGAAAAAATCAAATCAGATTGAAAAAAATCACGTCATGGCGAAAAAAACACGTCTGGGCGAATAACACTTTTGGGCGAAAATTTCACGTCCGGTCAAAAAATTCGCGTTGTGGTCGAAAAACTTGAGTTTGGGCGAAAAAATCACGCCGCATCCGGGCGAAAATATCGCGTCTGGACGATAAAATTCGTGTGCGGACGAAAAAATCGCGTTCGGGCGAAAAATTCTCGTTCATATGAAAATTTCGCATTCAGACTGAAAAAATCAAATCAGATTGAAAAAAATCACGTCATGGCGAAAAAAACACGTCTGGGCGAAAATAACACTTTTGGGCGGTCGGGGCGATCAATGGCGGGGAATCTATACCTAGAATCTTGGGCGAAAGCTCCCGGCACACTTGCTATACTTTTGCTGCTGAAAGCTCCCGTCTCAGTTTCGGGGGGAAAGCCTAAACCAAAAATTTCACGTCCGGTCAAAAAATTCGCGTTGTGGTCGAAAAATTTGAGTTTGGGCGAAAAAATCACGCCGCATCCGGGCGAAAATATCGCGTCTGGACGATAAAATTCGCGTGCGGACGAAAAAATCGCGTTCGGGCGAAAAATTCTCGTTCATATGAAAATTTCGCATTCAGACTGAAAAAATCAAATCAGATTGAAAAAAATCACGTCATGGCGAAAAAAACACGTCTGGGCGAAAATAACACTTTTGGGCGAAAATTTCACGTCCGGTCAAAAAATTCGCGTTGTGGTCGAAAAACTTGAGTTTGGGCGAAAAAATCACGCCTCAAGAAAAAATCACGGTCGGACTAAAAAATCGCATTTGTGATTTTTAATTGTGATCTTTAATAGCATTGATCAATGTCAATTCCTATGACAGAAAGTCTTTCTACAAACGAACAATAAAAAAATATCAATGTCAATTCTTATGATATAAAGTCTTCATGTGGACGAACAAAAGAATTGGATTTAAATCCAATATCATTTCCCATGTGTATTGATATTGAATTGAAAGCCAATACTTAAATGCCAATGTCGTTGAAACGAACGGAGCCTAAGGGTTTGTTTGGGACAGTGGTGGACCGGTGGTGGTCATGAACGTGAATCGTCGTTTGTGCACGCACGCCCGACCTCATCTATGGAATTTCATCCACTTTTATGTTCAAATAAATTGATTTATTTTACATGGTGGCAGTTATAACTGTTGTCATGCTAAACCCAACCATTATATGTTACTTTTCTCGCATAATATGTTACTTTTCTCGCATTGGTCGCAAAACTTTATGCCAAGTTTGAAATAGTTCTTTAAAGTAACTTCCTTGTAAGTTTGAACAGAATAAGATGATTTGGCAGTACTAAACCAGTGATCTGGTCTTAAAAGTTGATATTGAGTACTATCATTTTACTATAAAATTTTAGAAATTTATTTCAAACCTAAGCTAAATTTGAGGGAATGATGTAGGCATTTTGCCATACTTATATTTATATTTATTTTTTCCAACCAGTAGTCTCTTTGGTAATGAGGCTCTCTGTAATTTCTCAATTCTGATCTCAAATCATATTCTCGCCGATTTCAGCGGGATCCTCCATTTCTGGCGAAATGGATGGATCCATTTCATCATTTAGTGGACAAGAAAAATCCAAAAGATATCTTGTGGTGGAGATTTTTTTGATTAAAAAAATTTATAAAAGTATGAGAAATGATGATCCGTTGGATCAAAAAACATTTCATCATGTCCGTGAAATGGATCCCTTCCAATTCTTATTTCAGCTAGAGTTGGTACACCTGCGTTAGGGCTTGCAGTAAGATAAAATTGTAGAGCAGATATTTTAGGTGCAGAAGAAACTTCACTTCATCGCTTTAAAATGAATTTATATGAAAGACTATTGGAAACAGTGGCGAAAGAAGAAATTTTGTTATGTGTGGGCGTAGTACAAAATAATTCAGAAAAATGAATCAACAATTGTATATATAAAAACATATATAACAATTAACTAATCTACATAAAATTTTTATACAATGACATAATGACAAATTTTTTTGCAAAAAAATGTAAACAACAACACTCAAGCCTTTATCACACTAAAAAAATGTAAACAACAATATATAAAAAAAACTTATTTATACAATAAATTTAAAAATAGCATTACAACAAAATAAAAAATAGTAAATTTGGTTGTTGGCTGGTTTTGAACCCTTGATCATTTCATGAAAAAAATACAATTTCCACCGACTATGCCAAGAAATATATATGTATTATTTTTTCAATATGATATATTATTCAGTAACTTATCCGCCATGGTAAATAACATGTCCATTATTATTGAAAATAATCTTTTTAGAATTCAGTGTGAGCGGCAGCCCACACTAACTCTTATGTGGGTCCGCCCCTGATTGGAAATATATATAACCTTCCTTGCTTTCACAACTACTCCAAGTAATTTATGAAATCGTCAAATCTACTACTTTATTTTTCCAGGGCTATTATTATTATTATTATTATTATTATTATTATTTTGTAAGTTGTGTTCGTTTCACAGGTTTTGATTGAAAAGAATTGATTTTGGTCCAAAATTAAAAATTCATAGGTTTTAATTTTGGATCAAAACTCATTTTGTTGTTCGTTTGCAGGATAATTTTCAATGATAGGAATGAAATTTGTCAATTTTTTTGTTCAGCTATAAAATAAAATTTAAATGCAGGAATTGATATTAAAAATGTGCATACCAAAATATAACAAAAACTTCTAATTAACATTATAATCATAATATAATTATTATAAGTCTTTATCTTTGAGATAAAGATAATCTCTCCCCATAGTTGTAAAATTATTATAATTCTGCCAGTATATAATTATTATATTTTTGTTGTCCATTCGCCGAAGCCATCATTGATACGCCTAAATTAGATTTACGTATTAATGCAAGTGCACGTGTCGGATCAAATAATATAAATGAGTTAAGATCGTTCCTACAGAGAAGTGATTAATTTAGCACTCGCAAGTACTAGCCCTACCTTTTCTTTAGATTCAAGCAGATTGATTAAAAGTGAATTTAGATTCAGGATAATTAAAAGAGAACAATAACAAAATTAAATAACGCTAATTTAAGAATATTTGTATCAAGTTAGAGAAATAGTTTTGCACGTTGGTTTCCTTTACTTATTGTGATGAGTTTTGGAATGATTCTTTATGAAATGTTTGATTATTATCCTACAACGATTTGAAATGGAAATCATTATCTCTCGATCTCTGAAATTTGTTTACCCTAATTCCCCTAGTTATCTCTTACGTATGTTGAAAAAAATAGCATAAGACGCACAAACCAATGTTGCTAACACAAGATGAAATCGAGTCCAGGGATCAGCACTGACCTCAACAACCTACCCGGGATTTCTCCAAACCATGGTGGGCCCCGAGAGATTTGGTTTGAGATGTTTGCTGTTGGACTACAATCCCCCACCGGTTTGGGTTTCCCGGCTTCGCCATGGTGCGCCCGACCCCACCGATCTTGGGTTTCAACAACGCTGAAATGCAACGCAATCTTTCAAAACGTGTAATGTACTATGAAAAAATAAACACCTCATAACATTACTTCTTGACAACCAAGGGGTCGAGTCATAAGGTTGTGAAACTATTTGTCGCGGGGACACAAGATTATAATGATTTGTCACATAATATTTGGGAGCTAAAGATTTAGATTCTCTGTGTTTTGCGGGATACGAACGATACTCAGCACTCTCCATATAACACACATCATTAATCTGATCAGATAATCCACCACTTGCATCTCTCATTTGTATACATTTTTTTGAACAGATGTAGATAAAATAAAATTTATATATTTTTTTTGCAAAAAAATACTACCAACAAAATTATATCAAACACGAATAACCTTTTTTAAAAATTATAAAATAGATTATAATAAAATAAACTTTAAAAATTTTGTTGTTTAAATTTTTTTAGAAAAACATGCATTCGACAAAATCATAAATAAAAATATGAATAAAATAAAAAATTTGAGCTATAAATACTCGGGGTTTATTAATATTGCAAGAAATAAAACACTAAATTATTTTCATCTTTCCTGCAATGACGTCAAAAACTTGATATACACGAAAATAGATTTACGTATTAACGCAAATGCACGTGCCGGATTGAATAATATAAAGTGAGTTAAGATCGTTCTCACGAATAAGCGACTAATTTAGCGCTCGGCAGTACTTGCTCTACATTTTCTTTAGATTCAAGCGAATTGATTAAAAGTGAATTTAGATTGAGGACAATTAAAAGAGAACAATAACAAAACTAAATAACGATATTTTAAGAATATTTTTATCAAGTTGGAGAAATAGTCTTATACGTTGATTTTCTTTGCTTATTGTGATGAGTTTTAGAATGTTTTTTTTATGAAATGTTTGATTACTATTCTGTAACGATTTAAAAGTGAAAATTATTATCTCTCGATCTCTGAAATTTGTTTACTCTAATTCTTCTAGTTATCTCTAACTTAGGTAGAAAAAAATAACATAAGACGCACAAATTATTGTTGCTAACATAAGATGAAATCTCTCTCTTTTTATGCTATATTGATATATATGTTACACTTACGCCGCTGCTCTCTCGAATCTTGCATCGCAGTATAAAGATGAAATTTGGCTAAAGATTTACGCGGCTTCTCTCTCGAATCTCCAAGCGCAAAATAAAGGATTCAACTTTAAAATAACGTAACTCCTCTCTCGAGTCTCGCCATGCAATTTAGAAGAAAATGACTTAATCAAAAAATTTCACAAAATGAAAACATAGATCCAATAAAGATAGTTCTTCAAATAATCATAAAGGAGGAAGTAAAATCACAACAAGACAATATTCTTAATATACAAGACTTAGAAATTTAGTTTAAACTTGAGGAAAAATTACACGCAATTAAAAAGATCTTACAAAACATGATGATTAAAATCAAACGTTGTAGAAATTCTTCTCCGAATTTTTGCTTAAGCCGCCGACCTTCTTGTTTTTCTCTACTCATTCCTCCTCCGAATGATGATTATTATGATAATGAGAATCCCCAATAGCTTGGCCAAATTTTTCCTCCATCCTCATTTATATTACTGGCCAAGCTCCTCTTTATCAGTCCCTCAATTTGCTCCAGTCAAAGATCTCAAAAAGATCCTTTTCTATTTATTCAAAATTGTCATTTTAATGGAAATTTCTTTTGATTAAATTTTGTAGAATTTCAAGCTCTTTTAGATGATAATTATGTTCATTTATTGCTTGTCAAAACTGAGTCAATGTCCCACATTTTCGGATTTGAAATCGGCGCAATTTGAATTTTAAATTTTAAAATTTGTATCCAGCCTTATTGCAACAACTAAAACAAGTTGTTGCAACAACCTGCTCAGGCCAAAATATAAGTTCATTACTTCTCTGAATCGAATTCTTCGGCATTTCTAGCAAGAAATCATAGAAAAATTAGGCATATTAACCACAAATAAAATAAATATGAATTTATTTATATTTTTACTCATTTAAATTATTTTGTTCTCATTATGATAAATATTGAATCAGGATAAAGGGCTAGACAACTTATTTTTGGGAAGTTATCAATCATCCCCGCTTCTCTATATGCCCTCTTCACCTCCCGGGTGATCCCCGACCATAAAATCACCCTCTCCACCACCTCCCTCGCCCTCCTCTGCATCGAAAATCCCTCCTCGAGTGAATCCATTATGGCCGAGTACCGCTCCATCTCCATAAACCCCCAACAAAATCCCCATCGCCGCCATCTCCTCCGCCAAGCAAAGGAGGAGGACAGGATTGGGAGATTTGCGGGAGAGTGTGACGGCGCAAGGCTTTGGAGGAAAACCAATTGCCGCCAATAAATCGTCAAACCAACGCTTGTGAATGAAATTGGGGAACCCAAAATCAACTTCTTCCTACAAAATCTGCAAAAAGTACGCTGGGATACTTCAATTCTCATTTGTTTTATTTTTTACTTTGTATCAAAACGAGGCAAGTTTTGCCGTAATGCAATTAGACTAGGTAGGGATGCTTGGGCACTGAATTATGTACATGGGCAAAATATGAGAGTTATATAGAGATGAGTATGCTTAGATGGATGTGTAGGCACATGAGACTGGATATAATTAAGAATGAATGTATGAGGGATAAGACATGAATGACGCCAATTGTATAGGAGATGCGAGAAGCCCGATTAAGATGGTTCAAACGCATACAAAAGAGATCATTAGATGCATCTATTAGGTATGGTGAGAGTTTGTCACTAGGCATGTTAAATGGGGAAGAGATAGATCAAGAAAAGACTTGATGTACTTAGGCATTAGTGAGATTTTGGCTCCGTTTGGGGGGACTTATTTTCACCGGTCAAGCGGTCACGACCGCATGAACCGGGACTTAATTAAGGTCCGGTACATGCGATCGTGACCGCTTGACCGGTGAAAATAAGTCCCCCCAAACGGAACCTTAATTTGACTAAAGATAGAGCGCAATGACGTTAAAGGATCCTTATAGCCGTCCTCACTATGTTGGATAAACTGATAAAGGCTCTGGTGTTATTTATTTTGAAATTTAGATAAATTACCCATTCCTAGAAATTTCTCTATGCCTATTTATAAGAGCAGATCAAGTCTCCTTGAAGTCTATAAATTATTATTCGCCTTCCCAAATAGTAGTGAGCTAAAGATATTTTAAAAATTTTAATTATTTTTTTATATTTAAATATTATTGCTGCTTTTATTCAAGATCAAAATAATTTATATTATTTTTTGATCAATTATGCTCCATTCACATTAAATTTTATGCACGTGAGAAAAAAATTCATGATTTTGAGCAAAAGTAAAACATCGCATGCCTCGGTGTGACGCAATATCCTATGTTGATCATTCCAATAAATTTCTTGGTTACGTGAAACATGAATTTAACGTGAATTGAGAGGATGACAGCACATTTTTTTTAAAAAAATAATAAATTAAATAAAGAAACTTGCAAATTAATTTCACTTAAATAATATTTTCCTATTAAAATAACTTATTTAATGTATTATGATGATTTTACCTCCGAACGGGTTCGTGAGATTGTTAGAAATGATAGTGCATGTATAAGAAATTTTGTGTGTAATTAATCTCTCTTTTTATATATATAAAAAAAAGCAAAACAAAATGATTTTGTGTTTAATTTTAGGGGTACAATTCGGATCAATTTGAATCAGTTCCACTCAAAATTAAGATCCGATTCATGTATGTTCAATTCTGACTATATCCAATGTATGGAATTAGATCGGAACCAAGTAAAACTCGGTTTGATCCCGGTTTAATTTTCAGTTCTGCTCACAAGTAGTAAAAATTTTCATACTAAAATTGTGTATTAGTAATAATATTAAACACAAATATCATTTAAAAATTAAATAGTTTGATTATATTAATGTATGTTCATAAGAGCAAAATAAATTATACATAGTCTTTTTCAATTTGCGCTAAGGTACTCTTCGGAAGTGCAAAAACCTCATAAAATGGCATGAACTAATTTTTAAATACAACTCATAGAAAGGGTGAAGTTGTTATCGGGCAACTCATATACTTCTGATACTTAATTTCAATAATCGATTATGGGTATCCGATGCCCAATGTAAGAACCAAAAATTGAACCGAGTGATCGGTCTTTAAAATTTTGGAGTCAAAACAGAATGGAGATCCATGAAAATTGACCTGAACTGCTTTTGGATTCGGGTCGGTTCTTTTAAATACAACACTATCAGACTCATTGAAAAAGTTGTGTATCTATAGAAAGGTGAAGTTGTTATCGGGCGACTCCTATACTTCTGATACTTAATTTCAATAATCGATTCTGGGTACCCGAATGCAAGAACCAAAAACCGAACCGAATGGTCGGTCCTTAAAATTAATGGAGATCCATGAAAACCAATCTGAACTGCTTTTGGATTCGGGTCGGTTCTTTGGTTCTTTTATGTACTCGTGGATAATGCTATCCCAGAAGGCTGCATCCCCAATAAAGCCAAAATTTTTATCTTTGACTAGAACTTTTATATGGGTTTGTGAGGGCCTGATTTTGATGATCTTTTTTGTTTTTTTGTTATTGTTTAGGGTTCAGTGAGTCAGGGGCCGTTTAATAAGTATGGAGGTCTGACAATTGTCCTCTTAAATGCTACCAACGTAGCTAATAAAAGAGACTGGCATAAATGCTCTTGTTTTGTTGTTTAAATTTAAAGATGTTTGGGAAAAATGAACTTCCTGGAATCTATTTTTAAAATGTATATATATATATATATATATATATATATATATATATATATATATATATATATATATATATATATTTATAATTTTATATATAGTTAAAGACTTAAAGTTGTTTGGGTTTAGGTTACGGGGCTAAGAGGAAACTGTATAACCTGCAATTCGTCGAGATCAAAAATATATGGAGACGTCCTGTCAATTAAGAGATAAATCAGAGAGATTATAGGAGGTAATCAAATCAGAAAAATTTCAGGAATAAGCCATTAACCACCAAGCCATTATTCTAGCCTAAAAATCTGTATAACCCAAAAATAGCGTAGCAAATCTCTCTATAAATGTATAAAATACCACTATATCCTAAAGCATGAATGAGAAACATATCGAAACAAGTTGACATGGTATCAGAGGAGGTGACGATCTGATCCCTTGTTCACGCCCAGTCCTAGGGATAGCCTCTTATCTCCCTATGGCAGCCACCGAAACACCAACCCAGACAGAGGAATTCACCACTGATCGGATTCTCTCTAAATTACTCACCTCCAAGATGGTCGTAGCTCTGTCCAAAACCCAAGCCCCAACCGTGACCTCAGAACCTGTCGTTCTACCGATTGGCATCAAGTTGGAAGGCTCCAACTAGGGCTTGTTGCCCCAAGTTGTTGAGATGTACATCTCCGGCAAAGACAAGTTGGGCTACATCAACGGCGAATTGACCCCGCCATCCAATTAACGTCCGATCCATAGTTGGCTCCAACTATGGCAGCAGCTGAATCTTGTCTTTCTCTAATTTCTCAACGGACTGTTTCTTCTGTGGATCAAGGTAATCCTTGTCATGTCTTAATTAGTTCTCATTGCGATACCAACCGTGATGATTGGTTACTTGACTTTAGGGCCACCGATCATATGACCTTTGATCATAAGGATCTTTCTCAATATTCATCCCCACGACGCACTAGCATTGCAAATGAGTGGTGCCTCATGTCACAGGAGCTGGCTTTGTGATATTATCTCCTTCTCTTCAATTATTCCACACTTTACTTGCTCCCTCATTGTCCCACAAGTTACTATCTGTGAGTCAAATTATCACAAACTTGAATTGTGTGGTACTCATGTTTGTCGTTTTTTTGTCTTATACAAGATATTCTCACCAAGGAGATAATTGGGCGTGGTATGGGGGGGGGGGGGGGGGGGTACTGTGACGCTCTATTTTCATGATTTATTAAAATACTTTTATCTACTTTATATCTTCTATGATAACAAAAATTAAATCATTATGTTGTTAAATAACAATTACATCTTTATTTTCATTATAATCACCATTATCATATTAAATATCCTTCCCCTATAATGAAATAAAAACAAATGCAAGTCAGTGAGGATATGATTGGATGTCCAGTTGGGATGGCAGTATTATATATATATATTATTCGCATTGTTATGAAGAAAAGGGGCAAGTAAGGAAAACTTAAGGGCTCATTAAAAGAGAGGCGGTGGGAAGTGTTAAAATTACTGTCAAAGATAATCCTGACAGTCAGCAAAAGCCATCATCACAAGAGATCAAAGAAGAAGAGAAGATAAGTAAGAAGTAAAGAAGATCAAGAAGAAAAGCTCCCTGTCGTTCCCAGAAAAGCTACAGTACAAGCTTATCGCCTTCCGTATCGACAGCAGCGCCTCCTGAAGACAAAGAGCTAAACTTCCGCTGTTTGTAATAAATGTAAAATAAAGTAGTTGGGCCTCTATATAAAGGCCCATCCTGTGATGTAAAAAGCAAGAGAGAAAAACCTCTACTGAAAAGGGAATAAAAGTCCTGTGTTATATTTATCCAAAGTGTGTTTCTATTTTCATGAGTGGTATCAGAGCTTGAATAACCTTCACCCATCAGATTTGTGTAGTATCTATTGTGGTGAATCATTCACACTTCTCAGAATTCACTCAAATCATCATATGGTTTCATCAGGCTCTTTAACAGGTTCGACATTTACCTATGCAGCTTCTAATATTCCAATTTTTGAAGGTGAATACTTCAACTATTGGAAAGTCCAAATGAGGACTCTTTTTATGTCACAATATTTGTGGGAATTAGTAAGAGATGGTATCACCACAACTGTTTCCACTGAAGTTACTCTTCAGAAAGAACATATGGAAAATATAAAAAAGAATGCAAAAGCAATGTTATATATTCAACAAGGTGTGGGACGTACAGTCTTCCCACACATTATGAATGCACATAGTGCTAAGGAAGCCTGGGACATTTTACAAATGGAGTTTATAGGATCAGACAAAATGATTTCCATCAAACTTCAAACTATGTGGACAGAATTTGATAATGTGAAAATGACTTCTTCAGAAAATTTTCATAGTTACCTCAATAGAGTTACAAATTTGGTAAACCAAATAAGAGGTTTGGGTGATATAATAGAGGAGAAGAAAATTGTACCAAAAGTATTAAGAGGAATACCTTTAAAATATAATTATATCGTAACAGCTATAGAAGAATCAAAGGATATTCACTCATTATCCATGATTGAACTATTAGGTTCTTTAACAGCTCATGAGGAAAGATTAAAACTACATGAGACTTCTGTAGAATAAGCTCTACAAATAAAAGTAAGAATACAAAATAAAGGAGATCAAAATAAATTTCAAACCGCTTCATCTACCTCAAAGTATAGTTCACCTTTACAAGGACAAAGTCATTCCATACAAGGAGGAGGCAGAGGAAATGGCAGAAATTATCAAAGAAGTAATGAAAATCGAGAAAGAGATAACAATACTTCTCCAACTTATTGTATTTTATGCAATAAATCCACACACAACACCAAGGATTGCTTTTATAAATGCAAAAGATGCAAAAAGCCAACTCATTTCAATAAAGATTATTGGTTTCAAAATCAAAATCAACACACAGAAGCAGCACAATATATTGAGCAGACTAAACTACATGAGCAAAATCAGAACATAGAAAACATGTTCTACTCATGTGATATTGCATCATCAGCACCACAATTCTCCCAAGACGATACATGGTTTTTAGATAGTGGTTGTTCAAACCATATGACACATAATAGAAGCAGTTTTTATGTGTTAAATGAAGTTCCCAAAGAAGCTCAAGTTGTGCTGGGTAATGGAACTACCTTGGCAATTGAAGGAAATGGTTCAATTGCTGTACTAACCCCTGAAGGCAATCATAGGCAGATTTCTAATGTTCATTTTGTTCCAACCTTAGCTCACAATCTATTAAGTGTTGGACAATTGGCACAAAAAGGGTATACTCTCAGTTTTCAAACTACTTTCTGCCTGATTACAGAACCTGGTGGTAGAGAAATGATGAAGATTCATAAATCAACACATAATATATTTACTCTCAGATTGACAACTTTAATTCCATCAGCCTTATATACGACACAAACTAATATGGTATAAATTTGGCATTCAAGATATGGTCACTTGAATCTACCTGATTTAGAGTCATTATATTCTAAACAAATGGTACTTTGAATGGATAAAATTCAAACCATAAATGCCAAATTAGAAATTTGTGAAGGTTGTATTGTTGGAAAGCAACATAGGTTGTCATTTCCCAAAGTGCTACATATAGAGCCACCAAACCGTTAGAATTGGTACATGCAGACATATGGGGACATGCACCCATTACTACATCAGCAGGAAATAAATATTACATTTTATTTGTGGATGACTGTACTAGAATGCAATGGATTGAGTTTATATCTTCCAAAGATGAAGCATTACACAGTTTTGTAAAATTTCGAAGGAAAGTAGAGAATCAAAAGGATTGTAAAATCAAAACCTTGCGTACAGATAGAGGAGGAGAGTTTATATCTAATGCCTTTAGTCAATATTGTCAAGAAAAAGGGATTAAAAGACAATATAGTACAAGATATACACCACAACAAAATGGTGTTGTGAAAAGAAGGAATAGAACAATCCTCAATATGAGTAGATGTATGTTGTTAGCCAATAATCTACCAAAAAAATTCTGGGCTGAAGCTATACACACCGCAATATATTTGTTAAATCGTGCACCTACATCTGCAGTAAGTAACATGGCCCCATATGAGGCATGATATCATCATAAACCACAAGTGACACATCTCAGAATCTTTAGTTGCATAGCCTATGCTCATGTTCCAAAAGAAAAAAAGAGATAAATTAGAACCAAGAGGAGAAAATTACATATTTATGGGATATAGTGATGAAAGTAAAGCATATCGTTTATATAATCCTATTTCTAATATGTTGATTATATCAAGAGATGTAGTGTTTGATGAAACAAACAAATGGGATTAGGGACATCCCAAGGATCAGACTCTAACATTGCTAGAGGAGGTTACTGAAGATCCCAATTTAAAAGAAGAGGAATATCAGCCATCCAGTCTTATTTCTGCTATTGAGCATCATGCATCTGCTAGCTCAAGTGAGTCATCATCTCCTCATGCAAAATATAGATCAATACAAGATATATATCAGACATCTGAATTTGTTCTTCTCTCAACTGAACCATCCTATTATGAACAAGCAAATAACAAACAAATATGGATAGATGCAATGGAAGAAGAGATGAAGATGATAGTTAAAAATAATACTTGGCAGTTAGTTCCAAAGCCCAGTAATCAAAATATACTTAGTTTGAAATGGATATATAAAACTAAGTTAAAAGAAGATGGAACAATAGCTAAACATAAGGCCAGATTGGTTGTTAGAGGTTTTGCCCAAATTCCTGGACAAGATTTTGATGAAACATACGCTCTAGTAGTAAGAATGGAAACAATAAGAATTGTGATTGCAATGGCAGCTCAATTTCTTATGCCCATATATCAACTTGATGTTAAATCGACCTTTTAAAATGGAGAACTGAAGGAAGCTATATATGTATATCAACCTCAAGATTTTGTACACTCTAAGCATCCTACTTATGTCTATAAACTGCATAAAGCTTTATATGGCCTAAAGCAGGCGCTAAGAGCTTGGCACAGCAAAATTGATAAGTATCTCCTATATATTGGCTTTCAAAACAGTACATACGAAGCTTCTCTTTATCTCCAACATTCTCAAAACTCAGGTATGATAATATTATGCATCTATGTTGATAATATTCTTATTACCGGGACAAATAAAGCTCAGATTGCAGGAGTAAAAGAAGAATTAAAAAGGACTTTTGAAATCTCAGATCTTGGTCACATGAAATATTTCTTAGGTATGCAAGTATGGCAATCACCTGGGAGGATCTTTTTGTCTCAAGAAAAGTTTGCAAAAGATATAATATTGAAATATCAAATAGAAAACAGCAACCTTGTAACAACTCCTTCCTTAGTTGGGGATCGTTTACACAAAAATATCGATCAGCTATCAAAAAAAGAAGACTGGTTCAGACAACTTGTTGGATCATTATTATATTTAACAAAGTCTCGACCTGATATTGAATATTCTGTAAATGTCATTTCCAGATTTATGTCCAACCCAAGTGATGCACATATTTTGGCAGCCAAAAGAATACTTAGATATATTAAAGGCACAAGTGATTATGGCATTCTTTATTCAAAAGAAGAAGATAATGATCAACATGGTTATGTAGATAGTGATTGGGCTGGTGATATTAATGATAGGAAGAGTACAACTGGATTTGTATTTCTCATGGGTTCCAAACCAATCTCTTAGAGCACCAGGAAACAACAAACCATTGCACTTTCAACCGCAGAAGCAGAAATGTTGCAGCAAGTAGCTGTGCAAGTGAAGGACTTTGGCTATCCAAAGTTATCTCAGAAATCAACAAACAAACGGAGAAGAAATCTCCTTGGACTCTGCACATCGATAATCAATCGGCCATCCAATTAGCAAAAAACCCGGTATTTCATGGCAAATCTAAACATATCGATATTAGGTTTCATCATATTAGAAATCTAGTACGAGAAGATCAAATCAAGCTCCTCTACTGTCATACAACAACTCAGATAGCAGATTTATTCACAAAAGCTCTTCATCGTACCAGATTCCAAATTTTGCGACAAACCCTAAACATCGGCCCTTACCATTCAGGATTAAGGGAGGGTGTTAAAATTACTTTCAAAGATAATCCTGACAGTCAGCAAAAGCCATCATCACAAGAGATCAAAGAAGAAGAGAAGATAAGTAAGAAGTAAAGAAGATCAAGAAGAAAAGCTCCCTGTCATTCCCAGAAAAGCTACAGTACAAGCTTATCGCCTTCGGTATCGACAGCAGTGCCTCCTGAAGACAAAGAGCTAAACTTCCGCTGTTTGTAATAAATGTAAAATAAAGTAGTTGGGCCTCTATATAAAGGCCCATCCTGTGATGTAAAAAGCAAGAGAGAAAAACCTCTACTAAAAAGGGAATAAAAGCCCTGTGTTATATTTATCCGAAGTGTGTTTCTATTTTCATCAGGAAGTAATATGCAGCAAAGTTTTTCTTATTTACATTATCTCTACCGATCTTCTCTCGTTCTTACTGAAACATTCGCCGCTAGGGCTCCTGGAGACGGAGTCTTTCTTCCTCCTCTCTTTGTGTCATTGTTCCCTTCTTGATTTGGAATAGCTAGCGGGATCGTTGAGTCACTATTGGGATCAAAGTTTGACTAGGTTTTGCATGAACCGAGCTTCATCAGGGCGTGTTATTTGTGCTGAATCGGTGATCTGATTCTTCTTTATCAAGCACTGTAAGTTCTCCCTTCTATTTCTTGGGTATCCTTTTTTGGGCAGTATCATGTCAATTATCTGTATTTGATTTCTTTTGTACGCTCATATTCCATGTTTTTCTCTTTGGACAAAACCTAAACAGTTTGAGTCACCCTAGAGGTCAACGTCGTAGATACAATGTGATGCAACCCCAATAAAAATTAATGATACGATTCCTAAACAGATATCACGAAGGATAACATCCCAAGATAGATATGGCGATGGCGCTGGGCGTGACGCTGAAAAGGAAAAAGTGTCGGTGAGAATTATGTTCTTACTTTATGGTCTCTTTTATGAAATTTTATTTATTGGCAACTAGAATTACTATGCAATAAGATGTGATGAAGTCTTATATCATTGATACTAATGCTCGTTATTATCTATGGCCTCGACAAAGGCAAACAGGCGAATGAACTTCTGAGGGGATAAATCATTAAATAAACTGTTGGATTGTGTATAAAAATAATGGCACGTTATTATACTGTGAAACACATAAAAATATTTGCTTTGTGTTGGACTTGTGTGTGTTATGTCGTACTCATTGTGCTTAGAAATTTTATTAATGATCATGTTTAAAGATTATTTTGGATTGTATGGACTACAGACCGTTACATATACTACATGGAAGATTTCAGTATGGGGAGAGCCCATCATGTGTCTTCTTCACTAAGTTCTAAGACTCAACAGATTTGGTTGTGGCATCGCCATTTGGGACATCCATCATTCGGGTATCTAAATCATTTGTTTCCGGATTTATTTTCTGATGTAGAAACCTTGGAGTTAAATTGTGATACTTGTATTTTAGCAGAGTCATAGGACTACTTATTCTTTAAGCATGAATAAAAGTGACATTCCTTTTGCTTTGATACATTCTGATGTATGAGAATCATCCCCCGTGTCTATTTTCTCTGGTGTACGTTGGTTTGTAACATTTGTTGATGATTGCATCTGCATGACCTCATTATATTTGCTGAAATATAAGGATGAAGTATTTAAGGTTTTTCAGTCATTTCATGCTATGATTCAGACTCAATTTTGACAATGGTGTCGAATACGCAAATCACCATTTTCAATCCTATTTTCAACTTCACGGCCTTATTCATGAAACTTCATGTCTCCAGACACCGCAACAAAATTGGGTAGCTGAAAGGAAAAATTGACATATTCTTGAAACTGCACGAGCCCTCCTTCTCGGCACACATGTTCCTACAAGACAATGGCATGATGTTGTTGCCACTGCTGTCCATTTGATCATCTGCCTTCCGTTCAAAGTCTTAAATTTTCAAACCCCACTCCAATCCTAGTCAGCCTCGGTCTCTCTACCTTCTTCACTCATGTTTCCACCCCGCATCTTTGGCTGTGTGGCGTATGTTCATCTTCATAAGAACCAACGTAACAAACTTGACCCTTGTGCCCTTCAGTGCCTCTTCTTGGGCTATGCTACCCACCAAAAAGTCTACCGCTGCTATGATCCTACTACTCAATGTACTTATGTGACTATAAATGTCACTTTTTTGGAGTCCGCTACTTTCTACCCTTCCTCGCCTTCCACTACTCCTCTTCAGGGGAGACACTAAATGAAGAGCTGAAGTGGCTAACCTTTGATTGGTTTGAGGATCAGAATGACACACCATCGGAAGAACTTTTGACAGTTGAGCATATACCATCCAAAGAAGAACCTCTGGCAACTGAGCCTATACCAGTTGAAGAAGAATCCCCCCGCCTCTTGGTTGCTGCAAGCCCATATCCTGAGAATAATCCCGAAGTAAGTAATATTGGCACACCCTCAATTATCAATGCTATAGATACTGGGTACAGCTTACCTTTTGGACAAAACCGGGGCAAACCACCGAACAGATACTCCCCAAAAATGGAGGAAAGAGGGTTAAGGTATCCAATTGCCAACAATGTTTCCACTACAAAATTTCATGAGCCACTCAAAAGTTTTTCACAGGAGCTCTCTGCATGCCATATTCCTACTACAATTCAGGAGGCATTAATGGATCCTAAATGTACAAAGGCAATAGAGGAAGAAATGAGGGCACTACTAAAGAATCAAACATGGACCTTGGTCCCACTACCCTAAGGGAAGAAGACAGTCGGGTGTAGGCGGGTCTTCTCAGTTAAACATAAGGTAGATGGATCAATAGAATGATATAAGGCGAGATTAGTTGCAAAAGGATACACCCAGACATATGATGTAGATTACCAAGAAACTTTTTAACCAGTGGCTAAACTAAATACAGTCATGGTTTTACTATCACTAACAACCAACCTTGATTGATCATTACATCAGTTAGATGTAAAGAACACCTTTCTCTATGATGATCTAGAAGAGGAAGTCTACATGGACACTCCTCCAGGTACACATCATCTTCAAAAACTGAAGTCATATGTAAGTTGCAGCATGCAATGTATGGACTGAAACAATCACCTCGAGCATGGTTTGGATGGTTCAGTCAAGAAATAAAGAAGTATGACTTCTGCCAAAGTAATTCAAATCATACATTATTTTTAAAGCATCAACGGGGCAAGGTAACAATTTTAAAGCATCATATTTGTTGTCATATTTACTGTGTCATATTTACTATGTCATATTTACCCTACTATATTTACTGTGATATATTTACTGCCCCATATTTACTGTGTCATATTTGAGAAGAAAAATCTGGGAGGACTAAAGTATTTCCTGGGAATAGAAGTTGCTAGATCAAAGAAAGGTATATTATTATCTCAGCAAAAATATATACTAGGCTTTGTGAGATTGTAATACTGGATTGTAAGACAGCAGACACTCCAATTGTTCTAAATCACAAACTTGGAGAACATCTAAATCAAGTGCCAACAGATAAAAGAAGATACCAGAGGTTAGTTGGGAAACTGATTTACCTCTCACATACCCGGCCTGATATAGCTTATGCAGTGGGTGTTGTAAGCCAATTTATGCACCAACCAAGTAAGGATCATATGGAATCAGTGATACAAATTTTGCGATACTTAAATTCCTCCCCGGAAAAAGGACTTCTGTTTGCAAAGAATAACCACCTCAAAGTTATTGGTTATATAGACGTAGATTGGGCAGGAAACACCATAGACAGAAGATCCACCTCATGCTACTTCATGTTTGTTGGGGGAAATCTTGTTACATGGAGGAATAATAAGCAAAAGGTGGTGGCATTGTCAAGTTTTGAAGTAGAGTTCCGTGGAATGGGTAAAGGACTTTGTGAGCGAGAAGACTTCTAACAGAAATTGGCTTTTGCACCTACCTCTGAAATGGACCTCTTTTGTGAGAACAAAGCAACGATTGCTATTGCTCACAATCCTATCCAACATGATCTCACTAAACACATGGAGATTGACATACATTTTATTAAAGAAAATCTCGAAGCTAAAATAATTTGGTTTCCATTTGTGAAGTCCGAAGATCAACTGACGGATATTCTTACAAATGTCGTATCAAGCAGGGAGTTTTACAATTCACTAGACAAGTTGTGCATTGAAGATTTGGATGCTTCCACTTGAGGGGAAGTGTTGACATGAGTTGTCAATTAAGAGATAAACCGGAGAGATTATAAGAGATAATCAAATCTGAAAGATTTTAGGAATAAGCCATTAACTACCAAGTCATTATTGTAGCCTAAAAATCTGTATAGCCCAAAAATAACGTAGCAAATCTCTCTATAAATGTATACAATACCTCTGTATCCTAAAGCATAAATGAGAAACATATTGAACAAGTTGACGATCTATATAAGATTTCCGGCTTCAACGAAAACCATGTATATATATTATGTCAAGCGTTGTGGAGAGCTGCAAGCTCGGGTGCGTTCAATGTTTTTTGATGAGTCATGCTCACAGCAAATTTGGAGGAAGTTTAGATGTATTTTTTTGTTAGATGATTTGAATGTGTGGAGACGATGTTCGTCTAAATCTATGATATTTACCAGTGAAGCTTTGTCTAATTTGTCAGAATTGTCGACCCAAGAATTACGTAGGAAACATTGGATTCATCATTTGGCGAGCGCCGTCCGCAAATGTAGAATGGCCTGTAAAAATTTTCAAGATGAAAGCTGAAAGAGATCGCAGGAACACTCAACCACAACCAAAGCCAAGTAGAAATTAGAGGCAACATAAGCACAAGAGTCTCCACTGGAATTAATAACAATCTTTACAAGACGAGACATACATTGCGAGACATGATTTCGCATTGTACCCGTTGGAAACAAAAAAAATACAACTCCAGGCAAAGAAGAAACAGCACATACAACAAGCTGTAACCGCACAAGCCGCCAAACCGCAAGCCTTGTTCGCCAAAACCGCTAAAGTTGTCAAGCCGCAACTAGACACGCAGACTAATTGTTATTGAATGCTGATGAACTCGAACAGAACCCGGTGATAGACTGAGCGAACTGCTCGACTTAACCGCAACCCGAAGGAAGTGACTTTAGGCTGTTGAGACCGCGGCCTGCTGTATACTGCTGACTGTTAACCGCGAACTGTTTCACACCAAGCTTCCCACTAGTTGCCTAGTCGCCTGATGCTAGCAGCACAGTCTGCACAGAGTCAACTTCATTTAGTCGTGCTGGTTAGAAAATATTAACCGCAAAGTCAAAACGCGAGTTGAGTTCTTACAGTTCTTGTTCTTCTTTTCATTATCATGACGAGTCAGGGACTCCTAATTATAGGCGTGAGGAGGAGTGTCGTCACCACCCATAGCGATAGGATAACCGCCCGTCAATCCGTGACTAGCATCACCTATCCGCACAAATGCAGACACCAGCATCAATCCGTTACAAAAGACCATCTATCCACATAGGCGGAAAGAAGGACCAGTCTGCCAAGCTGAGCGGACAACAATACCAGTCCGCGTGGACTTGGCAACCCAGCCACACGTCCTGATCCAATCACGTCAGCGGCGTGTTGAATTTTTCGGATCTTGGAATGAGCAGGAGTTATCTCAACTAAAGTTAGTTACAACCAGAAACACATGCACCAACACGAATCTTTATTTATAACAGCAATCTTCTTTACAAGGAGAGACATACATGACGAGACATGATTTGCCAAAACCACCACAGGGAGAGCAAAGACAATTACAATTACAAGACAAGACAAACCGTGCGGACTGAACAAGTAGCCGCCGGATCTACTGCTGCACTATGGAGTCCGCACAAACCACCAAGTCTGCCAGGTCACCAGACCGTAAACCAAGCTGTGCGGACTACCCCTTATTCCAAAGCTAAGCTCTAGCCGCCGATCTGCAAGCCGCCTAACCGCGAGGTCACCTAGCTGTCAGACCGCACGAGCTGCTGATGTCGAACTGAACAGGCCGCCTGAAGCAGACGACTTATTGAACCCCGAAACAAGTTGCCAAAGAAAAAAACGCCTGATCGCTGTCCGCGACCTGCTGTTTACCGTCTGTTGCTTAACCGCAGAGTCCGCACTGTCTGACCGCAATCAGAGCCAAGTCTTGGCTTTCTAGCGCTATCCGCACAACCTGCACAGCACAAACCGGTCAACTCAATTAACCCGAGCGGATACCAAAATCCAGTCCACAGCAACTGTTTGCGGCTCACTTACTGTTCATTCGCACTCTCCTTCCTGATGTGACAGGGGTCCTATTTATATGCACGATGAGGAGTGTGGTCACCTCCCTAGCCGATAGAATCACCGCCTCATCCCGCAGCGAGAACAAGTGTATCCGCAAGCCGCGGATACACTCCCAGTCCGCCGCGACCTCTGCGAGATAGCCAGACCGCCTATGCTTCACCAAGGCAGGACATCAGGCCAGTCCTCCTTGTCGCCCAAGGCCAAGTCAACACGCCTCCACAGCCGGACTCTGCAGCAACAGTTCGCTAATCCGCGGACACAACTCCAGTCCGCATACCCTGAGCCCGCAGCCAAGCTACCAAAGCAACTGCCAAACTCAGCGGACACAACTCCAGTCCTCACGCCTTGCAGACACAACTCTAGTCCGCATTCTCCAAGCTCGCAACCAAGACACATTGCAATGCTGCCGAGCTCGGCGGACTGAGTAGCAGACCGTACTTAACTGCGCGATCTCTCAGGACTGAGCCAAACCTGGACTTGGTTCAGAACCAACCAAGTCCACACCACTGGCCACAAGGGCCAGTCTGCACTTACTGGCGGACACTGGATCCAATCTGCCCGCCATGGCGAACTCCAGCAACTGTCCGCACTGACTGGCGACCTCCGCGGCTACTGCTAGCCACTCCTCCAGAGCTAGACCATGGCTTCTGTCAAGCCGGTATGTCGAGCACCAGTCCAGTCCGCTGCTTGCCGGACTCCGCGGATAGAGTCGTTATCCGCCCGGTTACCTTCTAGGATCCAACTGCTTGCTGAGCATAAGCCGGCCTGGCAGGCCGCCGCTTTTGTTCGCATAATCGGCGCGAACAGACCGCCCAGGCTGCCAAAGAACAAGCTGTCTGCAACAGCTCTGCCGATCTGGCTGTCCGCAACTGTTCTGCCGACCTGGCTGTCCGCCACTCCTGTCCGCGTAGGCTATGCGGACAGGTCGCCCAAGTCGTCCAATCACCCACTTTCACTTCACCATTTTCAACACTCCCCCTTGAACTGGGAAGTGGTGAACAACCCCAGCAGCTCCCATAACCATGCACCTGGTCCCTCAGATAGCGCCTTCGAGGAGATGTACAAGACATAGTCCCCGCCCTGCATATCCTGGACCATGAGGGAGCCCTCCAGCATCTCCCAAAAGGAGTCATGCTTCCCTCTGCCATCTTCTTCAGCTTCGACCTCCATTCGTGCGCCACAGGAGTATCACCAACGATCTTGGGCACAAGGCCCCAAGCCTCGTAACCACTAAGAGTAGTCACTTCCTCAGCCATGGCGTCATCCACCTCCTTGACTCCAATAGTGTCATCACAACTAGAAGGTACTCGCTTGACCTGAGGGCCTGCAAGGAAACATGAGACCAAGCTCACCGCGTTTCCTTCGCTATATCGAGCTGGTGGGTTGCTGATCCTCTTCGACCTCCGAAGAGCCTGATCACGGCTAGCCACCTACGCTGCTTCTCCTGAACCAGCTCCATTCCCGGGCAATCCCGGAACAGTGCTCCCCTTGCTTCCTGAACAAGAAGCCACCGCACTGAAACCAGGAGCACCTAGAGCAACGCTCCCCTGCTACTTGAACCAGAAGCCTCCGCTCTTGAACAAGAACTATCTGGAACATCGCTCCCCCTGCTTCTTGAACTAGAAGCCTCCGTCTTCGAACCAGAAGCACCTGGAGCATCGCTCCCCCTACTTCCCAACCCAGACGCCTTTGCCCAGGAGCTAGAACAAACTAGAGCTCCTGGTGACACGGGTAACTCTAATTGACCCTTAGCAGTAGCCTCCTTCAGCCCACCATCTGACCTGCTCTCCTCCAGCTCCACACATGAGCTACCCCAATACGACATCAGCTCATCGAAGACAACGTCTCTCGATATGATGAACCTCTTCGTCGCAGGATCCATACAACTCCATCTTCTCTTCTTCTCATCATACCCAACAAAGACTAGCTTCATCTTGAGAGCATCCGGTGCGTGTACGTAGCAGGTAGATCCAAACACACGAAGGTGCTTCACACTGTGCTTCACCCCGAACATCAACTCATATGGAGTCTTTATATTGATCGGATTAAGAGGCATCTGATTGATGACATGTGCCGCACAAGGCATCCCTTTTGCCCAAAAGGCCTTAGAAACGCCTTTGCACTGAAGCCAACACTTGCAGGTCTCTGTCAACTAACGGATCATTCGAGCTAAAACACCACCTTGATGTGAAGTATATCCACGAGAAAACTCCCTTCGGATCTCATGCTTCCTGCAAAAGTTCGAGAACTCGGTCAAGCCGAACTCACCACCGATACCCGCTCTCAACTTCTTTATCTGCATGTTAAGCTGACCCTCCACAAGCTTCTTGAACTCCACAAACAAGCAGAACATGTTCAACTTCTCCTTCATGAAGTATACCTTGAATAGTCATCAACCAATATCAGCATGTACCTGCTGCCTCCAAGACTGGCGATGACGGTCGGTCCCACCATATCACCATGGATAACCTCCAATGGTGCCTTACACCTGGACTGCACCTTATCACTCGTAAAGCGATAAACTTCACCGTGTTGATATCCCGTGCAAGCTTGACTGTCGTCGAAGGATGACATCATAGGCAAGTCTTTCACAAGTCTTCTCACTGTCATTGCTTTCAGCTTGTCCATCCTCACGTGCCCCAATCTTTCATGCCAGATAGCTGCACTATCACTGACCTTCATCCGATCATCACCAGAACTTGTTGATGATACAACCAAGTTCTTCTCCTTACTCCCAGCATGAGCTACATTCACCGAGTGCAAGACAACCTTACACTCCTTCCTGAGATGACCATACTGCTTGCATCTATAGCACCTTGGTCCTTCCTTCCTCTTCTCATCACGCCTAGGAGAATCACTCCTCTCTTGTTGATATGAAGTAGAAGGACCATCCTCTGCAGCCTCCTTCATCTCTTTGTAGAACAACCCATCAAGGGAAGTCCAAATCTCCGCAGCTGATCGATATCCACTGATGTGGTCCAAGTATCCAAGAGCTCTGATGAGATTGCCTGCTTGAGAATAGACTTTGCTCTCGCATTTGTCTCCTTCCAAGCTCTCATTGCTTCAACATTGCCAGCAGTAACCTCTTGTTTTTCTGCTCCGCACACCACCTCCCAAAGGTCCTCGCCAAGAAGATAGCTCTTCATACACGACTTTCACTTTTCAAAGTTAGTCTTTGTTAGGAGATCAATCCAAAGATCACTTGCATCTCCCGCTGCCATGGTTCTACCACTAGTTCCCTCTTCACGAGAAGCAACCACTTCAGTTGATCACTGCTTGTCCACTCCAACCTCCCTCTGATACCAAGTTGAATTTTTCGGATCTTGGAATGAGCAGGAGTTATCTTAACTAAAGTTGGTTACAACTAGAAACACATGCAACAACAAGAATCTTTATTGATAACATCAATCTTCTTTATAAGGCGAGACATACATGGCGAGACATGATTTGTCAAAACCACTACAGGGAGAGCAGAGACAATTACAATTACAAGACAAGACAAACCGCGTGGAATGAACAAGTAGCCGCCAGATCTACTGCTGCACTATGGAGTCCGCACAAACCGCCAAGTCTACCAGGTCGCCAGACCGCAAACCAAGTTGCGCGGACTACCCCTTATTCCAAAGCTAAGCTCTAGTCGCCGATCTGCAAGCCGCCTAACCGCGAGGTCGCCTAGCTGCCAGACCGCACGGGCTGCTGATGCCAAACTGAACAGGCCGCCTGAAGCAGACGACTTATTGAACCCCGAAACAAGTTGCCAAAGAGAAAACCGCCTGATCGCTGTCCGCGATCTGCTATTTACCGCCTGTTGCTTAACCGCAGAGTCCTCACTGTCCCTGACCGCAATCAGAGCCATGTCCTGGCTTTCTAGCTCTATCCGCACAACCTGCACAGCACAAATCGGTCAACTCCATTAACCCGGGCGGATACCAAAATCAAGTCCGCAGCAACTGTTTGCGGGTTCACTTACTGTTAATTCGCACTCTCCTTCCTGATGTGACAGGGGTCCTATTTATAGGCACGATGAGAAGTGTGGTCACCTCCCTAGCTGATAGAATCACCGCCTCATCCCGCAGCGAGAACAAGTGTATCCGCAAGCCGCAGATACACTCTCAGTCCGTCGCGACCTCTGCAAGATAGCCAAACCGCCTATGCTTCACCAAGGACGGACATCAGGCCAGTCCTCCTTGTCGCCCAAGGCCAAGCCAAGACGCCTCCACAGCCGGACTCTGCAGCAACAGACCGCTAATCCGCGGACACAGCTCCAGTCCGCATACCCCGAGCCCGCAGCCAAGCTACCAAAGCAACTGCCAAACTCAGCGGACACAACTCCAGTCATCACGCCTTACGGACGCAACTCCAGTCCCCATTCTCCAAGCTCGCAACCAAGGCACATTGCAATGCTGCCGAGCTCGGCGGACTGAGTAGCAGACCGTACTTAACTGCGCGATCTCTCCGGACTGAGCCAAACCTGGACTTGGTTCAGAACCAACCATGTCCACACCACTGGCCACAAGGGCCAGTCCACACTTACTAGCGGACACTGGATCCAGCCCGCCCGCCATGGCGAACTCCAGCAACTGTCCGCACTGACTGGCGACCTCTGCGGCTACTGCTAGCCGCTACTCCAGAGCTAGACCATGCCTTCTGCCAAGCCGGTCTGTCGAGCTCCAGTCCAGTCTGCTGCTTGCCGGACTCCGCGAATTGAGTCGCTATCCGCCCGGTTACCTTTTGGGATCCAACTGCTTGCTGAACATAAGCCGACCTGGCAGACCGCCGCTTCTGTTCGCATAATCCGTGCGAACAGACCGCCCAGGCCGCCAGAGATCAAGCTGTCTGCAACAGCTCTGCCGACCTGGCTGTCCGCCACTCCTGTCTGCGTAGTCCGTGCGGACAGGTCGCCCAAGTCGTCCAATCACCCACTTTCACTTCACCATTTTCAACACGGCGGACTGCCGGACTGAGCCACCAGACCGCACTGTGCAGCAGTCTCTGCATCCAGTCCACGCATACTGCAACCATCGACTAGAACATAATCCGTGCCCAGTCGAACTGCCGAAGCCGGAGAACTCCAGAAGCAGACCGCTCAATCAGGCGGTCTCGATGAACTAGACAATAAACCTGGACTTGTCACAGACTCGTGACCAAGTCCACGACCAGCGATCTCTGGCTATCAACTTACACGAGAAAGATCCAGCGAACTGTGCGGTTAGCATCCACCGATCGCGCTAACCGTCTTTCTTCTTGCGAGCCAGAGATCATGATAAGCTCAAAGCAGACCTTGCGGTTTCACAATCCAGACCACAACAGCCGCGGTTAGACAAAGCTAACCGTCTGCTTACTTCCCAGGATGCTTCATGAACCAGACCACGGGAAGGAAAGATAGAAGTCGAAATTGGCTAACTGCCATCTCCTAGCCGTCAGTCTGCGGCGTCCTGCCATATCAGACTGCCCCTACTCCACTTCACTCCCACTTCAACAATTTCAACAAATAAATGAATCAGAAGCCAATGTGCTTGGAAGAAGATGATCTTTATTTAAGAGAGATGGAATTTTTATCTATGAGAGACAATTTCATCCAATTTGAAAAATTAAGGCTTCGTTGTGAACCGTTGTTCATGCCCAAGCCTAACGCCCAACCTCACATGAGAAACTTCATCCACTTTTATGTTCAAAATTAGTTTTTTTTAATAGCCGTCATATATTCTATGGCGCCAAACAGAGCTTTAATGGCAGAGTCTCTTACTTGTGTACATGATGAATGATCGGGGCTGCGGGCGCCAAAAAATAAAACCCTAGTGACGTTGAAAAGGAAGATGACTGATGAAAAGCATAGATCATGAGAATTTTTGCCCAAAGATTATTATAAATATAAATATAAATATATATATATATATATTTATATATGGCGGTTCGAAGATGAACTCTGTGACGTTAGGCCAATCGTCAGCACTAGTAAATCATCTCTATTTATTTATCATTTATATATGTATGATAATGATAATAATAATAATAATAATAATAATAACCCAGCTGTCGTAATTAAGAGGGAGAAAAATGTGGCTTAATAAATGAACCAACTGTTAACAAGAAGCGGAAGCAGCAGCAGCAGCCCATGTGAACAAAGTTAATAATAACCCAGACTCGTTCCTGAAGTAACACTTTTGCCACGTCATCGTCATCCTCCCCCAGCCCCGTGGTCAATGATAACCATCACCGCCACGACCATCATCAATGAACTCCGTCTTCGCCGATCTACTCTCATGGCGTTTTCCAGCTCTCCTCCCCAATATCTCCATGCCTTCTGACCGTACAACCCCAATCCTCCCATGGACCCCACTCTTCGCCGCCTCCTCTTACTCTTCTCCTTGCTGTCGCTGCTGCTGCTCCTCCTCCCCATCCGTCGCCGATCCGCAGACGCCGCCACCGTCTTCACCGAATTCCTCTACCCTAACTTCTCCGCCTCCAGCGTGAACTACATCGAGAAAGACGGCGTGTTTCTGCTTTCCTTATCCTCCGCCTTCTCCGCCACGCTCCCCTCCGATTCCCCCCAATCCCCGTTCGTCTTCACCATAGTTCACTCTCCCACATCCACCGTCGTCTGGACGGCAAATCCGACAAATCCGGCGCCGTATACCGCCGCCCTGTCCTTCTCCCCCGACGGTCTGTCCATCTCCTCCAACAATTCTGTTATCTGGTCCACCCCGCGGCTCCCCCGCCCAGCCACCGCCGCCCAGCTTCTCGATTCCGGCAATCTCCTCATCCTCGACGCCGCCAACAATTCTCTGTGGCAATCCTTCGAACACCCCACCGACACCCTTCTGTCTTCTCAACGCCTCCCGGCTGACGCCTATCTCTCCGCTCCCTCCGGCGATTACCGTCTTCTGGTGACCGGCAGTGATGCAGCCCTTTTGTGGTACTCCGTTGCCGCTTCTCAACAGTTCTGGAGTTTTTCTTCCGACCCCCGTTCGATTAAAGATCTCAACGCTCCCGTCTCCTACATGGCGGCTAACGAATCCGGGCTTTACCTCTTCTCAGCTGCGGGAAGGGTGGTCTTCGAGATCACCCTCCCTCCGACGAAGCTCCGGGTCATGAAATTGGAATCCGGCGGCCAATTCAGCATAATGGGTTACTCCGGAAATGGATCAACCCTAGATCAAACTCTGGTCGCACCAACCGGCGACTGTAACCTACCGTCGTCCTGCATGGAGCTCGACGTTTGCACAGCGCAGAGCCAGGGAGTGAGCTGCAACTGTCCAGCCTCGTTCCATGCATCAGGCGGCGGCGGCGGCTGTATTCCGGCAGACGGATCCACCCCTTTTTCCCCAATAGCAGGGTGCAGCAGCAGCAACTTCAGCGGCCAAATAAATGAAACGGAGTTATCTTATAGGAGCTTGGGAGGTGGAGTTAGCTACATCGCCAATAAATTCGAAAGTCCGGCGAGCTCCGTTGCTGATTTCACTTCGTGCCAAAATCTTTGCACTGAAAAGTGCTCTTGCCTGGGTTTTTTCTTCCAGAACTCGTCGAACTCATGCTTCCTTGTTAAAAATCGGATCGGCTCCCTCGTGAACACTTCGAATGATGGGGTTTTCGACACCGGCATCGGATATATCAAAGTTCTGGCATCCACAAAGCCGCAATTGGATTCAAGCGGCGGTGCATCGTCCTCAAATCTTCTCCCGATTCTCTTACCGTCGATCGCTGTTTTCCTACTCATTATCGTGCTCATCTTCGCCGGAACACAATGGTGGCGCCGTCGCATTCGCCACCGTGCTGGTAAGAGAAGGCCCAGATCTACAGCATCCTCAAAACCCTCGACGATGAAAGAGGTCCACCTCGGCCGGAATCATCTCTGGCCATTCCCAGCGGACATTGGCGGATCTAGCGGCGATGACTCCAGCTCCGACTCCGACGATATATCCATCCCCGGCCTCCCGACCAGATTCACATATTCGGACCTCCTTACTGCCACCGACAACTTCAGCACCAAAATCGGCTCCGGCGGATTTGGCGAGGTTTTCAAGGGGCAGCTGCCCGATAAAACCTTAGTTGCCGTGAAGCGAATCAGCGCCGGCGTCGGCGGCAGCGTCCACGGCAAGAAAGAGTTCTGCACGGAAATAGCAGTCATCGGAAACATCCATCACGTGAACCTAGTCCGCCTTCGCGGATTCTGCGCCGAGGGCCGCCGCCGGATGCTGGTATACGAATACATGAACCGGGGATCTCTCGAACGCCCCCTCTTCGGCGCCGGACCCGTGCTGGAGTGGCAGGAGCGTATGGAAATCGCCATCGGCGCGGCCAGGGGGCTCGCCTACCTCCACTTCGACTGCAGCCAGAAGATCATCCACTGCGACATTAAGCCGGAGAACATACTCCTCAACGACGGCGGCAGCGTCAAAATCTCCGACTTCGGCCTCGCCAAACTCATCAGCCCGGAGCAATCCGGCTTTTTCACGACGATGAGGGGGACGAGGGGTTACCTCGCCCCGGAATGGCTCACCAATTCCGCCATATCTGATCGGACGGACGTGTACAGCTACGGGATGGTTCTGCTTGAGATCATCCGTGGCCGGAAGAACCGATCGGTTGGCTCCAGCGGAGGCGGCGGTTCGTCGAGCGGCAGCTCCGGAATAGGAGACGTGGGCTATTTTCCGATGGCGGCGCTGGAATTGCACGAGAGAGGAAGGTATATACAGTTAGCTGACAGGAGGCTGGAGGGTAGGGTTACGGAGGAGGAGGTGGCCAAAGCGGTTAAGATTGCGCTGTGCTGCCTCCATGAGGATCCATCTCTGCGGCCGTCGATGGCCGCAGTGGTGGCTATGCTGGACGGCACAGTGGAGGTGTCTCAGCCGCGGACAGAATCGCTCAACTTTCTCCGGCTGTACGGAAGGGGGTTTGTGGATTATGGCGGCAGCGCCACCACCGGCGAGCTCATCACGGCCACCACAAGCAGCAGCTCGACCGTATCCTACTCTTACCTGACCTCGCAGGAGGTTTCTGGGCCTAGATAGAAACTTCTCCGATGACAGAGCCGCTTCAGACTGTTCCCTCCCGCATCACCGTGAAGACAAAGAATGTAGAGTTATTAGTGAAATGTGGTCGATCAGAATCAACACAATTTTTATGATGCAGATTGCTAAAACCCTAAACCCTAAACAAAATGCCGTGAATCCAGGGGAGATCTTCGGAGAGGAAGTTGATTTGTTTGGTGTATAGCATGATGACCGGTACGTACATATATAATAATTAATTGCACAGTTTTAGATTCTGTTTTCCAATGGAAGAGCAAATCGTCTGTCTCCCTTCTTCTTCCTTCTCAAATTCATTTTTGATTTTGCTGTTTGTAATGTAGATGTTGTTGTATTCTTCTTGCCCTGCATTTTATATTGAGTTTAATTGAAGAAGCATGGAGTTTTGTTTCATGCCCCCCACTGCATCATCTGAGATTTTTAGCAGACATAATTTTGATTTGTAATTAACACTGCAGAGTTACTACTATTTCGCAAGCAATATACAATGAAAATGAACGACTCTTTTTGAATAGATTACAATTATCATTGTTGCGGGCTGATTGAGGCTTCTAGTAGATCGAATTAAATTAGGCCGTCTTAGCCTGCGGAGCGGTCGAGCATCTAAATAGTCACAGAAGAAGTAGAGAAATGCACAAGACGATTTGTTATGTGAAAAACCTGTAAATTGGATAAAAAACCACGTGACTGGTTCGGTGTCAGTCAAACTTCACTATCAATCGCAGTTTACAAGGGTGTTAGAGAAATCGAGGACAACAGATCACTCCTCGTTACAGATTGGGGATGAGAGAAAACACAGGTACGCTCGGAGGGCGACAGACAGCCACTTGCTAAACACAAAATTTGTCTTTTTTTGTTGGCGGAAGACGCTCTCGGAGGCTGCCTGGACGTAGCGCGTTGCAGCGGCGCGCGTAGGAGATTTATTGAGGTGGGCTCGCATAACGTCTTGCGCGTAGGAGAATTTTTGAAGGGGTTGACAGAACGTCTTGCTCTCTGGTTCGTCGTGGACTTAGACAAATCTCGAAGCAATCGAAGGGAGGAGGCTCGTAGGAGAATTTTGACAGAGCTCTGGCCTGTAGGAGGAGAAGACTGAGAGCAGAAAGTTAGAAATGACAGGGGTATGAGGTCTTATTTATAGGCCACAGAGGTGGTTACGGTGGTTATCCGCAGATCGTAAACACCAAAAATCACTAATTGCAAATCGTATTTTCCATAGTTTTCGGTGTGTATTATTTTTATAAATTTGTTATTTGCAGGCCACCACCATCCTGGCTATTCGCACCCACCACTATTGATGGTTATGCTGGTGGTTACCCGCATATCAGACGACGATGGCCGTCGGAGGGTGATCAGACGATGGTGATTTAAAGAAGGCCGACCGGGATATGCTGCCTGGGGAGGCTGATCGGGCGGCGCCGGACACACGGAGACCGGCCGTATGAATGTTGCCCGACTCCAACCTTTGGAAGGCTGACCGGGCGTCGCCCGACACCGGTCTCTAGGAGGTCGGTCGACGGTGCCCCACGTCGGCCTCACAGAGGTAGGCCGAGCGGAGGCCGCCCGGTGACAACCTATATGTGACCGACCAGGAGGCGCCCGACGCCGGTCTCACAGAGGCCGACCGGGAGAACGCCACCCGGTGCCGACCTTTAGGTGGCTGGCCGACGACGCCCAACACCGACCGAGCTGATGCCGGTCGGGGCGGAGGCCACCCGACATCTGTCTCACGGAGTCCGTCTGGGTGGGGGCCACCCAGCGTTGGCCTCTATGTGTCCGACTGGGCAGTGCTTGGCAACGACTTCACGGAGGCCGACCGGGAGGACGCCTCCCGGCGCCAGCCTTACAGAGGCCGGCCTGGCGAATGCCAGCCGACGCTAAGTTTACCGGGCGAAGGCGGATCATGGATGAATATGGCGTGCCTATCGTGAGTGTGATGTTGTTGTACGCGAAGTGTTGAGTGGTGTATACCCCGGATAGGTTCTGGGAGGGCGATCCCCGCGGTGATCCTGCGATCGTGTTTTGTTCTGACACTCTTCTTGTCGTCGCAGGGCTGGTTCTTTTCTCTTTCTCTTCGCTCCATCAAATTGTCGACGACGGACTTTTATGACTTCATCTGCCGCAATTTGTATTTCTGCTCTGTGTACTAAGTCAGGATAACTGAGCACTGTCTCCCTCATCATGGCTGAGTAAAATTCGCTGGGGGTAGAATCCCCCTAGGAAGACTCCACGCAGAAGCTCGGGGTTTACCCAGATATTTGTCTTGCTTCTATTGTAAATCGAAGAAAGAATTCTGTGAGGGTTTCCCCTTCGTTTTGACGGATACCTGAAAGATGAGAATGAGTCATTCATAATTCTCCGGTTAGCAACAAACTAGTCCAGGAATTTATGACTCAATTATGCGAAGCTTCAAATTGTTCCTTCCCGAATGGAATGGAATCACATCCTGGCCTGGCCCTTCAGCGTGGCTGGGAACATCTGGCAGATGAGCTGGTCAGGAGCGTTATAAATTCGGAGAATGGTGGTGAAGTGGTTTACGTGTTCTAGAGGATCCTCAGTCCCGTCATAGGACTCAATGTTTGGCAGTTTGAATCCAGGTGGTATGAGATGTGCCAAAATTTCGGGCACAAGCAGGGATCCAGCCGAACGGGATGATGTAGGTACCCGACACACCGATCGATCTGGCCTTACTCTTCAGCCATCAATTCTCTGATCTCTTCTCTGGTTGGTCTTCCTGCTGGATTCTTGGGCGCACCCGTCCATTGGCGCTGTTGCTGCTGGCCTGCTTTGGCGGCCCTAGCCAGACAGGTGGAGTGTGAAGTGCTTGCTGCTCCCGAGTATTCCTCGGAGTTTTCTTCGCGGTGGTTCACTATGGCGAGAATTGGAGGTGGAGGTGGATGATTAACGGGCGCAGGTGGTATAACCGGAGCTTGGGCTGCCCCCAGATTTCTGAGGAGCGCGAGTATTTCGGCTTGTTGTTCTTCCATGCGGGTGACTCGTCTTGCGAGTGTGTTGTCTGGCGTGGCAGTGGTCTCCTCTTACCGTGGTGCGTTGATAAGAGAATGGGAAGGACCAATATTGTCAGATCCCTGGTTATGTTAATGCTCCTCCACGCCATTGGTATCAGTCACGAGTATCGCTGGGTGGAGAAAATATTCTCTAGGGTGTTTTTTTGTCTTGGGGAACTCCTTCCCACATATGACGACAAACTGTTGCATGCCGCTCGAGACTTTTGGTACAACAACAACACTCAAGCCTTTATCCTACTATAGTGGGGTCAGCTGTATGGATCCTTTGTCGCCATTGTGCCATATCTTTTGTCATAATCTCACTAATGCTCGAGACTTCTGGTAGACCGGACTAAATTAGGTCGCCTTAGCATGTAGAGCGGTCGAACACACATACAATCACATAATAAGTAGAGAAAGGCACAAGACGATTTTTGACGTGGAAAATCCATAAATTGGGTAAAAATCTCGTGACCGGTTCAGTATCAGTCAAACTTCACTATCAGCTGCGGTTTACAAGAGTGTCAGAGAAATCAAGAGCGACGAACCCCTACTCGTTACAGCTTGGGGATGAGAGAAAACACAGGTGCGCTCGGAGGGCGATAGAGAGCCACTCGCTAAGTCAAAACCTGTCTTTTTTTGTTAACGGAGGACACTCTTGGAGGTTGCCTGGACGTAGCGTGTTGCGGTGGCGCACGTAAGAGATTTGTTGAGGAGGGCTCGTAGAACGCCTTTCACGTAGGAGAATTTTTGAAAAGGCCGGTGGAACGTCTTGCTCTTCGGATCGTCACAGACTTAGACGAATTCTCGAAGTACTCGAAGGGAGGAGGCTCATAGGAGGATTTCTGACCTATAGGAGTAGAAGACTGTGAGGAGAAAGTTAGAAATGAAATGGGTCTGTGGTCTTATTTATAGGCCCCATGAGTGATTGCGGTAGTTATGCGATTATCTGCAGACTGTTACCATCATAATCACTAATTGTTGGCCGTATTTTTTATAGTTTTCTGATGTGTATTATTTTTATAATTTTGCTATTCGCAGACCGATGACATTCCGACCTTTCACACCCACCATTATCAGTGGTTATGTTGTATCACACTGCGGTGGCCGCCAGAGGGCGATCATACGGTGGTGATTAACATGAGGCCGATCGGTGGAGCCCTAGCCAGGGAGGGCGGACCAGGCGGCTGATCGAGGGAGGCCGGTCGGGAGGCCACTAGCTTTGAGGAGGTTGGCAAGGGTAGGCCGCCTGGGGGTGGCCGATCGGGCGACACCAACCCTAAGGAGGCCTACATGGTGAACGCCGCATGATGCCAGCCTCACGGAGGCCGGTCGGGCGAACGCCGCCCGACACCATCCTCTATAAGGTCGATTGAACGACGCCCGACGCCGACCTCACGGAGGCCGGGCGGGAGGATGCCGCCAGGCGCTGGACTCTAGGAGGCCGGTCGGGCGGTGCCCAACATCGGCCTTACAGAGGCTGGTCGGGCTAACGCTGCCCGACGCTAGTCTGACCGGGTGAAGGCCACCCAGTGTCAGCGGCCGACTGCGAGTGGTCACTTGGTTTGTGCGTGTGATGGGATCTCGTGCTCAGATCGTGCATGGATCAGGCGCGTCGATCGCGTGTGCGGTGGTTATTTTCATGATCCCCACCAAGTTAGTAGAGGTCATGGGAGTAATTGCACACCGTCTTCCTATAAATTATACCCGACTCCATCATTCATATTCTTGTATAGACGAAGAAACCTCCATATTGTTCGACTTCATTGTTCTAAGTGATAATGATATTGATCATAACAAAAGAAACAATAATCACTAAACAACAACAAATCATAAAATCAATCCCTAATCAAATGTTGTAAAAAAACATGCAAAACATTAGATGGAATAGGTACAAATAGTATTGTTGGGGTCAGGACAATGCACTTGGTAAATTGGGCCTTTTGAACCGTTCTAGCCCACAGAGGAGTCGAGCGATTCAACAGTCAAAGATTCACTGAGTGTTGAGAAGAACACTTGATGACGTGAAAAACCCGCAATCGGGGTGAAAAATCATGCGGTCGATGTGGTGCCGACCTAACTTCCACTATATTAGAGTTTATTACAAAACTTTTTGGAGGAGAGCGAGCACGACAGACCGCGACTCGTTACACTTAATGAGATGAGGGAGAACAGATGACGAGTGCCGCTAGCGACCGTGCTGCTTTTAACGGCCTTCCACTATTCGCTTCTCGAGGGTGCGAGCGTTGCCTTGCCTTCGGAGTGGACTAGCTGTGTTGGCGGGGGTGGCACCACGCGTCCAGTCTTTTGTTCCTTCATGAGACCGACAGTCTTAGGGATTGTTCTCGGAGCGTGCGTGCATCCCGCGCTCGCCTTCCTTTCTCCCCAACTTTGTCTTGACTTTGCGGCCTTGGCGGAACCTTGCGGAAGTTGTCTTGGGTGGAGATCCTGCAGTGAGAAAGGAGTGAAGTGGAGTGAGAGTTTGAAAATTGCCTAAACCCGAAAAAAGCCCTTTTGAAGTAAAACCCAGTCTATTTATAGATTTTTAAGAGGGGCGGTCCAATAATTTTGCCTAACTATTTTCTGACTGGCCAATAACATCGCTCGAAGTGAAGCACGCAGATCGCCTAACTATTTTCTGACTGGCCAATGACATCGCTGTAAAATGGCGATCCTACCCCTGGGCCAAAGGAGAGCTCGCACGCTAAGACTGGCGGCCCGACGACGACGGGGCGGCGGCGGCTGCCATCCCCACGCATGGAGAGCGTCGGGGGGCCGGCCACGGCGAGGCCGCCACGACTCAGCAGGCCCCGACTCTGGCGGCCTCGGCCCTCGCTGGGGCCGGCCCTCGTGGGGGCCGGCTGCGCCAAGGCCACCCGGGATCAGGCGGCCTTGGCCCTTGCTGGGGCAGGCCACAAAGAGGCCGTCCTGACTTGGGCGGCCCCGACCGACCCTTGTGTGGGCCGACCGCGACAAGACTGGCCCTTGCGGGGGCCGGCCGCGGCAAGGCCGGCCGGGAGCAGGCTACCTTGGCCGAACCTTGCGGGGATCGGGTGCATCATGTTTGGGATCCGGCACGCTGCGGTTATTGCGAGGATCGGGTGCGCGGATCGCGCGTGTGACGGTTATGCATGTAACTTCTCATGACTTTAGTAGGGGTGAGGGAAAACCGGCTATGTGTAGCCAGATTTTCTTATAAATTGGGATTAACCTCATCAATTATATATATATGTTTGATATCATAGTCACTAAACGACCACAAATCCTCCCAAAAAAAAACTATAATCAAACCATTAAAATTAGTCCCTAAACAATACAAACCCTACATCAAACCACAATCATACCCTCAAAATCAAACTCTAATGATAACCATGCCCTATACAAGACCGCTGCATTGCAATGGATTTTAACTTCAAAACACCATCAAAACTGATGGGACGTCATAATTTATAGCAATTTGGGGTTCGGAAAGCTCACTTCCCATGATTCTCATTAAATTAGTAGGATAATGAGTTTGACCGTCGCGCGCGCGATCACCGCACGCGATCCCCAGCGCCCTCATCCCATTACACACACAGTCCAAGCCGTCGGCGCCGCCTCCGCCGGCGCCGGGAGACCCGCGCCCGGCTGGCCGCACAAAGACCCGCGCCCGGCTGGCCGCACCAAGACCCCCGCCCGGCTGGCCGCACCAAGACCCCCGCCCGGCCGTGCGGCGCCGCCTGCAAGGGGAGACCGCTCCACCACCGCCTCCCGTCCGCGGAATGCCGCCCGCAAGGGGCGGCCGCCTCCCGGCCGCCCGCAAGGGGAGGCCACTCCATTGTCGCCGCCTAGCCGCGGGGCGCCGCCCGCAAAGGGCGGCCGTTTCTCGGTTGCCCCTCCCCGTGGCCGCGGTCTTACTTCGTCGTCGGCCATCTGCCGTTAAGGCGACCGCCTGTCCTTGCCGGCCTTTCCCTGCCGTTCGATTTCTCATCTGCGATCACCACCGCCAGTTTTGGCAATAACCACCAACTAACCACCATGATTAGTGGGTGGGGTTAATTAATTAAATAAGAGCAATGTTAAGTGCAAACCTATTTTCGCTATGTGCAAACCACGGTTAAGTGCAAACCCAAGAAATTTAAGTGCAAACCAAAATGTTAGGTGCAGACCAATTATAAAAACAAAAAAAAAATCATTCGTCCATGAGTCCATATTAATTAGTACAAATTCCATGATATTTAATACAAAATATGAGCCCCTTTTGACAAAAATTGATACTAAAATTTGAGTTCCAACACCATTAATTGTGTGTTTTCAAGCAATCAACCTACATGAAAAATAAAAATTTATATTAGTACATATAACTCTAAAGCATAAAATAAAATATGTTAAATATACGCTCCATAACATTCAATACTCATTGTGTTAGACTTGATTCCAGTCGTAGTATAGAGACGAAAAACTGCAATTTACAATACAAAATATTTGGTGAAACTCTGTATGCTAGTGGAATGAATAATTTAACAAATTTTTGGCAAACGCAACAAAGTGGTACCTTTAGAACCAATTTATGGCTTAGTAACATTCTCATTTGCAATAAAATTATACCATTGCGCCGCACTTTCTTCCCGATATCTTCTTCAAATTGATATTAGTGGGGGTAATTTAAAACCTTCACGCACTTGCAGTTGCACAAAATGGTTCCCATTTATAAACCCAATATAAATTATCTTGTGAGACAATGATGGTGGTGAATGCAACGGTAACAATGTGAAAGACTGATATGCAGATAAGTGAACTAAAACAATATTGTAACAAGAAGCAACCACCAATCCAATATCAGGCATTGACATCTACTTGTCCAATGGAGCTGGAGTTACAACACAATCCAGTGAGCTAAGTAACTCTGCTCTTCTATCTCTTCCAAATATGTCATCATACAAGGTTTCTTTGTGATGCAGTTCCATAGATAGCTCAATACGTACCTTTTGCCAATCTTGACCCATGCCCATAGCATTACTAACAACTCTATACCCACAGTGACCATCTGGAATTACATCAATCACATCTGTAATATACTCGGAGACATATGAAGGCATTTCCTTACGCACATTCCGTAGCAATCTGCTCTCTTTCGGTACCACCTTACATGTAGATCGGACTTTTGTCGTTCTGGTTGATACTTGCTCGGCCATCAATACATGCTCAAATAAGGATGGCTCACGCTTTGTTGTTTTTGTGTCATCTCTAAACTTCTTATAGCTACCCCTCGGTCGACCCTTCAATGTCTTTGGCACCAAAGGCTCTAATGTTTGAGTTGTCGAGGGTTCCATAATTTCTCGTAATTTTTTCTTTATTTCTTGTTTTTGCAATGTTGTTGTGCTCTTGTATCTTTTTAAGATTCCTTCCATTTCAATGTCAATTTCATTGTCCGATTCATCTTCAACCTTAACGTTCTCATTATTTGCAATCTCTTGCAAAACTAACTGCTTCCAATGATTGTGAATCATCCATAGTGGGAAAGAGTTTGATTGCTGCATATAAGGAAGTAAATCATGTGCACATGGTAAACCCAATGCATTTCTATTTTTATGTGTGCACTCAGCAGCATCCGTACAACCAGATTTAGCCAAAAGTTCTTCCTTTTTTATCAACTCTAAAGCGGTAAAAGAAATCCGCCCAACAAGTTCAAAATACAAGGCACTACCAAACTCTCTATTCAACTGAATTGTGCTTTGGCCAAATGCACGTTTAATCTCCGTGTGCTGTAGAGTAATCATTTGATGAAAAGTTTTCCAAATAGTTGTAAGGTTGCCGATGGACACTTCAAGAAATCGTTTTAGATGATTGTGTCCACTTTCTACACGATTAGTAGTTGAATTATCCAAATGCAAGAACATATCCACCCATGCAGAAACAAAATATTCTTTATACGGTTCAATCCAAGTAGTAAGTACATAAGAGCATGCCTCCGGATATTTTTCATTGTACTCTTCTAGCATAGTGTCAAGACGATGTTCAAATTCTTTATGTGTGTGCGCATCCACAATATGTTGCCATACAAGCAAAAAATTTTCCCATTCCTTACCACTTTTGAAATTTTTTTGCATTTGGCCAAAATATTTCTGCTAATGTGAACCTTGCATAGAATGTTTTTTGCTTTTGGAAATAAGACTGCAACAACATTCATAAGTGCAATTTCTCTATCAGTCACTATTACTTGTGGCAACGAATGTTCGTTAAAGAAAGATCTGAAACAATCAAGAGCCCATACATAACTAGATTGTGTTTCATTTGAGATGAACGCAAAAGCCGAATAAAAAGTTTGGTTGGTTGAGGTTACACCCACAATGCACAGCAAGGGCATCCGAAACCTGTTTGTCTTATAGGTACAATCCATGATGAATACTGTAGGAAACATTTTTGTAAGTTGTTTGGATATGGGGTGTGCAAAGAACAAACATTCCAAATTACCACTATCTTTTGCAACTTTATTAAAACTAACATAGCCAGAGTCCGTAATACATTTATACAAAAACTGCATTTGTGTACCTCCTTGTAACTCTTTCAATTGCATTTTCACTCTCTCATTGTATATTGTGCGCAATACAGTTTTGTTGGAAGGATCTCTTTGTTTCAATGCTGTGAGTATTTTTCGTGGCTTAACACCAGCTAAGTACATTTCATGCACAACTGTTTGCTCATTCGAATCTAATCTTCCGGCATATGAGTGAGCTTCTAAGTGCACCATCTCATGGTTGTGAACGCCGCATATAACTTCAAGGCTCCACTCATTTAAATTTAAACCTTTTTGCCCTTTAAGTGAGAACTTGCAACCACACCTCTTCGAGCTTGATTTTCTCAAATTTTTCCTAACCCATCCTTTATTACGTTGATTCTCCCGATAATATCCAGTTCTGTCGCAACCAAGTATAACTCTGGGTTTGAGTCTGCTTGTAAGTTTGTCTGCACTTTGTATGGTGATGACAAAACCCAAACCCGTAGCAATACTGCGTGCCCAATCCACCAAATCATCTTTGCTAGAAAACATATTTGATGTAACAAAATGCTTGCCAACATCAATTTCAGATTTGGGCTTTGCATCTTCATAAGATAATGAAAAAAAAACCTAGCCTCATCAACAATATCTAAGTACACAAGTTTTCAAAAATAAGGTTGACGAAGAGACAATACCTCCATCCAAAGGTGGTTGGGGAGAGTGCACATCGACGGATAATTCCCAATCATATGATTTGTTCTCCATTCAGCTACAAAGATATGAAGTAAAGAACCACTGTTAATCATAAATCATACCAAGTTACAGGACAAAAACTTTGCAGTAAACTTCATGATTAATATCTATTTTTTCTTATCATTTCTTCATGCCAAAAAGATTTAAAGATAGCAAAATTTTGAAGTTCGCAAAATCTCAATCGCTTTCGCTAGAAGTTGCTATCCACTACAACTTCACAAGTGATAACAGCAAGTGTTTGATGAAGTTGGTAGTTGTTTTAGTTCTGTCTAAACATATGAATGTGACCGTGGTAGAAGCTTCTAGAAGCATGTGGTTGAATGCATGTTTGCCAAAGCAACTCTCGGGCTGAAGCTATTAATGCATTTGTTTTTTTTATCAATATATAGAGGGCCGAAAACAACTACTATAGAGATGGCAACATAGATGCAAATTTTGGTGTACTATTGTGTCCATATATATGCAAATATGATATATAAGATTGATGCAAAATCTACGATTGTTACCCACACACTTTTGATATGGTGGAGGCAACTTTGATTATAAGTTGTCCGGCAATGAAAATCACAAAGCATTCGGAAGCAGAAATAGGATCTTTAGTGAGAACTATCTGTATAAGGATCAAGTGAAGGAGAAGGAAAAACATAAAGAATTCATGCTTGAACGATTCCTAAAACTCCCCTTCTCTTCTCCCCATCCTAAATGAGCAAAATCATAAATCGAAGAGCAAAATATGCCATGGGGGAAGAACGATTCCAGAAAAAATGAGGTTAAAACGAATCCAGGAAAAAAAAGGACTCACCGGACTGCACTAGGGTTTGGGAACGACGACACTTCACCCGCACCGAGCGGCGTTCGGGAGGTGGAGATCGGCGAACGGCGAATGGGGGTCGCGGGGAGGAGAGCTGCTCGCAGGCGGTGTTCGGGAGGTGCAGATCGACGAACGGGCGTGAGCAAGCGCGAGGAAGAAGCGCGGCACCTGGTCGCTAGGGCACGGGCGAACGGTCTGCACTAAAATTTCTTGAGAGAGGAGATTAAATGCTTTAGGTTTTTTTTCAAGGGTCTGCACATAGCCATATGTGGTTTGCACATAACACTGCTCTTAAATAATTGAGGAATAATATTATGTAAATAATATTTCCCTAAACTATACTTAAAATTATGATATTGGTGGTTACAGTGTGCGGATAGCCGCGCAATCACCTTCTGGAAATTATAAAAGAAGCCTCAGGCCTCCTCATTTCCCACATTTTTTTCTTCCCGCTTTCTTCTTCCTCAGGTCAGAGCTATGTTAGATTTCTCCTACTAGCCACTGCCTCTCCACCAGAAAATTTGGCTAAGTCCACCTCAAAGAGTGTGATTCCTGTGAACTGCCCGCTAAAGTCTCCTAGCGCGTACACCCTTCAAGTCGGAACCAACCACGCTCCGCACGTCCTGCAGTCATTACCAACATCAGCATGGTGCCGACGAGCATTCTTCATCTCCAACAAATATTAGGTACAAGCTTCATGTGAGCTGGCCTGTCGCCACTAAAACCCACTTACTCTTTCTCTCACACCCCCCAAGTGTAACGAGGAGCGGTCTGTCTCCCTCGATTCTCGAGCTGACTTGTAACCCAAAGCATATAGTGGAGTTTGACCGGCACAGATCCGGTCACGTGTTTTTTACCCGGTTGAGGGGTTTTTTCACATAAAAAAACATCGTGTGTTATACTTTTAGCATTCCATGACTGTGTGCGCGCTTGACCCCTCCGCGGGCTAAGACGATCAAATTTAGCCAATCTACCAGGAGCGTTAAGCAGGCCGCAACAAAAACCTCAAATACAAACACTAATCAAACATTAATGATCAAACCAAACCTTTGTTGAAATTGTTGAAGTGTAAGTGGCTGATCAGGCACACCACGCGGACTGCGTGGACTGAGCGGACTGGAGACCGCGGTATGCGAGTTGCGGTGCGGCCTTTGTATAGAGGATGTCGTGTAGATCTTGAGCGGCCTATACAGACTGTTGTTGGAGTTCGGGAGATTGCTATTGGTTCGGCGGACTTAGCGATCTGATGCTTTGTTCACTGTCTCGTTGTATACTGCCTTGCCTACCTACGATGATCTTGGCGGACTTAGCGGTCTGTTGCGAGCTGGTGTTGTGTCCGCAGGTGTTGCGAACTGGATCTTATCCAAGAGTGTTGTAGGTGTGTTGGCTTGAGGACCGACCATGTCCAAGCGGACTGGGCGGACTGGTTAAGGCGGATTACGGGTCGGGGGAGGCGTTCCTATCAGCAGGACGGTGAACACATCTCTCTCCGTACCTATAAATAGGATCCCCCGATGACAACATAATTATCGAAAAATAGTAAGCACAAACTCGCGTTGGAATCTGCAGACTGATTTTTTCTGACCGTGCGGTTTGCTGAAGTAACTTCTGTGCAGGTTGTGCGGACATGACCAAGCAGCTCTTCTTCTAGCTGGCGACTTGGGGCAGATCGCAGATAACAATCTGTGGAGAGCAGTTCTGAAGCAGCGGTCTGATTCTGAAGGTTGCGGGCTGTGTTCGTGTTCGAGCGGCTAGTGCAGTGTGCCGGTCTCGCCGGTCTGACAAACAGCAGTCGCGGTCTGTGGCGATCTCGACGAACTGTATTCCCAGGCCGCAGTTATCTTCCCGTGTTTTTTGTTCTGTTGGTTGTACATACTGGCAAAATCATGCCTCGCCATGTATGTCTCGCTTTGTAAGAAGACTGTTATCATCAATAAAGAACTCTTGTTGCTGCATGTGTGTTTGACTGTGATCTAACTTTTAGTTGATATAACTCCTGCTCATTCCAAGATCCAAAATTTTTTACATAGTATCAGAGAGAGGTTGGAGTGGTTAAGCAGTGATCAACTAGAAGTTGTTGTTGTTCTTGTGAAGAGGAAATCAGTGTTAGAGTCATGGAAGCAGGATATGCAAGAGGTCTCAGTATTGAACTCGTAACACAAACTAACTTCAAGAAGTGAAAGTCTTGTATGAAGAGCTATCTTCTAGGTGAGGACCTCTGAGAGGTGGTTGGAGGAGATAATACTCAGGAAGTAGTTCTTGCTGGTGATAAGGCTCGGGAAGTGAAGGCTTGGAAGAGAACAAATGCAAAGACAGAGTTCACTCTCAAGAGAGCTATCTCACCTGAACTCTTTGATCACATCATTGGTTGCAAATCAACTGCTGAGATCTGGATTCCCTTGGATGACCTTTTCAACAGGAAGAATGTAGCATCAGTTAGCGAACGCCACTCAAGGAGATTTACCTGTCTCCACTTCTTTCTTAAGATGAAAAACCTCTGTGCAGAGATTTCTGCTTTCGACCCCGATGAGCCTATCTCTGAGGCGAAGCTGAAGAGGCATATTATCCGCGGTTTGCAGAAGGAGTACCTCGTCTTTGTGACGTCTGTTCAGGGATGGGCAAATCAACCATTGTTGTTGGAGTTGGAAAATCTGTTTGCATCACAGGAGAGCTTGACAAGACAGATGGCGGGGGTGTTTATGCCAGAACAAGAGAATGAGGTGTTGTTTTCTGGGAAGAAGTGGGAGAAGAAGAAGAAAATAGATGCAAAAGCAAGAAAGCTAGTCTTCGTGAGGTATGATGACAAGAAGAAGGGTTGGAAGTGCAAGGATCCAGAGACACAGAGATTTGTTGTTTCTCGGGATGTGGTGTTTGATGAGCTGACATCTTACAAAGGGAGTTCAGAAATTGAACTACCTGAGAGCAGGGTTGACAGACAAGAAAAAGCTGTTGCGAATCTTCAAGTTGAGCTGCCTGTTTCACCAGGAGCTCCAGCCATGTTTAGCCCAGAGGCGGAAACTTCTGGTTCTGGAAGTATGAGGAGCGATGCTCCAAGCGCGTCTGGAAGAGAAGCTAGTACAGAAGAGACAGCTGAGGAGGTGGTCAGTCAGACACCAACCTTGAGGAGATCAAAGAGGACTATCAAGCCACCAACCCGTTACACAGAAGAAAACATGGTGAGTTTCGTCTCATGTTTTTTTGCTAGTCCTCTGGATGAGCAGGAGCCATCATGTTTCGAGAAGGCCACAGGAGTCAAGGAGTGGGAGTGTGCTATGGAGGAGGAGATGGCTGCTCTCAAGAAGAATGAGACGTGGTCACTTGTATCGAAACTGGAAGACATCACTCCAGTGACTTGTAAGTGGGTCTACAAGTTGAAGAAGAAAACAGATGACAGCATCGAGCGGTACAAGGCTCGCCTTATAGCTCGAGGGTTTTCACAATAGTATGAAGAAGATTATGAGGAGACGTTTAGTCCAGTTTCTAAGATGACTTCAGTACGGATGGTTATTTCCTTAGCGACGTTAGTGGATGGGAAATTTGGCAGCTCGACATGAAGAATGCATTCTTGTACGGCGAGATTGACAATGATATCTTTATGATCCAGCCGCTTGGGTTTTTCTCTGAAGAACATCCGGAATACGTTTGCAAGCTGAAGAAGTCCCTTTACGAGCTGAAGCAATCGCCAAGAGTATGGTATGGGAAGATTGCAGAATATCTCCTGTTCTGCGGGTTTCTTGCTTCAGACTCAGACTCAAGTTTGTTCGTCAAGAAGAAAGGGGAGCTTCATATCATCGTACTGTTGTATGTGTATGACATGATTGTCACCAGAAATTCAAAGGAGGAGGTAGCAAGGCTGAGGGCCTAGCTTGCTATCAGATTTGAGATAAAGGACTTGGGTGAACTTCACCATTTCCTTGAACTCGCGGGAGAATGGAGTGCTTGTGTCCCAGACTGGCTATGCAAAACGGATCGTACACCGATTTGGCATGGAAGGGAGAAAATCAGTTCTATACCTCTAGAAGCAGGTCTGAAACTTCGACGTGATGAAGGGAGAATTCTTTCTGATCTAGTGGTGTTCCGAGCTCTGGTTGGAAGCTTTATCTACCTGACAATCAATATGCCGGATATTGCATATGCAGTTGGCAAGGTGAGTCGGTACATGGTGGAACCACGAAAATCTTATCTGATGGCAGCAAAAAGCATCTTGAAGTATGTGAAGTTGACCTCAGATATGAGTCTCCTTTATAGGAGAGGCACAGATTTCGAGTTGCATAGCTACATGGATGCTAATTATGAGGGAGATTCTGATGATCGGAAGTCGACGTCTGGATACGTCTTTATGGCGGGCCCAACAGCTGTATCATGGTGTAGCAAGAAGCAGGATTCAGTGTCTGTCTCTACCATAGAAGCAGAATATAAGGCTTCGGCATTGGCAGCTCAAGAAGCCATCTTGCTCAGGAGATTGGTGGATGACATCCATATGAAGGTTCGAGGTCCTACTCTGCTCAGCGGGGACAATGAGAGTGCTCTCAAACTGGTAAATAATCCAGTTTGTCACGCAAGAACCAAACATAAAGAGATCGAACACCACTTCATTCGTGAGAAGGTGTTGGAGGGATCTCTCATGTTTAAGCATGTTCGGAGTATGGACAATATGACAGACATCTTCACGAAATCGCTAGCCAAAGGACCGTTCACCCGGTTGCGGAGTTTGTTTGGGCTGATTTTCACTTCCCACTTCAAGGGGGAGTGTTGAAATTGTTGAAGTGTAAGTGGCTGATCAAGCAAACCACGCGGATTGTGCGGATTGAGCGGACTGGAGATCGCGGTCTATGCAAGCTGTGGTGCGGCCTGTGTATAGAGGATGTCGTGTAGATCTTGAGCGGCCTATACGGACTGTTGTTGGAATTTGGGAGATTGCTATTGGTTCGGCGGACTTAGCGGTCTGATGCTTTGTTCACTATCACGTTGTATACTGCCTTGCCTACCTACGACGATCTTGGCTGACTTAGTGGTCTGTTGTGAGCTGGTGTTGTGTCCGCGGGTGTTGCAAACTGGCTCTTATCCAGGAGTGTTGTAGGCGCGTTGGCTTGAGGACCGACCATGTCACAACGGACTGGACAGACTGGTTAAGGCGGATTGCGGGCTGGGGGAGATGTTCCTATCAGCTAGGACGGTAACCACATCTCTCTCCGTACCTATAAATAGGACCCCCCGGTGACAACATAATTATCAAAAAACAGTAAGCATAAACTCGCGTTGGAATCTGCGGACTGATTTTTTCTGACCGTGCGGCTTGCTGAAGTAACTTCTGTGCAGGTTGTGCGGACATGACCAAGCGGCTCTTCTTCTAGCTGGCGACTTGGGGCAGTTCACGGATAACAATCTATGGAGAGCAGTTCTGAAGCGGCGGTCTGATTCTGAAGGTTGCGGATTGTGTTCGTGTTCGAGTGGCTAGTGCAGTGTGCTGGTCTCGGCGGTCTGACGGACAGTAGTCGCGGTCTGTGGCGGTCTCGGCGGACTGTATTCCCAGGCCGCAGTTATCTTCCTGTGTTTTTTGTTCTGTTGGTTGTACATACTGACAAAATCATGTCTCGTCATGTATGTCTCGTTTTGTAAGAAGGCTGCTATCATCAATAAAGAACTCTTGTTGTTGCATGTGTCTTTGGCTGTGATCTAACTTTTAGTTAATATAACTCCTGCTCATTCCAAGATCCAAAAAATTTTACAACCTTCATTTAGGAAAAAAGAAATGGATGCATGAGTAATACAAGTTCAAGCGCCTCATTTAAGAAAGAAAAATCCAACATGACGGAACAGGAAAGGTCGGCATCCGGGAGACTACTTCCGTCACCAAGCACATGAACTCTGAAAGAGGGATGGTCGTCGGCCGTGGAGAAGGTACCAAGAGTGATCGCCGACGAAGTTGCCGACGACATTAGGCGGCGGCAAGCTTTGTGTGCGCACCGGAAGCGGGATCCGGACACAACGGAGAAACATCGAGCGGCTAGGGCAAAGGTGGCTTGGGGTTTAGAAACAAATATTTTTTTTTGTATTTATCTAATTTGTATATAATAGATTTTTATATAGCCAAATTTGATTTAGGGGAGTACTTTACCTCCCCCGGATCCCTATTATTTTGATCTTTGGCATCTTTCGGATTCATTAATGAGTGGGTCCGGGGAAGTTATCAGGCCCGATTTTAGGTGGAATTGATTTTGACTTGACCCGATATTTGGAAATGGGTCAACTGAAGGTCGATGTTTAGGGTCTACTAGTATTATATTATTCTATGGGGCTCTACATCTAGTTAGTATTATTCATCGTTGCAGTGCACTTTCAAGTTTCAAATGAGCGGATGACGAGAGGTACCGTTTAGATGCAGGTGGAGATGCGCGGAAATTATTAGCGAGTTGTTAAGGGCATCATAATTTTGGCTGGGGGCACCACACTTTATGCTAATTTTTCTCGATTTTTGGAAATACGTTTTGTACATGCATTTTTAGGAAAAGTGTTCAACACGAAAGTTGTTGTGTTGAACACTTTTCCTAAAAATGCATGTACAAGACGTACTTTGGAAATACGCTCAGGTTTCGCGCCTTTTAGAAATACACATTGTACATGCATTTTTAGGAAAATTGTTCAACGACGAGATCTACAACTTTCGTGTTGAACACTTTTTCTAAAAATGCATTTAAAAGACGTATTTTTAAAAAACGCAAAAAATTAAGAGAAAATGCGGTGCGCCTAGTCAAAACTGTGGCACCCTTAACAACTCCCTATTATTATATAAACTATATATAAGACCAATGAGAATTTGAGGCCGGCCTTTGTTAAGTATGACGGTTGGGTTTTAAATTTTGGTGAGTGTTATCCGCACTACAGTTTTGGTTATCCGCACTTTTTTTTTCCCAATTTTTCGCGCCTTTTAGAAATACGTCTTGTACATGCATTTTTACGAAAAGTGTTCAACACCAAAGTTGTAGATCTCATCGAGATCTACAACTTTCGTGTTAAACACTTTTCCTGAAAATGCATGTACAAGACGTATTTCTAAAAGGCGCGAAATCTGGGTGTATTTCCAAAGTACGTCTTGTACATGCATTTTCAGGAAAAGTGTTCAACACGAAAGTTGTAGATCTCGATGAGATCTACAACTTTGATGTTGAACACTTTTCCTGAAAATGTATGTACAAGACGTATTTCCAAAAGACGCGAAAAATTAGAAAAAAAATATTTGCGAATAACCAAAACTGCAGTGCGGATAACAATCACCTAAATTTTAAGCCAAAATATTCTTCTAACATGAGCGGCTCACATCTTGAAATTAGTGTTGTGGGATGTTAATGTTGTTGGGTTTTGATTGAATATCAATTGTGCGGCGAAGTGCGAAAACTCATGCTAAGGAAACAAGCAAAACTAGTAAATTTAGGAAATTAAGACTCCGTTTGGCACGGTGGTGACGGTCATGAACATGGGGTTAAATTGTCATTCATTAACGTCTATCTAAGGAACTTCATCCACTTTTTGTTCAAACAGATGATGTTTGTTAGGTGATCCTTAACAAATGACGTTTTAACTCGTACGTTTACGACCGCCACCACCGTGCCAAACGGAGCCTAAGGGTCTGTTTGGCGCAGCTCTGGCGGCTGGAAAATCTCTATTCCAGCCGCCAGAGCTACTTTATATGTGTTTGGGATAGTTCCCTGTGAAGAGCTTTTCAATCCGCCGGAGCTGTTTTGCAGCTTTTCAGAAATCTCCTGCCCCCCAGCTTCTGCTCCCGCAAAATAGCTTTCTCTCTTACAGGTTTTGGAAATCTAATGGTTTCTTCAGTTGGAACATGCTCAGAGGCCGGACGGCCTTCCTCCGGCGATTCCGACCCCCGGACGGCATTCCTCCGGCAATTCTGAGCCCCCGACGTCCTTCCTCCGGCGATTCCGAGCACACTTCTGCACAGAACACCCAAACACTCTGCAGCTTTTCAAAACTGCTCCCCAAAGATCTATTTTAAAACAGCTCTATCCGGACAGCAGCTTTTCAATCCGCCAGAGCTGTCCCAAACAGAGCCTAAGGCTCAGTTTGGGGGGACTTATTTTCATCGGTCAAGCGGTTACGACTGCATGAACTGAACCTTATTCATGGTCCGATTCATGCGGTCGTAACCGCTTGACCGGTGAAAATAAGTCCCCCCAAACGGAGCCTAAGATTGTACATAAGACAAAATCAGATTTCACGGAGAATAGGATGGTCTCGAACACCAGAGCTTGCGGAATGAGCCATTCTAGATCATGGATCCCAAGGAAAATAAGAGGCTACTTCCTATTCGGCAGCGTGCACAGTGAACAATGTTAATAAATTATTTATTATCTTTTATAGTATTGTTCATGTAACATCTCCTCTGTAATGACTATATAATATGAGTCCTGTCGGGGTCCCACAACATATAGACGCCACAGATTTAGTACTATAAAGTGACATAAAAGTATTGCATATCTCAAAACTTAGAATATAAAACAGCAGAAACATTTCAACAAATACTATAAGTTGTCCACAAGTACAAAGGAGTCCAAATTGGCTTTATGGTCTTACATCATCCAAAAGCCCAAATCATCATTAACATTAAATCAATCAAGAATACAACAATCATATGCAACCACGACATGTAAGTCAAAAACAAAGCAAAGGAAATATAACAAACTACCAAAAAAGGAAGTGGAACTCTTCATGAGGCTTATGACTTTTTGGCCGGCGAGCTGGCTACAGCTTGTGATCCTTACCCTGTAAAAATTTGTTGTAACGTAGGTCAGCAAAAGCTGACCTAAACTGTGTAACCAACACCCCTCCTCCCGACCATCCCTAGAGGATCTTAGGCACTTCATCACCATGCAGGTCAGCACTTCGTATGTATATGTAATGAAAAATAAACTAACATAGAAACAACATGATTTGATATCTCAAACATCAAACACATTTTTATGTTGAACGTATAAATAAAAGGGGTCTATAATACATCATGTATGCAAACCCGTGTTTAACCCAAGACACCCTATAACGTGTATGAGTCTAACATATCATCACACATCAACATGTCATATCAATCACATGGGTACTCTTATTTCCCCAAAGGCATACAAGATCAAGGCCAAGAACTCCTGCTGAGACCCCACCCACACATGGATCACAACACCACCGGGCTTGTCCACCGGCTCCTTCATTCTTGTCAACTTCAACAAACGCACACAAAAGCGATGCTAAGCACTCTTGCTTAGTCTCCACCCGCACATGGATCACAACACTATCAAGCTTGTCCAAAAGCACAGATGTTCTCGTCGGTTTCCACATAAGAGGACTTGTCTTACCGGGACACGCTCCACACATGAATTGTAACAGCCCAAAATGTTGTAGGAGCGACGGGGATCGAATTTGGCCAAGACAGGTTTTTGGTGCAGGTGACACGGGCCCCGACACGGGCGTGTCGGCGGCCGTGTCGGGCGTGTCGAGCTCGAGCCGTCGAGCTGGCCGTGTCGTCGACCAGTGCAGGTCGACGATGGGCGTGTGGTGGAACACGGCCTAGGACACGGGCGTGTCCCAGGCCGTGTCACACCTGGGCTGTGTGGTTGGGTACACGGGTAATGACACGGGCACGAACACGGGCGTGTCTAGTTTGACACGGGCGTGTTTGATGCCGTGTCACCAAGCCGTGTACCCCTCTGACTGCAAAGTGTTGTTAAATTGCACACGGGGGGCGTGACACGGGTCCCGACACGGGCGTGTCGCAGGCGACACGGGCGTGTCGGAGGCCGTGTCACATGCCGTGTGCTGGTTTTCAGATTTGGTCGAGACGGCGAATGAGCTACACGGCCAGGCACACGGCCGTGTGCCAACCCGTGTTCGGCCCAGATTTTATGATTTTGTATTTAATCCGGGCCGTCCGTTTCCTTGGCTTTGGATCCAACGGTGGGGGGCTGCTCCTGGGTGGTTATGGTCGGGAAATAGGGTTTAGAAACCCATTTTCCATTGGCCAATCTCTCTCTAAAAGTTAGAGAGAAGGGAGAGCAAGGAGGAAGGAGGAGTCCAAGATCCGGCCGTCGGGAGAGCTTTGGAGCTCCGAATCGCGATCCGAGTCCAGATCCGCGGAGGCGACGCCGTTGCGGCGCTTTCCAACCGTATAGTTTTCGATGGCGCCGCGAAAGAATGCAAGGGTAACGATTTCTCATCTTTGGGCATGTGAAACCCTCTTTTCCTTTGCATAGGAAGCCCTCTCTCGCGAGTGAGCGAAGAGTTGGAGCGTTCCTTGGGGTAGATATGTAAAGTCCCCCTTGTGTAGAGTCCGTATGCGAAAATGGACATAGGCATTGTGTGTGAAGCCTATCCGGACGAGTAGAGCCGGATCGGTGATGTTGCATTGCATGTGAACCGGGGAAGACTCCGGGTGTTTGGGCGTTTTTCGGGTTTTCTACGTGGTAGATTGCATCAGGGAGCCTTGGAGATTAACTCCAAGGTGCACCCAGAAAACTGGGCAAAAACGGGTTTTGCCAACACGATGGCCGGGGAGCCAACGTGAACATAACCGGGTTATGTGATTATTGTGGTGGAAACGGGACTCGGTGAGTCTTGGCCTGCGCATATGGCTTAAATTGTCGTTGCGGTGTGAGCACGGGTCAGGCGGAACTGTACCCGGGCTATGTCGTTCGGTAGGACCGTTGGCATAGATGAGGGTCTTCGGCGGTCTATGGCTTAAATTGCCGTGACCAAGGCCAGGGAGGCAAAATGCTCATATGGATGACCGTCCAAGAGGCGGTGGTGGATTAGGAATGTCTATGGCTTGAATTGACGTGACGTTGGCCGGTTCGCCGAGAATGTGCCCTGAGTGCACGGGGTGTGTGGCCGTGCGAGCCTACGCCTGTGGTGAAGTGCAAATACTTTGTATAATTGCCTATGCTAATAAAGTGCAGGGAAAGAGCATTGCCGCCCCGAGTGTGGGGGCGGGATCGTTATAATTTGGTCAGCATTGCTGACCGTTGCTATTGTTTGCCACTGGGCGGTGGTTTGTGGCTTGCAGGTGCTGCGGAGCAGAGCGGGAAATAGCGGGCTAAAGCCCTTGTTGCTGTGCCGGCCCTCGAAGGCCTTGTTGCTTATGTTTCTTTCCCGTTTTTCATGTATGGACGGCCTGCGAGCCGAAGTATGAAAGCACTATTTTTTGTTAAGTGAACAATGTAAGGCCTTAAGGCCAGTTCTCTTTTGTGTATGATTACATTCCTGAGTTTGTAGTGGACATTCATGCTTTGTAGTAGGGTTCTTGTTCTCTTTGCAACTGTATAAAATTGCTTCCGCTAGGTGTTGTGTAGGACGTGGTGATTGGTTGAATGGTTTCAACACGTAACCAACCGGTCTGTCCGTAGTATATGGCGTCGGGCCCCGGCCGGACCTACTGCTATATGCTATGTGACGGATAGGGGTGTTACAAATTAGTATCAGACTTCTGGTTTCGGTCAAGCTTAAATGAATTCGTGGACGAATTCACTTTAAGGGGTGGTGAGCACATGTGTGCGTCATCGTTATAACAAGAAAAGAACCCATGAATGTCCACTTAGGAATGAAAATACACATGTTTGAGGAACCTGTGTGTTCCTATAATTGCTGTTTGCAGTAATTTATGGTCGCTTATCAGTGTTTTGCACGATTATAGGTGACCAGGAGTGGTGCTGGGCCGTCTGAACGGCCAGGTTCTGAGGCGAGCAGTGCGCCAAGCGATGCGCCTGCAACACCTCCGTCTGCCGAGACCATTAGGTTGGTGGCAGAAGCGGTCATGGCAATGATCAATGCGCAGCCTGCTCCTGCTATGGAGCAAGTACCACTTCAGACGGCAGAGCAAAGGAGGGTTGAGCAAGTGGTTTTGGAGCCAGAGTTGCCTTGGAGAGCAACTGAAAGACAACTGAAGCACGTGATGGGCTTTCATCCACTGGTATTCACGGGGGCAGAAACCCCGACCCAAGCAGAGGATTGGCTCTCAAGGGTCAACAGGGTGATGACTGCGACGGAAACAGAAGAGTGGCAGAAGACCACTATAGCGACGTTCCTTTTGGATGGGGACGCAAGGTTATGGTGGGAAGGCCTAGAGCTACATCAGTTGCGGGGAAGGCCGTTGGCCGAAGTTCCGATGGAGGAGTTTGCGAGACTATTCATGGCTCGATACCTCCCCTCGGCACAGAGAATTGCGCTAGAAAGCGAATTTCAGAAGTTGGTGCAAGGGGATTGCACCGTTGATGAGTACCTCCACGAGTTTACTTGGTTGGGGAGATATGCCGGCGCTACCTTCGCAGACGAGGAGCGCAAGACGAGCCGCTTTTACGAAGGGCTAAGAGATGATTTAAGGTTGCTACTGTCGGGGCCCAAGGCGCAGGGTTTCATGACCCTGGTCAGTTCGGCCCGGTCCTAGGAGAAGGACATGAAGAATGTCCAAACGAAGAAGGAATCCGGTAGTAAGAAAGCGGAGTCCAAGGCACCGACTACGTCGAAGTCGGGCTACCGCAGGTTCTATAAGAAAGCTAAGACGTCGGGTCCAGCTGCTTCAGGTGCCTCGGGGGCAACTACCAATCGAACCCCGGGCGCTTGTTTCACGTGTGGAAAGACGGGGCACTTTGCCCGTGATTGCTGGAGCGGACGCCCAAAGTCCGAGAGAAAGCAAGGAGCTACCTACGAGGAGAAGGGCAAAGCGGTGGAGTCGACCGCGTCCCACTATGCTCCGACTCAGCCTAGAGTCTATAACTTGGGCCAGCAGGAGGCCATCAAACAAGCTGACGTGGTGACAGGTACGAGTTAAGTTATAGCAAGTTAGCTTTTATACCGTCATCTATTGCTTGTTAGCCTAATATTGTTTGTATAGGCTTTGTTGTGATTAGTGATAGTCCGGCACGGGCACTGTTTGACACGGGAGCTTCACATTCCTTCTTGTCCGAAAGTTTCATATCGCGCATCGGAGTCCCTTCTACGATGGCGAAGGACAAGTTGGATGTGCTGCTACCGAATGGGTGCTCGATGCGTGCGGACAGGATGTGCGCCGTAAAGGTTCACATTGGGAGCCAAGAGTTCGACTTGCTAGCGTCGTTGCTGCCGCTAGTAGGGTTCGACGTGATCTTTGGAATGGATTGGCTTTCGGAGCAGAAAGCTTGGATTGACTGTGACCAGAAGGAGGTCAAGCTGGGTGTAGGGCGGGAGACTACATTCGAGGGGCTAAAGGGGTCGAGCAAGACACTGATGTCTGCTCTTCAGGTGGTGAAGGCGGTTCGTGCTGGTGCAGAGCTGTTCTTCGCAATAGTGGGGGCTGTAGAGCCAAAGTCCACTTTGGGTGAGATCCCCGTGGTATGCGAGTACCCAAATGTGTTCCCGGATAGCCTTCCTGGAGCCCCATCGCAGCGAGAGATTGATTTCACCATCGAGCTCGTGTCGGGGGCCAAACCGGTGTCACGTGCTCCGTATAGGTTGGCGCCTAAGGAGATGGCAGAGTTGAAAGTTCAGCTAGAGGAGTTGATGGAGCAAGGGTATGTGCGTCCAAGCTCGTCGCCTTGGAGCGCACCGGTCCTCTTCGTTAAGAAGAAGGACGGGAGTATGCGGCTGTGTATCGACTACAGAGAATTGAACAAGCTGACGGAGAAGAATAAGTACCCGATCCCGAGGATTGATGATCTCTTTGATCAGTTAGTCGGATCGACAGTATACTCCAAGTTGGACTTGAAGTCGGGGTACTATCAGCTGAGGATCAAGGAGTGTGATATCCCGAACACGACGTTCAATACGAGGTATGGGCATTTCGAGTTCAAGGTCATGCCGTTTGGACTGACGAATGCGCCATCAATATTTATGGACTTGATGAACAGGACGTTCCGAGATTTCCTGGATCGCTTCGTGATCGTCTTTATTGACGATATATTGGTGTACTCGCAGTGCAAAGAAGACCACTTCAAGCACTTGCATCTGGTGTTGGAGATTCTGAGGAGGAATGAGCTTTATGCGAAATTCACCAAGTGCGAGTTCTGGCTACCCTCAGTAGCGTTCCTTGGTCATATAGTAAGTGGGGAAGGTATAACGGTGGATCCGGCGAAGATTGTTGCGATACAGGAGTGGCCTGCGTTGTCTTCTGTCGCGGAAGTCCGTAGTTTTCTCGGGCTTGCCGGATATTACAGGCGCTTCGTAGAGAACTTCTCGCGGATAGCATTACCTCTCACGAAGTTGACAAGGAAAGATCAGAAATTCTTGTGGACGCAAGAGTGCGTGCAAGCTTTTGAGGAGCTGAAGAGGCGGTTGACCACGGCGCTAGTACTTAGTTCGCCGAGTGGGACCGAGGGCTTCGAGGTGTATAGCGACGCTTCAGGTAGTGGCTTGGGCTGCGTGTTGTTGCAGCATGGGAGCGTGATAGCGTATGGATCGCGTCAGTTGAAGGTGCATGAAAGAAATTATCCGGTGCACGACTTAGAGTTGGCAGCCGTGATATTTGCACTCAAGTTGTGGAGGCACTACCATTACGGCGTAAGGGTCGATATATACACCGATCACAAGAGCCTAAAATACTTGTTGGATCAAAAGGACCTTAATATGAGGCAGAGGAGGTGGATGGAGTTCCTAGGGGACTACACCTTCAAAATACATTATGTACCCGGGAAGGGCAACGCAGTTGCGGATGCGCTGAGCCGCAGGGCTCCCGCCCGAGCCAACTGGTTGTTGGTGCATGATGAGCGGCTAGTACGGGAGTTGGAAGAGCTTGAGATCTGTTGCGTTGACAAGCAGACGAGCGCCAAAGCAATGTTAAACTGGACAGAAGTGCAGTATGACCTGGCTGACCGGGTTCGGCAGGCATTGGAGTTAGACGACTCCATGAAGGAGCTTATTGTAACACCCCTATCCGTCACATAGCATATAGCAGTAGGTCCGGCCGGGGCCCGACGCCATATACTACGGACAGACCGGTTGGTTACGCGTTGAAACCATTCAACCAATCATATCGTCTTACACAACACCTAGCGGAAGCAAATTATTAAGTTGCAGAAGAGAATAAGAACCCTGCTACAAAGCATGAATGTCCACTACCAACTCAGGAATGTAATCATACACAAAAGAGAACTGGCCTTAAGGTCTTACATTGTTCACTTAACAAAATAGTGTTTTCCAAACTTCGGCACGCAGGCCGGCCATACATGAAAACGGGAAAGATACATAAACAATTAGGCCTTCGAGGGCCGGCACAGCAACAAGGGCTTTAGCCCGCTATTTCCCGCTCTGCTCCGCAGCACCTGCAAGCCACAAACCACCGCCCGGTGGCAAACAATAGCAACGGTCAGCAATGCTGACCAAATTATAACGATCCCGCCCCCAAAATCGGGGCGGCGATGCTCTTTCCCTGCACTTCATTAGTATAGGCAATGCTATTAATGTGAACACACATCAACACAGGCGTAGGCTCGCACGGCCACACACCTCGTGCACTCAGGGCACATTCTCGGCGAACCGGCCAACGTCACGTCAATTCAAGCCATAGACGTTCCCAATCCACCACCGCCTCTTGAACGGTCGTCCATATGAGCATTTTGCCTTCCTGGCCTTGGTCACGGCAATTTAAGCCATAGACCGCCGAAGACCCTCATCCATGCCAACGGTCCTACCGAACGACATAGACCGGGTACGGTTCCGCCTGACCCGTGCTCATACCGCAACGACAATTTAAGCCATATGCGCAGGTCAAGACTCACCGAGTCCCGTTTCCGCCACAACAATCACATAACCCGGTTATGTTCACGTTGGCTCCCCGGCCACCGTGTTGGCAAAACCCGCCTTTGCCCAGTTTTCCGGGTGCACCTTGGAGTTAATCTCCAAGGCTCCCTGATGCAATCTACCACGTAGAAAACCCGAAAAACACCCAAACACCCGGAGTCTTCCCCGGTTCGTATGCAATGCAACATCACCGATCCGGCTCTACTTGTCTGGATAGGCTTCACACACAATGCCTATGTCCGTTTTCGCATACGGACTCTACACAAGGGGGACTTCACATATCTACCTCAAGGAACGCTCCAACTCTTCGCTCACTCGCGAGAGCGGGCTTCCTATGCAAAGGAAAAGAGGGCTTCACATGCCCAAGGATGAGAAATCGTTACCCTTGCATTCTTCCGCGGCGCCATTGAAAACTATACGGTTGGAAAGCACCGCAACGGCGTCGCCTCCGCGGATCTGGACTCGGATCGCGATTCGGAGCTCTGAAGCTCCTCCGGCGGCCGGATCTTGGACTCCTCCTTCCTCCTTGCTCTCCCTTCTCTCTAAACTCTTAGAGAGAGAATGGCTAAGAGAAATGAGGATTCCCAACCCTAAATCCCGGCTAAAACCACCCAGGAGCAGCCCCCCACCGTCGGATCCAAAGTCAAGGAAACGAACGGCCAAGATTAGATCTGAAATCATAAAATCTGGGCCGAACACGGGTTGGCACACGGCCGTGTAGCTCATTCGCCGTCTCGATCCCGATTGAAAACCAGCACACGATATGTGACACGGCCTCCGACACGCCCGTGTCGACTGCGACACGCCCGTGGTTGGACCCGTGTCACGCCCCCCGTGTGCAATAAATCGACACCTTGCAGTCAGAGTGGTACACGGCTTGTTGACACGGCATGGGACACGCCCGTGTCACATCTGACACGCCCGTGTCTGTGCCCGTGTCACGGCCCGTGTCCCACTTCGACGATTCCCTTGAGTGACACGGCCTGGGACACGCCCGTGTCCTAGGCCGTGTCCCTCCACACGACCATCGTCGACCTGAACTGGTCGACGACACGGCTCGAGCTCGACACGCCCGATACGGCCTCCGACACGCCCGTGTCGGGGCCCGTGTCACCTGCACCAAAAACCCAACTTGGCCCAAAAACGATCCCCGTCGCTCCTACAACAATTTGGGGTGTTACAATTCTACCCCCCTTAAAGAATTTCGTCCACGAAATTAATAAAGGAAAAAACAGGACTTAACGTAAAACAGTACCTGAGCGGAATAATTCTGGGTACTCCTCGAGCATAGTCTGCTCTCGTTCCCAAGAGAGCTCCTCACGCCCGCAGTTATCCCACCGGACCTTAACCATCCGGATCTCCTTGTTACGAAGCCTCTTGACCTCAACATCTTCAATACGAACGGGCTTGACCCTTGTCGTCAACCCTTCGTCCACTGGCACTTGGTCAACCGCGATCACCTGCGAAGGCTCTTGCACCGCCTTCCGCAACACAGAAATGTGGAACACATCATGTAATCCACTCAACTCCACCGATAGCTTCAAACGGTAAGCAGCTTCGCCGACTCGCTCCAGAACCTCAAAAGGTCCAAGGTATCTTGGGCTCAGCTTCTTCAAGCGTCTCACCCGCGAAACCCCCTTGAACGGCTTCACTTTCAGATATACCCAATCGCCTACCGCGAACTCCACGTTCCGGTGCTTGGCATTGTAATACTTCGCCTGTCGGTCCTGAGCGATCAACAAGCGCTCCCGAATGATCCGCACTAACGAGGTAGCACTCTCCACCTCCTGCTTCTTGTACAACCTTGCCTCACCCGCTTCAAGCCACGATAACGGCGTGCGACACTTCCTACCATACATGGCCTCGAAGGGCGCCATTTGTATACTCGCTTGGTAGCTGTTGTTGTACGCGAACTCCACCAAATAAAGGTGGTCTTCCCAATGCTTCCCGAAGTCTAGAACACACATGCGGAGCATGTCCTCCAACGTTCTATTGACCCTCTCGGTCTGCCCATCCGTCTGCGGATGGAAAGCTGTGCTGAACTTTAACTTTGTTCCCAGCATCTGCTGCACCAACCTCCAATCATTTGACGTGAACCGCCCATCGCAATCACTCACAATGCTACGGGACACACCATGCAGCCTAACAATATTGTCGACATACAACTTTGCCAATTTCTCCACTGGATCATCCTTCCTATGCGGAATGAAATGCGACACCTTGGTTAGTCGATCTACGATCACCCAGATGGCGTCGTTCCCCTTCTGCGACCTTGGCAACCCGTGCACAAAGTCCATAGATATATCATCGAATTTCCACTCCGGTATAGGCAAGGATTTCAGAAATCCTCCTGGCTTTTGGCACTCCGCCTTCACCAAGGCGCACGTTTGGCATTTAGCCACGTACAACGCCACATCTTTCTTAAGCCCCGACCACCAAAACAGCTTCTTGAGATCACGATACATCTTCGTGCTCCCTGGGTGGATTGAGTACTTGGTATGATGAGCCTTGTACACCAACTCCGCCCGGAGGTTACCCCCACTCGGGATGCACAACCGATGATCCTTTCTTAACAAACCATCATCCACCGAGAACTGGGAATTTGACCCATCCAGAGCGGCCTCCATAAGCTCTTTCATGGAATCATCTAACTCCAATGCCTGCCGAACCCGGTCAGCCAGGTCATACTGCACCTCTGTCTAGTTTAACATTGCTTTGGCGCTCGTATGCTTGTCAACGCAACAGATCTCAAGCTCCTCCAACTCCCGCACTAGCCGCTCATCATGCACCGACAACCAGTTGGCTCAGGCGGGAGCCCTGCGGCTCAGCGCATCCGCAACTGCGTTGCCCTTCCCGGGTACATAATGTATCTTGAAGGTGTAGTCCCCCAGGAACTCCATCCACCTCCTCTGCCTCATATTAAGGTCCTTTTGATCCAACAAGTATTTTAAGCTCTTGTGATCGGTGTATATATCGACCCTTACGCCGTATAGGTAGTGCCTCCACAACTTGAGTGCAAAAATCACGGCCGCCAACTCCAAGTCATGCACCGGATAATTTCTTTCATGCACTTTCAGCTGACGCGATCCATACGCGATCACACTTCCATGCTGCAACAATACGCAGCCCAAGCCACTACCCGAAGCATCGCTATACACCTCAAAGCCCTCGGTCCCACTCGGCGAACTAAGCACTGGCGCCGTGGTCAACCGCCTCTTCAGCTCCTCAAAAGCTTGCACGCACTCTTGCGTCCACAAGAATTTCTGATCCTTCCTTGTCAACTTCGTGAGAGGTAACGCTACCCGCGAGAAGTTCTCTACGAAGCGCCTGTAATATCCGGCAAGCCCGAGAAAACTACGGACTTCCGCGACAGAAGATAACGCAGGCCACTCCCGTATCGCAACAATCTTCGCCGGATCCACCGCTATACCTTCCCCACTCACTATATGACCAAGGAACGCTACCGAGGGTAGCCAGAACTCGCACTTGGAGAACTTTGCGTAAAGCTCATTCCTCCTCAAAGTCTCCAACACCAAATGCAAATGCTTGAAGTGGTCTTCTTCGCACTGCGAGTATACCAAAATATCGTCAATAAAGACGATCACAAAGCGATCTAGGAAATCTCTGAACGTCCTGTTCATCAGATCCATAAACACCGATGGCGCATTCGTCAGTCCAAACGGCATGACCATTAACTCGAAATGCCCATACCTCGTACTGAACGCCGTCTTCGGGATATCACACTCCCTGATCCTCAGCTGATAGTACCCCGACTTCAAGTCCAACTTGGAGTATACCGACGATCCGACTAACTGATCAAAGAGATCATCAATCCTCGGGATCGGGTACTTATTCTTCTCCGTCAGCTTGTTCAACTCTCTGTAGTCGATACACAGCCGCATACTCCCGTCCTTCTTCTTAACGAAGAGGACCGGTGTGCTCCAAGGCGACGAGCTTGGACGCACATATCCTTGCTCCATCAGCTCCTCTAGCTGAACTTTCAACTCTGCCATCTCCTTAGGCGCCAACCTATACGGAGCACGTGACACCGGTTTGGCCCCCGGTACGAGCTCGATGGTGAAATCAATCTCCCGCTGCGGTGGGGCTCCGGGAAGGCTATCCGGGAACACATCGGGGTATTCGTAAACCACGGGGATGCTATCCAACGGGGACTTTGGCTCCACAACCCCCACTATTGCAAAGAACAGCTCTGCACCAGCACGAACTGCCTTCACCACCTGAAGAGCAGACATCAGTGTCCTGCTCGACCCCTTTAACCCCTCGAATGTAGTCTCCCGCCCTACACCCAGCTTGACCTCCTTCCGGTCACAGTCAATCCAAGCTTTCTGCTCTGACAGCCAATCCATTCCAAAGATCACGTCGAACTCTACTAGCGGCAGCAATGACGCTAGCAAGTCGAACTCTTGGCTCCCAATGTGAACCTTTACGGCGCACACCCTGTCCGCACGCATCGAGCACCCATTCGGTAGAAGCACATCCAACTTGTCCTTCGCCATCGAAGAAGGGACTCCGATGCGCGATATAAAGCTTTCGGACAAGAAGGAGTGTGAAGCTCCCGTATCGAATAGTGCCCGTGCCGGACTATCGCTAATCACAACAAAGCCTATACAAACAATATTAGGCTAACAAGCAATAGATAACGGTATTAAAGCTAACTTGCTATAAATTAACTCATACCTGTCACCACATCCGCTTGCTTGATGGCCTCCTGCTGGCCCAAGTTATAGACTCTAGGCTGAGTCGGAGCATAGTGGGACGCGGTCGACTCCACCGCTTTGCCCTTCTCCTCGTAGGTAGCTCCTTGTTTCCTTTCGGACTTTGAGCGTCCACTCCAGCAATCACGGGCAAAGTGCCCCGGCTTCCCACACGTGAAACAAGCGCCCGGGATTCGATTGGTAGTTGTCCCCGAGGCACCTAAAGCAGCTGGACCCGACGTCTTAGCTTTCTTATAGAATTTACGGTAGCCCGACTTCGACGTAGTCGGTGCCTTGAACTCCGCTTTCTTGCTACCGGATTCCTTCTTTGCTTGGACATTCTTCATGTCCTTCTCCAAGGACCGGGCCGAATTGACCAGGGTCATGAAACCCTGCGCCTTGGGCCCCGACAGTAGCAACCTTAAATCATCTCTTAGCCCTTCATAGAAGCGACTCATCTTGCGCTCCTCGTCTGCGAAGGTAGCGCCGGCATATCTCCCCAACCGAGTAAACTCGTGGAGGTACTCATCAACGGTACAATCCCCTTGCACTAACTTCTGAAATTCGCTTTCTAGCGCAATCCTTTGCGCCGAGGGGAGGTATCGAGCCATGAACAGTCTCGCAAACTCCTCCATCGAAACTTCGGCCAACGGCCTTCCCCGCAACTGATGTAGCTCTAGGCCTTCCCACCATAACCTTGCGTCCCCATCCAAAAGGAACGTCGCTATAGTGGTCTTCTGCCACTCTTCCGTTTCCGTCGCAGTCATCACCCTGTTGACCCTTGAGAGCCAATCCTCTGCTTGGGTCGGGGTTTCTGCGCCCGTGAATACAGGTGGGTGAAAGCCCATCACGTGCTTCAGTTGTCTTTCCGTTGCTCTCCTAGGAAACTCTGGCTCCAACACTACTTGCTCAACCCTCCTTTGCTCTGCCGTCTGAAGAGGTACTTGCTCCATAGCAGGAGCGGGCTGCTGCACCTGCCTTGCAGGCTGCGCATTGATCATTGCCATGACCGCTTCTGCCACCAACCTAATGGTCTCGGCAGACGGAGGTGTTGCAGGCGCATCGCTTGGCGCACTGCTCGCCTCAGAACCTGGCCATTCAGACGGCCCAGCACCACTTCTGGTCACCTATAATTGTGCAAAACACCGATAAGCGACCCAAAAATTACTGCAAACAGCAATTATAGGAACACGCAGGTTCCTCAAACATGTATATTTTCATTCCTAAGTGGACATTCATGGGTTCTTTTCATGTTATAACGATGACGCACGCATGTGCTCACCACCCCTTAAAGTGAATTCGTCCACGAATTCATTTAAGCTTGACCGAAACCAGTAGTCTGATACCAATTTGTAACACCCCTATCCGTCACATAGCATATAGCAGTAGGTCCGGCCGGGGCCCGACGCCATATACTACGGACAGACCGGTTGGTTACGCGTTGAAACCATTCAACCAATCATGTCGTCCTACACAACACCTAGCGGAAGCAAATTATTAAGTTGCAGAAGAGAATAAGAACCCTGCTACAAAGCATGAATGTCCACTACCAACTCAGGAATGTAATCATACACAAAAGAGAACTGGCCTTAAGGCCTTACATTGTTCACTTAACAAAATAGTGTTTTCCAAACTTCGGCACGCAGGCCGGCCATACATGAAAACGGGAAAGATACATAAACAATTAGGCCTTCGAGGGCCGGCACAGCAACAAGGGCTTTAGCCCGCTATTTCCCGCTCTGCTCCGCAGCACCTGCAAGCCACAAACCACCGCCCGGTGGCAAACAATAGCAACGGTCAGCAATGCTGACCAAATTATAACGATCCCTCCCCCAAAATCGGGGTGGCGATGCTCTTTCCCTGCACTTCATTAGTATAGGCAATGCTATTAATGTGAACACACATCAACACAGGCGTAGGCTCGCACAGCCACACACCCCGTGCACTCAGGGCACATTCTCGGCGAACCGGCCAACGTCACATCAATTCAAGCCATAGACGTTCCCAATCCACCACCGCCTCTTGAACGGTCGTCCATATGAGCATTTTGCCTTCCTGGCCTTGGTCACGGCAATTTAAGCCATAGACCGCCGAAGACCCTCATCCATGCCAACGGTCCTACCGAACGACATAGACCGGGTACGGTTCCGCCTGACCCATGCTCATACCGCAACGACAATTTAAGCCATATGCGCAGGTCAAGACTCACCGAGTCCCGTTTCTGCCACAACAATCACATAACCCGGTTATGTTCACGTTGGCTCCCCGGCCACCGTGTTGGCAAAACCCGCCTTTGCCCAGTTTTCCGGGTGCACCTTGGAGTTAATCTCCAAGGCTCCCTGATGCAATCTACCACGTAGAAAACCCGAAAAACACCCAAACACCCGGAGTCTTCCCCGGTTCGTATGCAATGCAACATCACCGATCCGGCTCTACTTGTCCGGATAGGCTTCACACACAATGCCTATGTCCGTTTTCGCATACGGACTCTACACAAGGGGGACTTCACATATCTACCCCAAGGAACGCTCCAACTCTTCGCTCACTCGCGAGAGCGGGCTTCCTATGCAAAGGAAAAGAGGGCTTCACATGCCCAAGAATGAGAAATCGTTACCCTTGCATTCTTCCGCGGTGCCATTGAAAACTATACGGTTGGAAAGCACCGCAACGGCGTCGCCTCCGCGGATCTGGACTCGGATCGCGATTCGGAGCTCCGAAGCTCCTCCGGCGGCCGGATCTTGGACTCCTCCTTCCTCCTTGCTCTCCCTTCTCTCTAAACTCTTAGAGAGAGAATGGCTAAGAGAAATGAGGATTCCCAACCCTAAATCCCGGCTAAAACCACCCAGGAGCAGCCCCCCACCGTCGGATCCAAAGTCAAGGAAACGAACGGCCAAGATTAGATCTGAAATCATAAAATCTGGGCCGAACACGGGTTGGCACACGGCCGTGTGCCTGGCCGTGTAGCTCATTCGCCGTCTCGATCCCGATTGAAAACCAGCACACGGCATGTGACACGGCCTCCGACACGCCCGTGTCGACTGCGACACGCCCGTGTCGGGACCCGTGTCACGCCCCCCGTGTGCAATAAATCGACACCTTGCAGTCAGAGTGGTACACGGCTTGTTGACACGGCATGGGACACGCCCGTGTCACATCTGACACGCCCGTGTCTGTGCCCGTGTCACGGCCCGTGTACCACTTCGACGATTCCCTTGAGTGACACGGCCTGGGACACGCCCGTGTCCTAGGCCGTGTCCCTCCATACGACCATCGTCGACCTGAACTGGTCGACGACACGGCTCGAGCTCGACACGCCCGACACGGCCTCCGACACGCCCGTGTCGGGGCCCGTGTCACCTGCACCAAAAACCCGACTTGGCCCAAAAACGATTCCCGTCGCTCCTACAACAATTTGGGGTGTTACACTTATGGAGGCCGCTCTGGATGGGTCAAATTCCCAGTTCTCGGTGGAAGATGGTTTGTTAAGGAAGGATCATCGGTTGTGCGTCCCGAGTGGGGGTAACCTCCGGGCGGAGTTGATGTACGAGGCTCATCATACCAAGTACTCAATCCACCCAGGGAGCACGAAGATGTATCGTGATCTCAAAAAGTTGTTTTGGTGGCCGGGGCTCAAGAAAGATGTGGCATTGTACGTGGCTAAGTGCCAAACGTGCGCCTTGGTGAAGGCGGAGTGCCAAAAGCCGGGAGGATTTCTGAAGTCCTTGCCTATACCGGAGTGGAAATTCGACGATATATCTATGGACTTTGTGCACGGGTTGCCAAGATCGCAGAAAGGGAACGACGCCATCTGGGTGATCGTAGATCGGCTAACCAAGGTGTCGCACTTCATTCCGCATAGGAAGGATGATCTAGTGGAGAAATTGGCAAAGTTGTATGTTGATAATATTGTCAGACTGCATGGTGTGCCCCGTAGCATTGTGAGTGATCGCGATGGGCGGTTCACGTCAAATGATTGGAGGTTGGTGCAGCAGATGTTGGGAACAAAGTTAAAGTTCAGTACATCTTTCCATCCGCAGACGGATGGGCAGACCGAGAGGGTCAATAGAACGATGGAGGACATGCTACGCATGTGTGTTCTGGATTTCGGTAAGCATTGGGAAGACCACCTGTATTTGGTGGAGTTCGCGTACAACAACAGCTACCAAGCAAGTATACAAATGGCGCCCTTCGAGGCCCTGTATGGTAGGAAGTGTCGCACGCCGTTATCGTGGCTTGAAACGGGTGAGGCAAGGTTGTATAAGAAGCAGGAGGTGGAGAGTGCTACCTCGTTGGTGCGGATCATTCGGGAGCGCTTGTTGATCGCTCAGGACCGGCAGGCGAAGTATTACAATGCCAAGCACCGGAACGTGGAGTTCGCGGTAGGCGATTGGGTATATCTGAAAGTGAAGCCGTTCAAGGGGGTTTTGCGGGTGAGACGCTTGAAGAAGCTGAGCCCAAGATACCTTGGACCTTTTGAGGTTCTGGAGCGAGTCGGCGAAGCTGCATACCGTTTGAAGCTATCGGTGGAGTTAAGCGGATTACATGATGTGTTCCACATTTCTGTGTTGCGGAAGGCGGTGCAAGAGCCTTCGCAGGTGATCGCTGCTGATCAAGTGCCGGTGGACGAAGGGTTGACGACTAGGGTCAAGCCCATTCGTATCGAAGATGTTGAGGTAAAGAGACTCCGTAACAAGGAGATCCGGATGGTTAAGGTCCGGTGGGATAATTACGGGCGTGAGGAGCTCTCTTGGGAACGGGAGCAGACTATGCTCGAGGAGTACCCGGAACTATTCCGCTCAGGTACTGTTTTACGTTAAGCCCTGTTTTTCCTTTATTAATTTCGTGGGAGAAATTCTTTAAGGGGGGTAGAATTGTAACACCCCAAAATGTTGTAGGAGTGACGGGGATCGAATTTGGCCAAGACAGGTTTTTGGTGCAGGTGACACGGGCCCCGACACGGGCATGTCGGCGGCCGTGTCGGGCGTGTCGAGCTCGAGCCGTCGAGCTGGCCGTGTCGTCGACCAGTGCAGGTCGACAATGGGCGTGTGGTGGAACACGGCCTCGGACACGGGCGTGTCCCAGGCCGTGTCACACCTGGGATGTGTGGTTGGGTACACGGGTAATGACACGGGCACGAACACGGGCGTGTCTAGTTTGACACGGGCGTGTTTGATGCCGTGTCACCAAGCCGTGTACCCCTCTGACTGCAAAGTGTTGATAAATTGCACACGGGGGGCGTGACACGGGTCCCGACACGGGCGTGTCGCAGGCGACACGGGCGTGTCGGAGGCCGTGTCACATGCCGTGTGCTGGTTTTCAGATTTGGTCGAGACGGCGAATGAGCTACACGGCCAGGCATACGGCCGTGTGCCAACCCGTGTTCGGCCCAGATTTTATGATTTTGGATTTAATCCGGGCCGTTCGTTTCCTTGGCTTTGGATCCAACGGTGGGGGGCTGCTCCTGGGTGGTTATGGTCGGGAAATAGGGTTTAGAAACCCATTTTCCATTGGCCAATCTCTCTCTAAAAGTTAGAGAGAAGGGAGAGCAAGGAGGAAGGAGGAGTCCAAGATCCGGCCGCCGGGAGAGCTTCGGAGCTCCGAATCGCGATCCGAGTCCAGATCCGCGGAGGCGACGCCGTTGCGGTGCTTTCCAACCGTATAGTTTTCGATGGCGCCGCGAAAGAATGCAAGGGTAACGATTTCTCATCTTTGGGCATGTGAAGCCCTCTTTTCCTTTGCATAGGAAGCCCTCTCTCGCGAGTGAGCGAAGAGTTGGAGCGTTCCTTGGGGTAGATATGTAAAGTCCCCTTGTGTAGAGTCCGTATGCGAAAACGGACATAGGCATTGTGTGTGAAGCCTATCCAGACGAGTAGAGCCGGATCGGTGATGTTGCATTGCATGTGAACCGGGGAAGACTCCGGGTGTTTGAGCGTTTTTCGGGTTTTCTACGTGGTAGATTGCATCAGGGAGCCTTGGAGATTAACTCCAAGGTGCACCTGAAAAACTGGGCAAAAGCGGGTTTTGCCAACACGGTGGCCGGGGAGCCAACGTGAACATAACCGGGTTATGTGATTATTGTGGTGGAAACGGGACTCGGTGAGTCTTGGCCTGCGCATATGGCTTAAATTGTCGTTGCGGTGTGAGCACGGGTCAGGCGGAACCGTACCCGGTCTATGTCGTTCGGTAGGACCGTTGGCATGGATGAGGGTCTTCGGCGGTCTATGGCTTAAATTGCCGTGACCAAGGCCAGGGAGGCAAAATGCTCATATGGATGACCGTCCAAGAGGCGGTGGTGGATTGGGAACGTCTATGGCTTGAATTGACGTGACGTTGGCCGGTTCGCCGAGAATGTGCCCTGAGTGCACGGGGTGTGTGGCCGTGCGAGCCTACGCCTGTGGTGAAGTGCAAATACTTTGTATAATTGCCTATGCTAATAAAGTGCAGGGAAAGAGCATTGCCGCCCCGAGTGTGGGGGCGGGATCGTTATAATTTGGTCAGCATTGCTGACCGTTGCTATTGTTTGCCACCGGGCGGTGGTTTGTGGCTTGCAGGTGCTGCGGAGCAGAGCGGGAAATAGCGGGCTAAAGCCCTTGTTGCTGTGCCGGCCCTCGAAGGCCTTGTTGATTATGTTTCTTTCCCGTTTTTCATGTATGGCCGGCCTGCGAGCCGAAGTATGAAAGCACTATTTTTTGTTAAGTGAACAAAGTAAGGCCTTAAGGCCAGTTCTCTTTTGTGTATGATTACATTCCTGAGTTTGTAGTGGACATTCATGCTTTGTAGCAGGGTTCTTGTTCTCTTTGCAACTGTATAAAATTGCTTCCGCTAGGTGTTGTGTAGGACGTTGTGATTGGTTGAATGGTTTCAACGCGTAACCAACCGGTCTGTCCGTAGTATATGGCGTCGGGCCCCGGCCGGACCTACTGCTATATGCTATGTGACAGATATGGGTGTTACATGAATCACAACATCACAGAGTAAGACAGCCGACCACAAAGACAAAATCACACCCTCACAATCTAATGGACATCAAAACCCATCACCCATTCACCGCACACATTTTTCCCCTCTAAGTAAACATTCATTTCACATGACTCATAAGTGCATCACAACGGCGTCTTCGCCGCACTTTGATTTCTAGAAAAAATCCTAAAATGCACGTCAAACAATATCATCGAATCGGATCACCAGTCGCGATAACAGCTTCACCCACAAAGCCTAATCCACTAACGAAGCGGATTTCTAATGCAAAACATGTCGAGGTCGAACCCTATCGACCTGGTGGATCTTTTTCAACCAAGGTTATCCGGATCTCTCTTACTCGAGAGATCTGGTGCCAAAATTTGCAAGAAAGAAAAGGCATAAAGAAAAGATGTCATGCACGCATCCTAAAACCAAGAGGAGAGATATCGTTACCTTGCATAATCTCTTCCTAACCCTGGAGATCTTGATTTGTACAAATAGAAGTGTGTTCCTTCATTCCCTCTCCGCGATGTCGGTCTCGGATCGTGAATTAGAGCTACAAACCTCCAATAATGGCGGAAACTAGGCCGTCTTCCTCCCCCGCACCTTTACACTCACGAGCCGTCAAAGTCCCAATTGACTTGGGGAAAAAGAGAGTAGAATCCCATCTGCCCTAAATAGAGCTCATGGGCTAAAAATATGGGCCATTGGATCAAGTTTCAGGAAGATCGGACATCAATAAAAGCCTATTTACGAAACCAGCTCACAGGCTCTTGTTCAGGGCGTCGAGTGAGCTTGGCGCAACACAACGCCAAACCTCAGGCATCAAGTGCTCTATGCCACTCGATGTCATGCCTCAAGCGTCGAGTGATCTCGACGCTAGTCGATGCCATGCCTTAGGCTCTAAGCAGACACATTTTTGGGATGTTACAACCCCACCCCCTTAAAAGAATTTCGACCTCGAAATTAACGAAAAGCTACCAAACATAATACAAACCTTTCATAAACAACTCTGGGTAGTCTTCCTGCATCGCTTGCTCGCGCTCCCACGAGAACTCATCCCGCCCACAATTTTCCCAACGTACATTCACGAGCTTGACTTCTTTGTTTCGCAAATGCCGGATTTCTGAATCCTCCTTGGAAATCGGACGAACAGCCGTTCTTAAATCTTCTACCACCGGCACTGCCGCCGACTCATCCATGTTGCACGACTTCACCAGGGCTTTCCTCAGCACCGAGGCATGGAAAACATCATGAAGTCCACTCAGCTCTTCGGACAGTGCCAACCGATAGGCTGCTTCTCTTATGCGCTGTCACGACCCGCATTTTCCCCGAGGTTAAGATGTATCAGAGTAAGGGAAAATACGCGTTGTGATGCCACGTCGAGCAGGGGATAACTACCGACGCTCCGGCGACACACCAAAACCAGAAATCACAAGTTTTAAGCTAATAGAAAACCAGTTTGTTTGAAGGCCGTATCCCTCGGCACAGTGGATCAGCTAGCCCACGCTAAGAAAATATATATACACTACAACGGAAAATACTTTGGTTCAGTTAGTTTGACACCCTAAATGAGCATAAGGGTCCACCAGAGACCACTTATAAAATGCACGACGCCTACGGTGAGTAATATATTTATTAAAAGATGTTTTATGCGTTAAGAAAATAGTGTTTTAATTGAAAAACATGTTATGCATGAGTACATATAATAGTTTAGGGTTTTAAAATACCTAACATGCAACCTAGCATAAATCCTTCCCAGAAGCAAGTAAACAACCTCAAGAGGGCAAAAACAGCAGTCTAAATTCATATTTAGCAAAACAAGTAAGCCACCAGTGGGCGTCGACAACCCGACACGAACCCACCGGTGAGTGTGCATGTCCATACAGAGAAGAAGAATGACTACCTCACAAGGAACTGATCTGCAACTCTGCCACCCTGGAGGCTATCAGCAAAAGCCCAGCAAAAAGGGATCAGCCGCTCAATCGGCTACAATCTGGACCTGAGGCATTCAAGAAAAGAAATGCCTCAGCAAAAGAAATAAACCAAGAAAGGAGTGTCAGAATACTGAAATAAGAAGGGTTTTTCCAACCCGACCACAAAATACTAATCAACAGAAGCAGGAAAGAAAGAATCAATGCTTAAAGAGCAATAAAGGCCAATCACACCAAGTGTGAGCACAAAAACTACCTGCTCTGGAAAGAATTAACCTGCAGAAGAAATGCATCAGCATAAAGGCAGGGAAAAACCAAAAGCAGACAATAGGAAACTAACAGTCCTAAGTTTGTGGGCAAATGACCGGGGTGTAAAAATAAGGGGGGACTGGAGTGGGTGGCCACAGTGTCCAACACCAACAACCAGACCCCAACAATACTCAAGGGTGAAAACACAACCGGTGGCAGCTTCAGGGTCCACACACCCAACAAGTTGGCCGCAGTGTCCAAACTTAGTGGTGGCTACAGCTTAGCACCCATAATTCACCCCTCAGAGTCCAAACAACCACACCCCCCTCTGGTCATAGCCCACGAGTCGGCATGCAAAAACTAGTCGAATACCCCCAACATCCCCCTTAGGAAGGTAAAACTTTCCTAACAGCCCTAAAGAAGCTCACATCCCAAGGCTATAACATTAGCCCCAAAAGAAACGACGGGGCTGAGTGAGTCTACCTTGCTCAATGCCAGGGACTTAACCTCAAGCCCTGGCCAAGGCATTGAGTGAGTCTACCTCACTCAACGCCAAGCCTGCTTTGGCAAGATTGACCACAGCAGCTCCAAACTAGCTTACCACTAAGCTTTCCACAACCCGAGAGCTGGGATTTAATTCCAGCTCTCACTCCTATCTCTCCTACCCGACCACAGCCTAATAAATTAGACTAGACCCCAAATAAGCCCAAACTCTACTCAAAGCCAGCAAGAAGAGTCTTGGAAAATAAATTCCAAGGCTCATGCTGCTCTTTCTTAACCGATCTAGCAGCACTACCCTACCCTTAAGACACCACTACACTTAGGCTAAAATCCCATGCACCAGCTACTAAGCTAAACACCAGCCGGAATAATTTAAGAGGAAACAAAAAAAAAAGAAGCAGCTTGCGGTCGGTTGATCAAATTGTTGAGCAGGAAAAATTTAATTGAACAAGAGTTATAAAGAAATTAGGCAAGGGCAAGGGAGCCACTTGCCTCGACTTCTCGGAAACCGCAAGAACCCTCCAATCTTCAGCTCCGGCGCCAAGGTCGGCCACCTAGAAGCAAAGCTGGAGCTTTAGGGAAGAAAAAGGAGAAACCCGAAACTCTCAGGTCTCTAAAGACAGACCTAAAAGCTAAATTACATACCTAGGAAGCGAGATCTCGGCGAGAGCAGCTCAAAACTGAAAATCCCCGGGCAAACCGAGCTCTAGAGCGGCTGGAATCGCCGGCCAAGGCTGCAGCTTCTCCGCCTGAATCTTCCGCTGGAAGAGATGGCTCTCGGGTTTGGGGAAGGAGATAAGGGAAAAGCTTAGGATATACACCCCACTAGCTAATATAATATAATACTTAGCTACCACTAAGACTTAATTTAATCTAGCCTATTCAGCCACTAACCAGCTCATGCTTATCCTTAGCAGCTAACCCGAGACAATGCTACAAGCTTGATATACACAAATATATATATATATATATATAATATATATGCATACATAACTACCAGCACTAAGCTACTAAAATACTATTATATCCAATCACTAATATATTTGATAATATTATAAGTCTGATATAACAGCCACTAGCTGACACTTAAGGAAATAAAATACTAAGCTACACAAGTCCCAAGCCGAGCACCCAGCTGAGTCTTACCTATAGCCGAAAGCTTATATATATATATATATATATATAGACACTCTAATATATATATATACAACACACACACATAGAAACATAATTATATATATATACACGCACCTTATATGTATATATATACACAAGCATACAAGCTAGCATCAACATGAACGTAAATAATTAGCTAAACCCCTTAGCCTAAAAACAAGGCACCAGCCCTTCCAAGCTCGGCCACACAAGGCCACGCACAACAAACAGGTAGCCAATACCGGCTAACAAAACGCACGTCGAAATGACGCGAAAAACGAATGATCTCGGATTTCGACAAAACTCGCACCGTAGCTAAACACCGCAGCTACAAACCCAACGGCGAAGTCGAAAACAACATCCGACGATCAAAACTTGGGCTAACACTGCCCGAAGCCAACACACAAGCATTCCCCGAGAGACCCAACCGAGTCACCAAAACAGACTCCGGCTAGCTGGGGAATCTTGCAAATAGGCTACTAAAGGACCACTAAAGGAACCTAAAGAGCTATGACCACGCTCTAACAATGGCAGAAGCCGACAACGCGTCATCATAATGCCAAGCAATGATCAAACAAAAATGCAGAAAAACTGGGGGCGCTACATGCGCCCCATAACCTCAAATGGACCTAAATACCCCAAACTCGATTTCTTGAGCCATTGAATCCGCGAAACACCTTTGAATGACTTGATCTTCAAGTAGATCATGTTGTCCACTGCAAACTCCACACTCCTATGACGGACATTAAAATATTTTGCTTGCCGATCCTGAGAAACCTTCATGCGCTCCTGGATCGTCCGCACCAACTCACAAGCGTCTGCTACGACCTCTTTGCCCAAAAGTTGGGTGTCTCTCGCCTCTACCCAAGACATCGGCATTCGATACTGCCTACTATATAATGCTTCATATGGTGTCATCTGAATGCTCGCTTAGAAGCTATTGTTATAGGCAAACTCCATCATAAAAGGCGGTCTTTCCATCTCTTGCCAAAATCAATAACACACATCATTATGTCTTCCATGGTACGATTTGTCCTCTCTGTTTGACCATCATTCGGTAGATGGAACGATGTACTAAACTTAAGCTTGGTACCCAAACTCCACTGCACCAACCTCCAGTCTTTGGACGTGAACCATTCATCTCGATCACTGACGATACTCTTTGAAATCCCATGCAACTGCACAATGTTTCAAACATAGAGCTCCATTAGCTTCTCTACGATATCTTCTTTCTGATTTTGAATGAAGTGAGTCACCTTAGTCAGGCAATCCACAATCATCCAAATCTTATCGTTACCTTGCGGTGACTAAAGCAAACCATGCACAAAGTCTATGGAGATGTCGTCAAATTTTCACTCGGGAATAAGAAGGGGCTTCAGGAACCCGCCTGACCTCTGACACTCAGCCTTCACTAAGGCATAAGTCTGACATCAGCTCATATACAAAGCTACATTTCGTTTCATCCCAGGACACAAAAAGGATTTCTTTATATTCACGTACATCTTCGTACTGCTCGGATGAATAAAGTATTTTGTAAAGTGCGCCTCGTGTAACGGCTCGTAGACCGCACAATAGACAATATTATCTTTCCATGACCATCAAAGAGCATTAACAAATTTTCTATATAATCACAATGAGTACGACATAACATTAAGTCTAATATACTACAAATACACATGCATATGACTTACAAAAGTATAATTTGTCATCATTTACATCAGAAAAGTTTTTATACATAAACACTAACATCAAAAAAAGTTATATCTATGTATTTCCAACACCAACATATGCTTCAAGCAGAGCACTAGCGTCAACTGGCTTGCAGTTTTCCTGATCCTAAAATGATAGAATAATTAACCATTAGTCTTTCATCAAGACTAAGCGAGAGTTTACCTTTTTAATCTGTTGTATATATAACATTAGAAAGTTTATTCATAGCAATGTGCAATATAATAATAATAATAATAGTATCAGCATGATAAAACATTATATGGAGCTATGTACGTTACAAAACACTATAAATTTCATTGCCAACTGCTTATCAATGTAACAGAACCATAAATCGATAATAACAGTGTGCCAAGCATTAAATACTTTTCTTCAATTTGCTTACGGTATTGCTAAGGGTATCTGTACAATATCAGAATTTATGTCAGTATTTCAGTCTTTGGGCCCAACCCCTTCGGGGCTTCAGTATCCAAATCAGTACGTTCATCACGCGTCTATGCCTTTCGGCCGACTGATTTGACATCTGTTAACATCATTTATGCACATTTAATTTCCGTCATACCCTTAACAATACCATGTGTTGACACATTTATATTTACATGACATAAGAATATTTATTTAGTGATTTATCCCCTCAGAAGCTCATTCGCATGTTTGCTTATGCTAAGGCCATACATAATAGCGAAAATCAATTATCAGTGATATAATACTTTATTATGTCACATGCCACCTTATTGCTATTTTCATTATCAATGCAAGTAAATGAGTTTACTCAAATAAAACATCAATTAAAAAGATAAAGCTCACCGTTACTTTTTCCTTCCCAGTGTCACGCCCCACGTCATCGCCATGTTTTTCTTGGGATGCCATCCTTCGTGATATCTGTTTGAAAATCGTATCATTAAGGGTCATTATTATCGGGGTTGCATCACATTGGAGTTATGACGTTGACCGTTAGGGTTGACTAGACTCATACTAAAACAAACCAAGTAAAACTCAACTATCCCCTCTCCAGATCATTAAAAAACAAACTATGGGTGTGTTGAAGCCAAGAAAATCCCGACCTCAGAATCGGACTAGGCGACCTAAGGCTACCGGTCTCGCAGTGAAGTCAGACGGCCCTCAGGAGCGAGAATAAAGATGAGCTAAAGAAACTAGACCCCAGACCGCTGCGGCAGGAAAGTCCCACCACGTACCCGGTTGCTTGGAAGAAGTAACCCCTTCTCAACCAGAATGACCGAGCTAGATACGAAGGAGACGCGCGAGCTAGGGTTCGCGAGTAACTATCCGAGAATCTCCGATCCCCTCCTTCGTACCCCTGGGGTCCTATTTATAGGGAAATCTAAAGAGGGGGGGGGGGTCATACTTATACCCCCCCACCCTGGTGACTATGCGACTTCCCGAGGAACTCACACGGGATGGGCGAGCATCCCGCCTTAGTCGCCTACCGGGCGAGTATGCCTAGGGAGCTCGCCATACTCGCGCGAGTCTTCCACGGCCTGGGGAACTGATCCTGACCCCCGCCTTGCCTTGTTGACCTTGACTCTTGATGACCTGGCGGTGGTAGGGTCCACCCTCGTCGAATACAGGTTGTACACAATCCCCGCTCTTTTTAGGCAACGTAGGAGCCCTGAAAGAAACATCCATCACTTATTCGGCGAGCTGATATGCCGAGTATCTGACTGCTCGCTCTGTCTACTACTCATCAAAGTCTATAAATAGGGGGGGCCTGGTTGCTGGGACGGATACCCGAAACTCGCCCACCATGTCGGATGCAAACGCGAAGCTTCTCGAAGACAGCCTCGCCGCCCTGTCTGGCCTTCTCGGCATCGCCAGACTGAAGAGGCCGCGCGAGGGAGATGTCGCGGCTGATTTGCCTCCGCTGAAGAAGAAGAAAATCAAGAAGCCCAAGCAACCTGCCTCCTCAGCGGTTGACTCGCCTTCGCCATCCGGGTCAGTTGCGGTGGTGAGTGCCGAACCCGCACCCTCTGTCAGTACCCAGAAGCTTCTCGATGACCTTGGTCTCGGCGATATTCTGGACTCGGTCGCCCTCAGCCCAGACAAGAATTCCGAAGTCACCAAGGTGTCGACGACATCCCAAGTCGAAGTCGTTACCGTAACAGGTTGTCGCTCCGACCCCCCTTTCCAATCGTTAATCGTTGTGCCTCTCGCTGATCCGGTTTTCTTGTGCATACTCCCCTTCGGGCGATGCTGACGCGCCACTGGACGTCGCCCCCTTGAGCTCCGCGCCGCTGCTCGCCCTCGCCGCTGGTAAAACTCCCCGGGTCGCGCATATGGTCCGGATCAATATCGCTGCGAAGAAGATGACGGGGACCTCTTTGGTGAAAGGAACCCCTCCGGCAAGTAAGGCTCTTCCAGCGGATAAAGATCTCCTGGCGAGCAAGGATCTCCCGGCGAGCAAGGATCTCCCGGCGAGCAAGGATCTCTCGGCCTCCTCTGTGCCGGATTCGTCGTTGCCAGCGGCGAGCAATCCCTTACCGCCGCCGCCACCTCTGGACGCGGCTTCGGAGCAGGCGAGGGGCACCGTTTTGCCGCCGCCACCTCCCTTTTCCGCCCAGCAGAAGGTGGCCTTGCAGCGACATCCCCCGCCTCCTCCGTTGAAGACTTCGCAGCAGCCGGCGAGCTCGTCGCATGCTCCGCCCCTGCCGAATAAACCAGATAGGCCGCGACCGAGCTATTTTCCGCCGCGGGTTGGGGACCCCGACCATGGAGGACGCGGGAATGGAGGTCGCAGTCAGGGCAGACCAGCCGACCACCCTGGAGGCTCATCATCGGGTAGGTGAGATACCTCCGGTCGCATTTCTCCACCGCGCCGGTCTCGGTCTCCTCGCCGCTGTGAGCCCTTTATTGCTTGCTACTTTCGATCTCGTTTGGGTGCCGATTTCTGATCGTGACTTATCTTCCTGAAATGACAGATCGCCCGGCTACTCCTGGGTCGGCCTTCATCGACGCCATCGGGTTGTCGGGGAGCGAGTATCGTCACGCTGCAGCCCGCGCCTACATGGAGCTGGAGAGTAAGTTCGACCAGCTCGTCATCTGCGAACCTCATCGCCGAATCTCTGCCCTGGAGGTGCGCATGGCGAGGGTAGAGGAGATCCAAACCACCTTGGAGATCTTCGAGGCTCGCTTTCACATGGTGAAGGAGAATGATCGCTAGCAGATGTTAAACAACCACCGCGTTCAGCTCGTCCTAGACGAGTTGGCTGGGATTCGAGCGAGCATGGGTTCTGTGGGGCGGCTGACGAGGATGGAGGATGTTGGAGTAATTTGTCAGCAGGACACGTGTGTGTGGGACCGACCCCGTGGCTTTTCCCATCGCGTTCCTGGTCTGGGTGTTGACCCCGGTGGGCCCCCTATGGCGGAATATCCCCGCGGTCCTGTGGTTGGGATTAGTCCCACATCGCTCGCAACGCTTGGTCCTCGGTGTTTATGTACCCCGCCACCCTTCATCTCAACACCTGGGTTTTGAGATGCGATATGAGTGGGCGGGTTCTCACATGGTATCAGAGGATGGTTGTCCTGCTGTGGGGGTGTGTTGGAGTAATTTTGCCAGCAGGACACGTGTGTGTGGGACCGACCCCATGGCTTTCCCCATCACATTCCTGGTCTAGGTGTTGACCCCGGTGGGCCCCCTGTGGCGGAATATCCCCGCGGTCCTGTGGTTGGGATTAGTCCCACATCGCTCGCAACGCTTGGTCCTCGGTGTTTATGTACCCCGCCACCCTTCATCTCAACACCTGGGTTTTGAGATGCGATATGGGTTGGCGGGTTCTCACAGAGGAGCAGCTGCGGCTTGGTGACGACGCGATGGCGCTGGCGACGGAGCACTTCCGGAGGGCGCGCGAGATGGGATGGGCCGGGCGACATCCTCATCCTCCGGAGCGGCCGCCTAGGACGTAGATTTGTTTTTTGGTTGTATTCGCCATTTGGCGATATTGTAACGAACACTATTCACCATTTAAATAAAACGAGAGACTATGAAGCTCGTCATTCGTTTTGCCGTGACTTTATATGTTTCAATGGTATCCCGACTTTACTCGTACAGGTCTTGGCGAGCGCCGCAGTGCACCCGCTTCGTCGTGCGAGAGAAGTACGATGTCGCTGGTGTGCTGCCCCTTCCCTCGCGCGACGTTGATCAATGCTCGCAGGAATGACCCCCCCCCCTGTCCATTTTGCCCCGGCCTATAAATATGAGGGGTAGGTAGAACATAAGTACACTGCTGCGAATTTCTCGATCTGTCTGGCAAGTATCTCTCCGACTCGCTTCGCCTTCCTCTTTTCTTCCGTTCGTCCCTTTTCCCATACTCAGCTCGCAGAAATGGTTGGCGACAACGCTAATGCTCGCCGACAAGCCCACACCATCAATTTCGCCGACGCGGCTTTTAAGAAGTCGATAACTTCAGATAAGGATCTGGAGAGTTTCAGGGAGCGTCTACTGCCGGAGGGATACTCAGCGAGGCTTCCTGCTCGCGGTGAGTGACTCAACACCTATGTTGAGGGCGGGCTAGTGTTGTCGCTGCGCCATTTTGATGCTGGCCTGCGACTTCCCTTCTGGCCTGAGTTCTGCGAGATTCTGCGATATTTCGGGATCGTTCCTGCGCAGATCAACCCCAATGGGATGGCGATCATCATGGGGTTCCTCTGCTACCTCCGGGAGGAGAGGATCGCCTTTGACCTCTCCGTATTTCGCCGAGTATTCGCCTTCGCCGCGACTTTGGAGGGGGTCATCTTCTTCAGCAGCCATGTCTGCACTCTAGTGGGGACTGCGAACAAAGTCCATCGCTGGAGCGAGCTGCTGGTGATCGTGCATGGCGACTTCGAGGGTCTCCTGGGAAGGCCGCACCAACCCGCCGACGTCGCCTTTCTCCCGCCGATCTTGGAATGCATTCGCGAGCAGCTATTCGAATCCTTCCGAGGTCGCCGGTTCGACGTTATCTACTGGCGGCTCAACGTCGATGTAATGGAGGCGATTCATCCCAAAGAGGGTAAGGCTTGAGCGGGATGTTGTGTGCTCGCTTGCTTGCTCCTATTTTACCGAAGCTCACATTAATCATATCACGTGATTTTTGCAGTGGCCAACGAGCTCCCGGAGAAGCCGCTCCCTCCGGCGAAGGAAGTCGCCGCCCCTCTCTCTGAAGCCCGCCCTCCGCCCGATTTCGGGGAGAAGAAGAAAATCGCCAAGGGGAAGACGAAGGCCAGGTCGCCAGGGCCTGTGAGCAAGAAGGCGAAAGTGTCGTCGCCCCAGTCTGACGACCAAGAGTCGTCGCCGGATGCTCGGGCACCTCGCTTCCACCCCAACTACAATCTCGGGCGAGGGGTGGTGGATGCTTATGGTTGCCCGCTGGTGACCTGGTCGGCGGAGGAGCACGTGGTGTCGTTGAGCACCAACCTCCCATCCTCGTCGACGGACTGGGAGGACAAGGGGGAGGCCTTCGCCGTCCTCCATGCCTTGTACGGGCGGGTCGACACCGAGTCGATGTTGGAGCTCGCCCCGCCAGAGCTTGCACATCAGTCCGCCTGCTCGCTCACACGAGCTGCCGAGTTGGGACATTTCACAGCGAGGAAGTTGCTGGAGACGACGGAGGCTCTGAGAGTCGTCTCCAAGAAGGCCATTGATCTCGGCATGCAATCGGTTCGCTGGAAGGACTTTGAGGTAAGTCGCCTACTTGCGGCGATATTTGCTCCGTTCCGTTTGGACATGTACTGATGTTTGACGTATCGCAGGCCGCCGAGGTCGAGGCTGCGAAGAAACTGTCCGAATGCGAGGAGAAATTCGCCGCCTCGCAAGCCGAGCTGGAGACGGCTCAAGTTCGCGCAACCGAGATGGAGACTCGGCTAGTCGCTGCTGAAGCACGTGCGAACTCTGCCTCGCTGTCAGGGGTGCAGTGGCCGGAGGACGATCCTTAGTGGACTGTCAAGCGGTCCCGAGTTCTATGGGAGGAGAGGTCGTTTGTCCGCCGCGAGATAGCGCGGGAGGCTGAGAACATCATACTCGCACGGCTGAGAATTAATGGATAGCTCGTCGAAGGGGATAAGCAGCTCACCATTGACGGGCTTATCCCTGAGTTGCTCGTTGAGGGGACGATCTCGCCAGATCGTGTTCCCTCTCCATCATCAGGCTCCAGCGACTCCAGCAGCAGCGGCAGTGGAAGCAGCAGAGACGACGACGAGGAAGAAGAAGATGCCGATGTAGGAGATGAGGAATATCGGCCAGATACGGGTGACGATGAGTCCTAGTTGCTCGTCGATTGTCAGCGGGTGTAATTTATGACTTGTAATTTGTAAAGCTTTTGACATTTATACAAGTTCACTTGCAACTCTTTACTCACATGATGGTTGATGTCGTTCGTTAGGCTCGTAGGCTTGATGAGGAGCGCTCGCGACGTATACTCGTTTAACTAGTCTGGACTTGCATTAAACACATATTCGTCTGCTCGTCAAGATATACTCGCCTTCGTTCCCAAGGCGTGCTCGCCTATTCGCATGAGACATGCTCGCTGGCTCGTCTGAAGTACTCGCCTGCTCGCCCGAGGTATACTCGCCTCGCGCTTGAGGCATGCTTGCCTCTGTCAAGATATGATCTTAGCTTGGCGGGCGGCGAATAGTCATCTCTCGGGGGCAAGTAGTCGGTCTGCGGGAGAGGAGCTCGTGCAGAGACATAGACTTGCACTTACCCTGCCGCTCCAGGCTTTGCTCTTAATCGAAGAGATCGGCCAATCCCCCAGGAGAGGAGCTCGTGGGAGGCCGGACTTACGAATTTCCTGCCACTCGAAGTCTTGATTTCAATCGAGGAGATTGGCCGATCCCCAAGGAGTGGAGCTCGTGGGAGACCGGACTTACGACATCTCTGTCACTCGAAGTCTTGATTTCGAAGTCTTGATTTCAATTGAGGAGATCGGCCGATCCCCAAGGAGAGGAGCTCGTGGGAGACCGGACTTACGACATCTCTGCCACTCGAAGTCTTGATTTCAATCGAGGAGATCAGCCGATCCCCGAGGAGAGGAGCTCGTAAGAGACCGGACTTATGACATCTCTGCCACTCGAAGTCTTGATTTAAATCGAGGAGATCGGCCGATCCCCAAGGAGAGGAGTTTGTGGGAGACCGGACTTACGACATCTCTGCCACTCGAAGTCTTGATTTCGAAGTCTTGATTTCAATCGAGGAGATCGACCGATCCCCAAGGAGAGGAGCTCGTGGGAGACCGGCCTTACGACATCTCTGCCACTCGAAGTTGATAACTTCTTAAAAAGAAGTTATTTATGCATAATTTATTTAATGAAAATCAATTAGATTTGAGAAAAAAATGAATTTGAATAAGTAAAAGATTATAAATTTAATAAAATTTATAAGTTGGGAATTAACATCATTTTTTTATGTTTTTGTTGTAGAAATGCCAAACAAATTGACTTGCAGAAGTGGAGCTTTGCCAATTTAAATTCCTGAAATTTTGTTGCAGAATTGTTACAACAAGATGCAGTCCGAAATTCAAATTCAAAATCAGATTTTAGCGCCATCTACAAATCGAATTTATGAAAGATTTGGTTCAGTTTTAGCATAAAATAATGGGGCAAAATATCATCTTAATATGCTTGAAATTCTACAAAGAAATAAATAATATCTCTTAAAAAGATATTTCATTAAAAGGAAAAGGATCTCTTGAGATCTTGCCTTGGAATCAAATTGGCAAAAACTTGATACGCCCGAAAAAGATATACGTAAATTACGCAAGTGCACGTGTCGGGTCAAGTAATAAAATGAGAGTAGAGAATATTCGCACGAGGAAGTAACTAATCTAATGCTTGCAAATACTAACGCAACCTTTTCTTTAAATCCAGCAACTTTCATTAATTGGAGTTTAAGATATAAATAATATTTAATAACGAATTACTACAAAGATAAATTTGATCAATATGGAGAAGTAGCCTTGCATTTTGATTTCCTATGCTTATTGTGATGAATCATTAAAATGATGATTTATGAAGATGATCAATTATTTATCTTACAACGATTTTACGATGGAAATCCTCATCTCTCGAATTATGAATTCCCGTATATTTCTTTATTCCTCTAGTTATCTCTAACAAAGGCGGAGTAGAAAAATATCATAAAGCACGAAAATCAATGTTGCTAGCAAGAAGACGAAATCTCTTTCACCCTTCTACACTATCTTGGACTCATGATACACTTACACAACTCATCTCTCGAATTATGAAGCGCAGTAAAAATACAGAAATTTTGGCGAAATATTCACGCAACTCATCTCTCGAATTATGAAGCATGATAATAAAATCTCCATCAAATTATTACATAACTCATCTCTCGAATTATGAAACGCAATAAAAAGATAAAGAGCCAAAATTTCTACGATAAAGATCATCAATCCAATAAAGATAAATTCTCAATCAGTCATAAATTTTACATGAAAATCATCATCAAAATAATCATAGTACTTTCATCATACAAGGCTATGAGAAATTAGTTCATGTTTGAGGAAAGACAACGCATAATTGAAAAGATCTTACAAAACATGTTGATTAAAATCAAATGCTTTAGGAATTTTTCGCCGGATTTCTTCTTTCTCCTCTAGCCGTTCCTTCTCCAAATTCAAGATGATGATCCGTCCTCCTTCCTTTTGGCCGAAATCCCCTATTTATTCTTTCATTATGTTGGCCGAAATTCTCCTTTTCAGCCCACCAATTTGATTCCAAGGCAAGATCTCAATAGATCCTTTTCCTTTTAATGAAATATCTTTTTAAGAGATATTATTTATTTCCTAGTAGAATTTCAAGCATATTAAGATGATATTTTGCCCCATTATTTTATGCTAAAACTGAACCAATTCTTTCATAAATTCGATTTGTAGATGGCGCCAAAATCTGATTTTGAATTTGAATTTCGGACTGCAGCTTGTTGTAACAATTCTGCAACAAAATTTCAGGAATTTAAATTGGCAAAGCTCCACTTCTGCAAGTCAATTTGTTTGGCATTTCTACAACAAAAACATAGAAAAATGATGTTAATTCCCAACTTATAAATTTTATTAAATATATAATCTTTTACTTATTCAAATTCATTTTTTTCTCAAATCTAATTGATTTTCATTAAATAAATTATGCATAAATAACTTCTTTTTAAGAAGTTATCACACCTCCACACATAAGCCTTTGCTAGTCCCTAGCAAAGATAATTCATATCAATGGTTCAGAGGAAGAAATAATATCAAGATGCAAATTAAATTGATCTTTATTTTAATGACAAAAATTAATTAAAGTCTACTCAAGAAATTCATTTTACTCAACTGATATGCTTACCAATCCTTAAGAGCTCAAGGCGTGGGTTACATTGATAGCTTAGTTCTTGCTCATGGCTTCCCATTGATTTTAGAAGTCAAAATCCAAAATTTGATTAGGGAGTAAAAATAAAATTTTGTGCATAAAATAAATAATTACTTACGAGAGCTTTACAAAAAAAAAATCTTACTAACTCCAAATTCATCAATTTGACTTCTCAGGATTGATTAGCCGTACCAATTGATTATCATTGAATAACAAGAATAACTTAGGATTAATTAAAGCAAAAAAAAAAATAGATCATTCAATTCATGTTCATCTAAATCATTCTTCACCCATATAGTGGGGGTAACTCCACCTCCACACTTTAGGACTTTGCTAGTCCCTAGTAAAGATATCATTTTATTATGAAGAATAAGAATTTTTTTAAAAAAAAAAATCGCACCATTAAGCATAAAGAAGAATAATGAAAATGAATACTCCCCTCCAAAAGAACAACTGAAGCATCCTCCCATTATTTTGAGCTCTTTAATCAGTTCAATACGCCCCTCGTCATTGACTTACACAATCGACAAAATATCCTGCATTAATCTTGGAGCCACTTGCAAATAGTAAAGCTGTGCAACATTTTATAATTTTTCGCGGGTTAACACATTTCTAAATAACATTATACTAGCACATGACACACATGTAGAAAGGAGCAAGATGAACATGAGTTACACATCGCCAATATTTTATAATATCACTATAAATCATTCACCCATAATGTTAACTCAAAACAACCATCAAGTTTACTATCTGGGTAATTAACATAAGATTTTAGCATTTTACATTATGATAAAGTAAATATAACTGCATGTCATGATTATGATTAACACAATCAATAAGGAAATTAGCACTTTATCGCAGCAAACATATATATAGCAAAAGTCTAACATAGTACCGTAACCACATATCATAGTCCAAAAGTCATCACCATCACAAAAAGTTGCACAAAACAACTAAACAACGACAAAACAAAAGATAGAGTCGAGTTCAAAGTGCTAACCCAATAGATCCTGGATGACAAACTAAACAGATACTACTATGAAGATCATACTTAAGAGGTCGGCCAAAACACTTGTTTACTCCTCATCGCTATTCTCCTCTTCTTCCTCCGCCTCATCTGCAGCAGCAACCACCACCGGGTCCACTCTCGACCCATCAGCATCCAGCAGGTAACCTTCGTCATCGAACTGGATCTGCTTCCTATATGTTGGGTCCTGAACCACTGGTGCCTTAAGCGCGCGCATGATCTCTATCTGATTCTGATGCAGCTGCTCAAGTTAGATTCCACATATAAATGTTGGCACCTCTGATAGGCTTTCAAGTATTCAATGTTTTCCATAATCTGGTCTGTATCAGCACCGTCTGTAAGCGGAATCTCAATGTCCTCAGGCACGAGTGGCTGTGATGCTTTCTCCTTTTCCTGTATTTTCTCTAGAAAGCCATCAGATGGTACTTTGATATTGGTGGTGATGACAATCTCGGCAATTGGATGGCCCACCATGGTCACCATGTCTCCTTCCAAAGGAATCACACCCGCACATCGGCATAACTCTGTGATCAACACAGGGAACCATAACTGCCTTACCTTCTCCTCCCTTGCCTTTGATTGAATCATTTGAAAGATCACCTTCCCCACATCTATTTTCCTTCCACTAACAATGCAATACAGCAAGGCTAACTTGTCCAAAGAAATGTGATTTGCATGTTTAGTGGGCATGATGCTAGCATTCACGAACAACAACCAAACCTTTGCTATGCGAGATAAACAGTTCGTCTTTAGTACAAACTTTGTAGGATTAGACCAATTTGGACCGGGGGCGGCACACAGGAGGGCTGCCATTCCTTCAGGGGTCACCAAATCATGAATCGAGCTGTACTCATCGGGGTGATAATCTTCAAGATCAAAATACTCATTGATAACTCTTGGAGAAAAACTAACCCTCTTACCTCTCACAAAAACCTTATCCCCTTCTGCAAACCTTGCATGTGCATAAAATTCAAACACCCACGACTGGACTGCTTCGACCTTATGCTGGCAAAATGTATCCCATTTAAGGCTTTGAATTTTGTTCACATATGTTAAGCCTACACCCTGGTTCAGAATTTTAAATCCCCTCTCATAAATCAACGGAGTTGATTTCAGAGCTTCATAACGTGTGAATGCTTCCTCCGTTAGAAACCTAAAGTCGGCCCTAATTTTATCTTTCCCTTTTTCTGTATCCCTACTTTTGGGAGCCATGACCTAGCCACACATAAATCACTACTAAAGGACTCTCCTCTAAAGAATGCATGAGTGAAACTCAGGAAGGGGCAAATCTATTACCTCAAGGCTTAGGAGGGGGGGTTGTCGGGCTTGATCCAAGTGAAGCTCACCGGTTGTGAAAATGCTCCGGCGCGATGATGGCGCTCCAGATCTTGTCGTCGCCGCTCACAATGAAGCTCTCGCCTCCAGCCCGATCCGGCCGAACTTGCAACCTCTCGTCGTTTCGCCGCTCCACACTCCGCTCTTGCCCTAATTTTTCTTCCAGGCTCGCTACTACTCGGCTCGGGAATTTAATCACGAAATAAAATGGGGCGGGTCACAATTCCGCATATGGTTTAGCTGAACCGGCCTGGGCTTGGGTTGGACACAATAGAAGCTCCAAAAATTTAAAATATATAATGCAATATAACTGAAGTTAAGCAACCACATGATTAGTTTAGTTGGAACAGCGTGGGGGTGGCTAAAAATTACCGATTTTTAATTATCCCTCCCCCGTCAACTGTTAACGAAGAGGTGCACAGACCGGCCAATCGAATAGGGATTTCATCAACGTACTTGACACTAATCTTTCCAATCATTATTAATTTATAAAAAAAACAAATTAAGTAAAATTATTAAAATAAAACTTAAAAACAACTGATTAAACATTGGGTTGCCTCCCAAGAAGCGCCTAAGTTCTAGTCCCGGCAGGACCTCTTGTTAACAGCTCGTCATTCGAGAGTGGTGACGGACACCACTTGACCATTGTCATTCCCCATATAAGGTTTGACTCGTTGACCGTTCACTTTAAATTTTGTCCCATCTTTCTCATTTATAATTGTTACTGCACCGTACGGGTGCACTTCTTTCACTTTAAACGGTCCTGACCATCTAGATTTTAATTTACCAGGAAATAATTTTAGTCTGGAATTGAATAAAAGGACCAATTGTCCTGTTTTAAGTCTTTTTTTGTAAGTCTAGAGTCGTGCCATTTTTTCATTTTTTCTTTATAAACTCTCGCACTTTCGTAAGCATTCAGTCTAATTTCTTCTAACTCGCTAACTTGAAACAGTCTTTTCTTTCCTGCCTCCTGAAAGTCAAAATTCAAATTTTTTAATTGCCTAGTAGGCTCTATGCTCCAATTCCACGGGTAAGTGACATGCTTTTTCATAAATCAGTTTATATGGGGTCAATCCTATTGGAGTTTTAAAAGCCGTTCTATAAGCCCATAGTGCATCATTTAACTTGTGCGACCAATCTTTACGCGTCGTGCTTACCGTTTTTTCTAATATCAGTTTGATCTCTCGATTCGAGACTTCAGCTAAACCATTGATTTGCGGGTGGTAAGCTAGGGCAACTTTGTGTGTTACTCCATATTTCCTTAAAAGTGATTTAAATTGTAAATTACAGAAATGTGCCCCGCCATCACTAATTATAGCTCTAAGTGATTACAACCTTTGCATCATTTTTCTGTGTGGCTATAGCCTCCACCCATTTTGAAACGTAATCAATAGCTAGTAAGATATATAAATTACTATTTGAATTCACAAATGGACCCATAAAATCAATTCCCCACACATCAAATATTTCTACCTCTAAGATATTAGTCATTGGCATGCTTGCCCCCGTTGTAAATTACCCGTCTTTTGGCATCGTTCACATTTCTTAGCAAAGATATGAGCATCTTTGAACACTGTCGGCCAATAAAATCCCACTTCTAACACCTTCATAGCAGTCTTTTCTCCCATAAAGTGCCCTCCATATGGGGATGCATGACACTTTTCTAGGATACTTTGTACTTCAAACTCGGGTACACATCTACGGATAACTTGATCAGCACAAATTCTGAACAGATAAGGCGCATCCCAAAGGTAAAATTTCACCTGATGGAGAAATCGTTTCCTTTGTTGATAGTCCATATCTGGGAGGAATACCTTACTCACTATATAATTGACAAAGTCTGCATACCATGGGGTGCTGCTTTCCGATATTGCTAATAACCCTTCATTAGGAAAATTTTCTCTAATCTCAACATTGATATTCTTTTCACATTCATGATCTAAACGCGATAAATGGTCAGCAATTGGGTTTTCTGCTCCCTTGCGGTCTTTGATCTCAAGATTAAATTCTTGCAAAAGGAGGACCCATCTAATAAGTCTAGGTTTTGCATCCTTCTTTTCTACTAAATATCGAATTGCTGAATGGTCAGTATAAACTACCACCTTGGAATTTATTAAGTACGAACGGAATTTGTCAAAGGCAAAGACGATTGCCAATAGTTCTTTTTCCATGGTTGTGTAGTTTATTTGGGCATCAATAAGTGTTTTGCTTGCATAGTGGATGGTGTGAAAAACCTTGTCATGAATCTGCCCTAACACCGCCCTACTGCATAATTACTAGCATCACACATTAAAGTAAACGGTAGGGACCAATCAGGGGCTATAATAATAGGAGATGAAATTAGACTTTGTTTTAAGGTCTGGAATGCTTCTAGGCAGGTGTCATCAAAAATAAAGGGACTATCTTTTTCAAGTAAGTGACTTAAAGGTTTAGAAATTTTCGAAAAGTTCCTAATAAATCGACAGTAAAAACCCGCATGACCTAAAAAACTACGAATTCCTTTAACATTAGTCGGTGGAGGGAGCTTTTCAATGACTTCTATTTTCGCTCGATCCACTTCTAATCCTTTATTAGATACCTTGTGGCCAAGCACAATGTCCTCACGCACCATAAAATGACACTTTTCCCAATTAAGGATTAAATTGGCTTGCACACATCTACTCAAAGCTTTCTTTAATACTTCTAAGCACTCATCAAAGGATTTTCCAAACACTGAAAAATCATCCATAAAAATTTCAATACCTTCATCCATTAGGTCCGTAAAAATAGAAATCATGCAACGCTGAAATGTAGCAGGGGCGTTACATAATCCAAATGGCATTTTCCGAAATGTGAATGTCCCATAAGGGCACGTAAATGTCGTCTTCTCTTGATCTTCCGGTGCTACCATAATCTGATTATACCCAGAATATCCATCCAAGAAACAAAAGTACTCATTCCTAGCCAACCTATCTAGTACTTGATCGATGAATGGTAGCGGGAAATGATCTTTTCTAGTTGATTTATTTAACTTTCTGTAATCCATACATATTCTCCAGCCCGTTACAGTTCTAGTAGGTATTAGTTCATTATTATCATTTTTCAAGACTGTAATACCTCCTTTCTTCGGTACACATTGGACAGGGCTCACCCATTTACTATCTGAAATTGGATAGATGATACATGCATCTAGCCACTTAATTATCTCTTTCATGACTACTTCCTTCATGGGAGGACTCAGTCTTCGTTGTGGTTCGATAGATTCCTTTGACTCATCTTCTAATAGTATTTTATGCATACAAAGGGATGGGCTAATCCCTTGAATATCAGCAATAGTCCATCCCATTGCTCCCTTAAATTCACGAAGTACAGTAATTAATTTTTCTTCATTTTCTTCTTTTAAAGATGAGTCTATAATGACTGGTAACGTATTTTTCTCTCCAAGAAAAACATATTTTAGATTTTCAGGCAAAGGTTTTAATTCTAAAATTGGCGGTTCTATAATAGATGGTTTCATAGTTTTTAACTCACTTGGCCTATTTAATGTCTCAAATTTCTTCAGAGTCGGCAACCGCTCATATGTGTTAAAAGCTTTCACACATTCCTCCATATCAAGATTGCCTTCAAATTCGTCATTAGTTAAGATTTCTAAAAGTTTTTGTTCTGAGTCATTATCCTTACGAAGTAATTGGGGAAAAACTTCTATTTCTTCGATGGAATGACATTCTTCTTTATCATTTGGAAATTTAATAGCTTTGAGAATATTGAATGTCACTTCTTCTTCATTTACTCTCATAGTTAATTCACCTTTTTGGACATCAATAAGTGTCCTTCCCGTAGCTAAGAAGTGTCCTTCCATGTCCAATACAACAAAGTCAGTAGGAAAGATGAACTTTTCGACTTTTACCAGCACATCTTCGACAATACCCTTAGGAAATGCTAAGGTTCTATCAGCTAGCTGAAGGGTAAGGGATGTTGGGTTGATCTCGCCCAGTCCTAAATTCTTATAGATAGATAGCGGCATAAGATTAATGCTAGCACCTAAATCACATAGCGCTCTTCCCGCGAATTTGAAACCTATTGAACAAGGTATCGTAAAGCTTCCTGGATCTTTTAGTTTAGGTGGTATTTTATTTTGCAAGATTGCACTACATTCTTCAGTTAAAGCAACTATCTCTTTATCTACGAATTTCCTCTTTTTCGACAAAATGTCTTTCATAAACTTAACATAACTAGGCATCTGCTCTAATGCCTCGGCAAACGGAATATTTATTGTTAACTTTTTAAAAATATCCATGAATTTTTGGAACTGTTATCCAACTTGGTTTTTTCTAACCTAGATGGAAACGGTGGTGGAGGATAAGCATGCTCTTTTTTTTAAAACCTTGACATTCTATCTCTACTACTTCAGGTTCTTTTTTTTCTAATTAATGAATTTTATTTTTTAGTTTCATTAATTTTTGTTGCTCTCTCATTCTCTTCTCTCACTTTTTCTAACAATCCATCCCCACTTTGAATTTCAACTCCACTTCTTAAAACAATCGAATTGCAATGATTATTTTGTTCATCTCTTGTAGGATTAGGTGTTGTATCTGAAGGTAATGATCCAATTTGCCTTTGGCTTAGTGCAGTTGCCAGTTGACCCAAGGTGGTTTCTAAGGATCATAAAGAAGATTCAATACCTCCCATTCTAGACTCATTCTTTTGAAACATTACCATAATATTTTCATCGGTTAATTTTCTAGGATTTACTTGGTAATTTTGAGGATTCCCATGCATTTGGTTCAGATTTTTATTGAACCCCGTTGGTTGATTCGTTCCTTGGTTATTTTTCCAGGAGAAATTTGGGTGATTACGCCAATCAGGATGATAGTGATTTGTAAAGGTGTTTGGGACTTGTCTTTGTTGTCCACCAATAAAGTTTGCGTCTTCAGTGATTTGATTTAGTTGCTCAACTGTAAGTGAGGCATTAGGTATAGGGTTAGATAAGGAATCTAACCTTTTATTAATCATGTTAAATTGCGATGTCATTTGAGTAGCTAAAGATGTGAATTGATCTACTTGATAGATTCCTACAGGATTGCTAACTCCTTACCTTTCAAAAGCTTTATAATTATTAGACGTAAGGTCTTCTAAGATAGCGTACGCATCTTCAGGATATTTTTTCATTAGAGAACCTCCCGCCGCTCCGTCAATTAGAATCATAGTCGCAGTCTATAACCCATTATAAAATGTAGAAACTTGTTGATGTAGGGCTAAACCATGATGTGGACATTTTCTCAACAGCTCTTTAAAGCGTTCCCACCCATCATAAAGAGTTTCTCCGTTAATTTGAACAAATGTACTTATATCTCTTATTAACTTAGCTGTCTTAGAAGGTGAGAAATATTTATTTAAAAATCTTTCTACCAATTGATCCTAGTAGTGATACATTCATGTGGTAATGATTCAAGTCAATCTTTTGCTTTCCTCTCTAAAGAAAATGGAAATGCTCTAAGTAAAATTGCTTCTTCAGACGCCCCATTAACTTTGAACATGTCGCAAATTTGTATGAAAGTCCTTAAGTGAGAATTTGCATCTTCATGATTTAGCCCCTCAAATTTATTATATTGAACTTGTTGCATAATCATGGCATCCATTTTAAAATTATTAGCTTCAATCGCAGGTCGAGCTATACTAAAGTGCAAACCTCCTCTAAAGGGTGTATTATAATCACGACATGTCATTCGTGGTGCCGCAAGTTGACCATTTTAATCAACTTGATCATTGAGGTTTATTTGACCCTCAATGTCATCCATAACTTGTTGATTGTTATTATTCATCGCAGGATGAATAATATTATCAGTTCTAGAAATTTTTCGATTTTGCCTATAAGTACGTTCAATTTCTAAATTCAAAGGTAATAATTCAGGATTTCGATATCTTGACATGCACTAAACAAAAATATTTTTTTTTCTTTTTTTAAATTGAAATAAAAATGAAATAAAATAAAAACTTGATCTCTAAATACTCATGATTTATTAATATTGCAAGAAATAAAATAATAAATTAGTTTCACCTCCCCGGCAACGGCGCCAAAAACTTGATACGCCCGAAAAAGGTATACGTAAACTACGCAAGTGCACGTGTCGGGTCAAGTAATAAAATGAGAGTAGAGATCGTTCCCACGAGGAAGTAACTAATCTAATGCTTGCAAATACTAACACAACCTTTTCTTTAAATCCAAGCAACTTTCATTAATTGGAGTTTAAGATATAAATAATATTTAATAACGAATTACTACGAAGATAAATTTGATCAATATGGAGAAGTAGCCTTGCATTTTGATTTCCTATGCTTATTGTGATGAATCATTAAAATGATGATTTATGAAGATGATCAATTATTTATCTTGCAACGATTTTACGATGGAAATCCTCATCTCTCGAATTATGAATTCCCGTATATTTCTTTATTCCCCTAGTTATCTCTAACAAAGGCAGAGTAGAAAAATATCATAAAGCACGAAAATCAATGTTGCTAGCAAGAAGACGAAATCTCTTTCACCCTTCTACACTATATTGGACTCATGATACACTTACGCAACTCATCTCTCGAATTATGAAGCGCAGTAAAAATACAGAAATTTTGGCGAAATATTCACGCAACTCATCTCTCGAATTATGAAGCTTGATAATAAAATCTCCATCAAATTATTACATAACTCATCTCTCGAATTATGAAACGCAATAAAAAGATAAAGAGCCAAAATTTCTACGATAAAGATCATCAATCCAATAAAGATAAATTCTCAATCAGTCAGAAGTCTTGATTTCAATCGAGGAGATCGGCCGATCCCCAAGGAGAGGAGCTCGTGGAAGACCGGACTTACGACATCTCTGCCACTCGAAGTCTTGATTTCAATCGAGGAGATCGGCCGATCCCCAAGGAGAGGAGTTCGTGGGTAACCGGTCTTACGACTTTCCTGCCACTCGAAGTCTTGATTTCAATCGAGGAGATCGACCGATCCCCAAGGAGAGGAGCTCGTGGGTAACCGGTCTTACGACTTTCCTGCCACTCGAAGTCTTGATTTCAATCGAGGAGATCGGCCGATCCCCTAGGAGAGGAGCTCGTGGGAGACCGGACTTACGACATCTCTGCCACTCGAAGTCTTGATTTCAATCGAGGAGATCGGCCGATCCCCAAGGAGAGGAGCTTGTGGTAGACCGGACTTACGACATCTCTGTCACTCGAATTCTTGATTTCAATCGAGGAGATCGGCCGATCCCCAAGGAGAGGAGCTCATGGGTAACCGGTCTTACGACTTTCCTGCCACTCGAATTCTTGATTTCAATCGAGGAGATCGGCCGATCCCCAAGGAGAGGAGCTCGTGGGAGACCGAACTTACGATATCTCTGCCACTCGAAGTCTTGATTTCAATCGAGGAGATCGACCGATCCCCAAGGAGAGGAGCTCGTGGGAGACCGGACTTACGACATCTCTGCCACTCGAAGTCTTGATTTCAATCGAGCAAATCGGTCGATCCCCAAGGAGAGGAGCTCGTGGGAGACCGGACTTACGACATCTCTGCCACTCGAAGTCTTGATTTCAATCGAGGAGATCAGCCGATCCCCAAGGAGAAGAGCTCGTGGGAGACCGGACTTACGAAATCTCTGCCACTCGAAGTCTTGATTTCAATCGAGGAGATCGGTCGATCCCCAAGGAGAGGAGCTCGTGGGAGACCAGACTTACGACATCTCTGCCACTCGAAGTCTTGATTTCAATCGAGGAGATCCTGTTACTGGAGGGATGTCGAGGATTAATCACATAGATATCTTGGCAAGAAGATAATCTTTCTCTTCGGAGAGACGCTCTTAAACCTGCTAAATCGGGAAGTTGGCGTCCAAACCTGTTCCTAATAATTTCTCCAGTCGGAGGAGAGATGCACTCGGGGAGACATAGGCCGACATGCAAGGGGGGAGCTTATCTCGGCCGACAATGCAGAGGCTCGGTCTTACAAGAGCGCTTAAAGTCCCGAAGCATCGTCCTATCATCCGTACTGGGCTATTTAGGAGGAACGGATTGAAGGCACGTATCCCGATTTGATAACGAAGATCGCTTCCAGCTACGCTTAATGGTCGTAAGTGCAAGCATCCGGACGGGGGGTGATGTTCATCGAGGGTCCTTTTCAGACGCACTCGGAACCAATACACACCCCTGGGCTCATCCCTGCCCCTTGTTCGGCAGGTTATCCTGCTTTGTTAATAACTTGAAATCCTCTTATGGTTGCTTGACAAGGTCAACCTCTTATCGAGTCCCGGAGGCTAGGGTACAAGTTTGTTCCTGGTAATTCCTCCAGTCGGAGGAGAGATGCGCTCGGGGAGACATAGGACGACATGCAAGGGGGGAGCTGATCTCGGCCGACAATGCAGAGGATCGGTCTTACAAGAATGCTTAAAGTCCTGAAGCATCGTCCTATCCTCGATCTTGTGTAATTTACGAGGAACAAACCGACCACTGCTTCCCGTAGACGATCGCGGGGCTGATCCTGGAAGCACCCAGAAGCCTCGATGTATACAACACAAAATATTAGCACAAAAGGGGAGAACAATCCAGTCGCCACTGTTCATCAAAAAGCATTCTTACAAAGTAATTATAAGTGTCACCACTAAAGGTAAACCTTTTCAGGTCGTCCCCACTCCAGGTCCCATTCAGCTGCTCTCCAGCTTGATCTTGCAGGTAGTAGCCCCCTGTGGTCAAGTCCTCTTGGACAATAAAGGGCCCTTCCCAGTTGGGATACAGCTTGTCGACGGTGGCCACCCATCCCGCAGCGTCCACTTTCTTCATGACCAGATCTCCCGCTAGGAAATGCTTGAGGCGGACGTTTTTGTCAAAGTGCTTTGACATGCGCCTCTTGATCTCCTCTTGGCATACGGAGGCCAAGTCCCGAAGCTCCTCGACGTAGTCTAGAGAGATCCTCTGGGCGTCTTCGTTCTCCAGACGCAACTCTTTGCCGCCGTCTTCCGCTGCGATTACTCTGGGGCTCCGCACCTCGAACTCCACTGGGATGAGTGCCTCAGATCCGTGGGATAACTTGAAAGGCGTTTCCCCCGTGGCCGAGTTTGGGGTTGTTCTCAGAGCCCATAGGACCGAGGGGAGCTGCTCGGCCCAGTTTCCTTTGAGATTGGTGACCTTTTTCTTCAGCAGGTTGACGATGAGCTTGTTGGCAGCTTCTACTTGCCCGTTGCTCCGAGGATGGTACACTGAAGCGAACCAAAGGTCTATACCCAACTGCTTGCAGAAGTCCTCCAGCTCCAAGCTGGCGAATTACGGCCCATTGTCGGTGACGATGGCCAGCGGGATCCCAAACTTGCACGTGATTTCCCCCCAGATAAAGTTTTTGACGATCTGGGAGGTGGTCTTGGCCAAGGCTCTGGCCTCGATCCACTTAGAGAATTAGTCGATCATCACCAGTATGAACTTCCTCTGTCCACTAGCTTGAGGGAATGGGCCGATCAGGTCCATCCCCCAAATGGCGAAGGGCCACAGAGCGGTGATCGAGCGGAGGTGTTGAGCTGTTTTAAGCTGGAGGGGCGTGAAGAGCTGACACTGGGAGCACTTTTTGGAGAGGGCCTCCGTATCCTTTCGGATGGTGGGCCAGAAGTAGCCATGCCTCGGGATTCTCTGCTCAAGAGTACGAGTCCCGGAGTGGCTGTCGCACTCCCCTGAGTGGATATCCCCGAGAACTCGGGGGACCTCGATTTCCGACAAGCATCTGGCTAGGGGGCCCGAGATGGTCTTGCGATAAAGCTCGACGTCTTGCAGCAGGTAGTACGCGGCCTTGTATCGGAATTTCCTTCGGTCCTGCCCGTCCGCGGGCAGCTGACCCATTGTTAAGAACTTAACGAACGGATCCTTCCACGAGGGTCGCTGCTCGATCTCCATCATTTATCCTTCCTCAATGGATGGTCGAAACAGCTCGGTGACCGTTTCCCCGGCTCGGGGACCGTACTTGGCAAGGTAGTCAGCTTCGGCATTGTCTTCTCGGGGCACATGCTTGACGAAGAAAGACTGGAACCCCCCGATCAGACCCTTAACCTTGACCAGGTATTGCTGCAGGATGGGGTCGTGGACCTCAAACTCTCCTCTAATCTGGGAAGCGACCACCATCGAATTGGTGAAGGCTCGGATGTCCTTGATTGACAGCTCCTTGGCAAGACGCAAACCAGCCACCATGACTTCATACTCCGCCTGATTATTCGTAACTGGAAACAGGATCTCGATGGCCTGTTTGATCCTGGTTCCCTGGGGGCTAACCAACGCGACTCCGGCTCCCACAGAATACTTGTCGGAAGCCCCGTCCACAAACATCTTCCAAGATACCGGGCGGGAAGCGCCCACGTCTACCTCCACCTCGGCAGAGAAGTCGGCCATGAAGTCTGCTACTGCCTGGGCTTTGATTGCTACCCTTGGGGAGTAAGAGATGTCGAACTCGCTTAGCTCCACCGCCCACTTGGCCAACCTGCCAGAATGCTCCACCCCATCCAAGATATTCCTTAGGGGATGATCGGAGACCACCTTGATGGAGTGAGCCTTAAAATATGGGCGGAGCCGCCGAGCCGAAACTACCAAAGCGAAAACTAGCTTTTCTAGGATAGGATACCTCGTCTCTGCTTGCCGCAACACCCGGCTCATATAATAGATAAGGAGCTGCCTCCTTCCTTCTTCTCGAACCAACACCGAACTAACCGCCTCGGCCCCTACTCCCAGATAAAGTAAAAGATCCTCGCCGCCCTGCGGACCTTAGAGAAGAGGAGCTCGGGTCAGTTGCAGCTTAAGCTTTTCGAAAGCCTCCTCGCACTCCGTGGTCCACTCGAATTTCTGGTTACCTCGAAGGGCCTTGAAGAACGGGGAGAATTTCTCTCCGGCCTTGGAAAGAAAACGGCTAAGGCCTGCCAGCCTTCCAGTCAGCCTCTGGACCTCCTTGGAATCTCTTGGGGAGGCCATCTCCATGATGGCTTTTACCTTGTCGGGGTTAGGCTCCACCCCCCGGGGAGTAAGGAGGTGACCCAGGAACTTCCCCTTCCCGCGCCGAAGACACACTTGGCCGGGTTAAGCCGCATCTTATACTTCCTCAGGATGGAGAAGGTCTCCGCCAGATCCGCTACGTGCTCCACGATGCTCTTGCTTTTGACGAGAAGGTCGTCCACATAAACCTCCAAATTCCGCCCCTTTTGCTCTTTGAACACCTAGTCCATCATTCTTTGATAAGTTGCTCCGGCGTTTTTGAGCCCGAAGGGCATCATCTTGTAGCTATAGCACCCGTCGCCGGTGATGAAGGAAACATCGCGGCAATCGGGGGGATGCATCCGGATCTGGTGGTATCCTGAAAAAGCATCAAGGAAACTCATCACGGGAACTCCGATGGCGGAATAAACCAGCGCGTCGATTTGAGGCAAGGGGTAACAATGCTTCGGGCAAGCTTTATTCAACATAGAAAAATCGATACATAGCCTTCAGCCCCCTCCGGACTTCTTTACCATTACAACATTGGAGACCCAGCCTGGATGCTGGATCTCCGAGACAAACCCCGCCTCCAACAGTTTCCTCACTTCCTCCCGGATTGGCTCGGCCAGTGCGGTGGCGCTCTTCCTTTGCCTTTGGCGAACCGGAGTTACCGCGGGATCCAGGTTGAGGCGATGACAGGAAACATTGGCATCAATCCCTGGCATCTCGGCGGCACTCCACGCGAAGATGTCAGCATTCTCCTACAGACAAGTAGCTATCTACGCCTTCCCTTCCGGTGGCAAGGCTCCTCCGACCTTCAGCAGCTCAGGCCCTCCTCTCGAGGAGATCACCTCCACTTCCTCTAGCTCTTCGATAGCTTGCAGGCCCTCCTCCTGCTCTATTATACTCTCCAGCCTTTCCGCGTCACCCATCCAGCTGATGGTGCTGACAGCATTCAGGTAACACTCCCTGGAGTCCTTCGGATCCCCCCTGATCCGGACTTGGACATCATCCCGGCAGTACTTCAGGCACTGATGATATGACAACGGGACGGCTTTGAAATAGTTAATAAGAGGCCGCCCGAAAATGGCGTTGTAGCCGCTGGGTGCGTCGACGATGACAAATCGGCATCGGATTGAAGTACCTCTGAGGGTGACCAGCAGCTCCACTCCCCCTTCCACCTCTTTATTCTCTCCCAAGAAGCCAAAGAGAGGCCCATCCGCGGCCTGGACCCTGGATGCTTCTACCTGAAGCCCGACAAAGGTTCTTTTGAAAATGACATTCACCGAGCTCCCGTTGTCCGTGAGGATTCGGTCGATGGTGAAGTCTTCGATGGCCGCTTGTATCACAAACGCATCGTGGAAGGGGTTCTCGTTCCACAGCATATCCTCTTCTGAGAAGGTTATCTCGTTCAGCAGTGGAGGAGTCTGCGACGTCGAAGCGACGCTCCTCTTGTAGATCTTGTGGAGACTACCCTTGAGGTAAGCTCCAAGCCCTTCACCCCCATTGATCACCCCGACGTGTCCGCCTCCCAGACCGGGAATAACATTTCCTCGACCTCCCTGGTCAACCCTGTCCTCATTCCTCCTCCTCTGCAGAGCTTGGAAGGCTACTTGCCCGACCGGGGCCTCTTGCCTTGGTTGCTCTCTCTGCCTCCGTCGCCTCCAACCTTCTCCTTGCCTCCCAAAACTCTGGGCAGGCCAAGGTCCCATGCCCCTCTACTCGATGGATATCGCAGTAGAGAGGTATGACCGCCTCCTGTTGTCTTCCCCGGCGCTCCTCCTTTCGCCGACGCTTGTTGGCCTGCCGCGCGACAGCCATTGTCTCCCTTCTTCCTCCTCCCTGCTCTCTCGGGTTGTTATCCCTCCTCTCCTCCTGGCGGATCGACCGTCTCCACTGAGGACGATCTCTCGGATACTGGAATCTTCTTTCTTCCCTTCTTCCTTATGGATCCTCGACGGGCCTCCTTTCTTCTTGCTTTCGAGGCCTCTTCTGCCTCCTCTCCTCCACCCTCCTGGGCTCCTCTCTTCTCTTCCTCTCTTCTTTCCTCTTCGGATCCTCTCGCCTTCTGTCATCATGCTTCTCTGGACGCCTCTCCTTTTCCAGCAGTCTTCCCCTGTTCTCCCCTAGTGGCTTATCCTCGTCCAGCCTTGCCAGGAACTCCTTGTTCCTCTCCTCCCCCTGAATGAAGACATTCACCCTCTCCACCATTTCCTCGAACGACCTCGACGGCCTATACCCCAGCTCCATGTTGAAAAGTCCCTGCTTCAGGCCAAACTTGAGGGCAACCATCAAGGTAAACCCATCCACCTCCTCCACCTCCAAGACCTCTTCCTGGAACCGGTCGATGTAGTGACCCAAGCTCTCGTGCTGCCCCTGCACGATCTTAAAAAGGGTCATCGCCTCCTTCTTTCTCTTCTTGGACGTCGCGAATCTAGCTATGAGACCCCGACGAAGGTCGGAGAAGCAGTAGATAGAACCTACTGACAGTTGGTGGAACTAGTCTCTTGCACTTCTCTTGAAGGTGATGGAGAAGAAGCGGCACTTGAAGGCGTCGGACATGTTACGAATCGAGACCACGCCCTAAAACCACTTAAGATGCCTTACCGGGTCATCTCTGTCGGAGTAGTAGGTGAGGGCGGGCTCTCGGAAATGCTCGGGGACGGGGGCCGCGAGGATCTCATCGAAGAAGGGGCTCCTCCCTTCCTTGCGGCGCCGATTATCCTCCTCGCTCGAGTTCTCGTATTCGCTCCATCGGAGAGTATTCTCATACCTCGCCGTGAGTTCAGTATCTCGGAACCTGATGCCCTGGCTGCTCGCTGGGTGCTGACGCGGCGGTATCGGTCGCTCCTCCCTCGCCCAGACGGGCTCCTTTCCTGTTCGCCGGGTAAGAACTTCCTCGCCCGGTGGGGTCAGGAGACGGGGAGAAGTCGTCGTGACCTCAGGGGGGTTGGCGAAACTGACGAGTATCGCCCTCTCCATTCTCTTCACGAACTCGAAAACTGCTACCGTCACAATCCCGCCACCTCGCTCCGAGGTACCTACTCCCGCCGAGTTGTCCGCCAACTCGCCTTGATCGCCACCATTGACCATCTTTATCAACCACGAAACTTTCGTTCTTGGGTGCTATCCACGCTCACCGCACCAAGTGTTGAAGCCAGAAAAATCCCGACCTCAGAATCGGACTAGGCGGCCTAAGGCTACCGATCTCGCAGTGAAGTCAGACGGCCCTCAGAAGCGAGAACAAGGATGAGCTAAAGAAACAAGACCCCAGGCTACTGCGGCAGGAAGGTCCCACCACGTACCCGGCTGCTTGGAAGAAGCAGCCCCTTCACAACCAGAATAGCCGAGCTAGGTACGAGGGAGATGCGCGAGCTAGGGTTCGCGAGTAACTATCCGAGAATCTACCGTCCTCTCCTTCGTACCCATGGGTCCTATTTATAGGGAAATCCAAAGGGGGGGTCATACTTATACCCCCCACCCTGACGACTATGCGACTTCCCGAGGAACTTGCACGGGATGGGCGAGTATATCGCCTAGTCGCCTACCGGGCGAGTATGCGTGGGGAGCTCGTCGTGCTCTCCCAGGTCTTCTGCTAGCTCGCGTCTTGATCTTGACTCGTCTGGATTGGTTGACTTTGACACTTGCTGAGCTGGCTAAGGTGTGGCCCCTCCTCGTTGAATATGGGTTGTACATGTATAATTGTGTAATTATGAATACAACTATGAGGGCAATATAGGGACATCAGATAATGTTTCACCAAAGAATAGTTTTCATATATTAGTAGAGATATATGAGCATCTACGCACGGGCTACGCCCGTGTTTGATGCTCTCGGGCGGCCGCGTAGACGGGCTACGCCCGTGCTTGATGCTCTCGGGCGGCCTTCGGCCGCATCAGGCGGTCTTCGCCCGCCTGCGCAAGGGCTTCGCCCGCACTCGATGCTCCGGACTGTCTTCCGCCGCATCGAAGGTGACCTCTCTTCCACGCATTTCATTGGCTCGGCGCCTGCACACGAGCTTCACCGGTAATCGATGCTTTGGGTGGTTTTCAGCCGCATAGAAGAGTGCCTTACGCGCATCTCACATCATTAATCACGCGAAGCATCGAGTACCGGTGAAGCCCGTGCGCTGGAGCCGAGCCGGTGAACTGCGTGGAAGCGGAGACACCTTCTTTGCGGCGAAAGACAGCCCGGAGCATCGAGTACGGGCGAAGCCCGTGCGCAGGCGGGCGAAACCTGCCTGATGCGGCCGAAGGCCACCCGAGATCATCAAGAACGGGCGTAGTGGGGACGACATTTGTCGTGGGGTGCCTTTCAAAAACATTAGAATTTGAAAAGAAAAAAAATCCCACTAAAATAAATGACAGCCGCCCCACTTGTACCATCCTCCCTCTCCCTCTATTTCTCTCTCCCCCTCCCCCTCTCTCTTCGCCCTTTGCTATGGTATAATATAATATTTCATTATTTTGTAAATACTTTGATCATAGGCGGCAGCTTTTTTGATGACAAGAATGTAAATACTTTGCTCTTGCAGGACTTTAGCTCATCCGTGGCAGTCTTTTCCATGGCAAGAATGTAAATACTTTACTCATGTTCATCTCTCTCCCTTCACCCAGTATAGGTCTAGGAGGCCTACTGGTTTTCTTTTTTTTCTTTTAATATTGTAACTATGTGAAATTACTTATACGGACATGATATATGTTTTCTGCAATGTTTCACCATTCTCCAGTTTATATATAATAGCAGGGGCAAAAGCGACAGAGCGAAAGTTACGGACGGGATTGGAAGGCTTTGCTTAATATAGTAGTATAGATATATACTTAAGACAAATCATTTTTTAAAATTAAAAATAAAATCGTTTTTAGCATGTGTGAAGAAGTAGTGGCCAAAGGTTGGATGAGATCCTCTACATTTCGAGTGAAATTGATAGTATTCATTTTACAATCAGATCTATTTCTTGATGTGGTTGGTTCTCTAATCTCATCCTTTTATATTTTTCATTTAATCAAACAAAATTTCATCATTAGATTAAGTGAGAATGCATTCACGCCATGAAGAACTGAATGTAACGATGGAAGTGGCATCGTCGTGGTTTAATCCCCACCATCTTTATGGCTAGGGTAAGATCCTTTCTTGCTCACCCTCACCCAGAGTAAGGGGGTGATAAGTGTGGGTGATGTATTTTACCATAAAATATGTGAAAGTGAAGGGATAGATACTACTCTAGAGGGGGGGGGTGAATAGAGTTATCAAATTTTGCACAAGACAAAACTTAATGGTCTACCCAACTCCCTTGGAGTGAAGTGCGGAATGAAAAGATTATAGATATAGAATTAACCCTATAGCCTAACATGAGAGATGTGCACAAACTCAAGCTAACTGTAATTACAGTTAAGGCTTGGAAAACCTAATCAGCAACTAGCAATCCTAGTTATATCTATTCACAGCCACAATGCAGGAATTAAACAAGGGAATCCGGACGACACAAGGAAATTTATAGTGGTTCCCCAAACAACTTGGGTACGTCCACTCTTCTACCCACACGGTAGGAATCCACTCAGGTTTTTGATCAGGTGCCCTGCCATCAACAGGATCTGCTTCAGGTAGATCCAGAAACTCTTTAGACTTTTGATCAGGTGTCTAAAAACCAAGCACAGGTTTTTGATCAGGTGCCCTGCCACCAAGGGATACTTTTGAAGGGAGTAATAACCCTGTACAGGAGGGGGAAGAAGGTTAAGATGTCTTCTCTATTTTACAAAGATTAGAGAAGCACAAAGACTTGCACTGAGCTAGAGAGCTCTTAAAGAATCAAGGCTCCCCCTGGCTCAAAGATGTCCAGGTGAAGTCTTGCTTCAGTGCAGAAAACTCTTCAGAAAGATCTGAAGGAAAAACTACAAGAAGATAATAAATAATAAAATTAGCAATCTTCAAGCAACTGTCTTCTTCTTCTTCTTCTTCAAAAGAACTCTGAGTTTGAACTTCCTGGAAGCAGGAGAACTCAGATTGAAGAAGAGTAGAAGAGCTTAACACTTCTCAGTTGGATGGAAAATGCTGAGAGCAGAAAACTTGATCTTGATGAAGGCTTGAGTGCTTAAATGAATAACTAGGTAACTAGTTAGCTCGTTTGAATCCTTCTTCAAAGGATCCTTTTTATAGCAGCAATAAGCAACGGCTCTCTTCAATTTGAATTACTTGTCTTCTTCTGAAACTTGAGACCTGGGCTGTAAATATCAAGAAGACAAAACAATCTCTGCAGCAGAAACATTCTATAAAAGGAATAAACCTTTTTCTAGGAAGCTGCAGGAAGCAATCTGATAATAAAGTACTAAATAAAGTCATATCAGAAACACACTCTTTATAGCAAAAAGAAGACTTTTCAGTCTAACGGCTATAAAGGGCTGACAGCAGATAAAGTAAAATATAATGTCAGCTAATAAGACAAACAACTTTATCTAAAAGGATTTGACTCAGGCAAAAGGGATGGAGCAAATATTGCCTGGAAATTTTATCATAAAACAACTAAAACAACGTGCCAGAAAATGTATTAATTAATTAAATATAATAAATAAATACAAAATATAAAGGCAGACAGAAAGCGTCGAACAACCCTCGGAGATCGTCGACCGACGCACGGAGATCGTCGAACTATCGGGCAGATAGTCGAACGATCCAGATAGTCGACCTATCGAAGAAGATAGTCGAACTACCCCGGCAGATAGTCGACTTATCAGAGCAGATAGTCGAACTATCCGATAGTCGATCTATCTGGACAGATAGTCGAACTATCAAGCACAAACAGATAGTCGACCTATCAAGCAGATAGTCGACCTACCTCAGAAAACAGATAGTCGACCTATCAACAGATAGTCGACCTATCAAAACAGACCAGATAGTTGATCTATCAACAGATAGTCGAACTATCAGATAGTTGAACTGTCAGGACAGATAGTCAAACTATCAAAGACGAAAGATAGTCGACCTATCAACAGATAGTCGACCTATCAAAGCGGAACAGATAGTCGACCTATCAACAGATAGTCGAACTATCAGATAGTCGATCTATCAGGACAGATAGTCGAACTACCAAGCCAAGCAGATAGTCGACCTACCAACAGATAGTCGAACTATCAACGCAGACAGAGCGTCGACCAACTGATAGACAATCGTCGATCAGCCGATAGACGATAGTCGAGCGACGTTCGACTATAGTCGAACGAAAAACCTACTTAATCAAATTCTTCATCTGGAAAAGTGAGGGCTCTACAGCTAGACCACTAACCAATGACCATAGATATTTCTTAGGTCAAGGGACTAAAAAGGCAAGACTAAACTCAAATCAAACTAGGGTACCAATAATCTCCCCCTATTTGAGTTAAGTCTCTCAAAAACTAACACATAAAGCTAGCTAAAGAGCAATAAAATTAATACAGGAAATAGTTAACAATTAACTAGCAGTTATCAAACAGATAGATAATAGACAAATATAACACAGCAGTCAATCAAACTATTAAGAGTCTACAGAATCTGGCAAAGGGTCAGAGGAACTAGGAACAAAAGAAATTTTCCTCAGAGGATCATCAGCCTCTTTCTTTGACATCTTCAAGTCCTGCACACCAATGATCTTTAATTCTGCAGCCCTTGGAACAACTGCTTCAGGGTGCTTTTCCATATACTTTGAGGGTCAAATACATCAGGATTAACCTGGAACTTTTCGAACTCTTTCTTTCTGAATGTAGACATGGTGGTTAAACCAGTAGTATCTTTTCCTTCAGCTTTTGCTTTTCTGATTTGAGCTACTCCAACCAATTCGTGAAAACGAGCCATCCTAAAGTTAGGATCAAGCTCAGGACTTTCATAAACAGACTCAGGAGGAGTAGCATCTGATTCTTTATCTTGATTAACTAGATAAGACATGGGAGCAGACTTAGCAAAAGTTCTTGCTAGAATTTTAAAACAAAATAAACTACTTACCTTTTGAAACAACTTTTTCAGACTGTACTGGCATTGGAGATGGAACTCTTTTCTTTGGAGAAGGAGGAGGAGAAAAAGTTGGTCTTTGAAACACAACCTCCTTCACTTGTCTATGAGAATCAGAATACGATCTGCCTTGGGAACTTTGAGAGCTTTTCCTTGGCTGAGGCTGAGAAGGTGCAGATTTTCCAGAAGAGGCAGATGGATTAGCAGAGAGGTTGCCAGAGGCTCCTGCACTGGGAGGTGGAGGAGGACCTCTGGGTGTCCATCTGGAAGCAGGAGAGTCATATCTCTTAGTTCTCTTTCTCTCTTTCTGCTGGTTCTTGGAGAACCACATCCAATGCTGAAATTCTTTTGATTTGGGGTCAATTCCTTTAAGAATGTAATATGGAGTATCATTTTCTCGATTGGGAGGAGGAGGAGCAACGACTTTTCTTTTCTTTTGAGCAGCTTTCTTTCTCTTTGAATTTTCAGACAAATCAGAATCATCTTCATCATCAGAGTGAGATGATGGAGGATTGTCATATGGATCATAGGCTTCAGAAACAGCCTTTTTCTTCAAAGCAGCTTTCTCTTTTTCTTCTTCTATGGCATCCTAAGCCAGAAGGAAATTTAAATCAAGACCTGGGGAATCATCCCAAACAGTTGACTTTTCAACTTGCAAATCTTTTTCTTTTTCCTCTAACAAAGATTGAACTCTTTGATTCCAAGCATCTCTTGCTTTCTCTTCTTGATTTTCAGACGTATCTTCTATATCATCTAAAAAAGAATCCAATTCTGGGTCTATTTGAACAACAGGAATATCAGGAGCAGCTTCTGAAACTATTACTATAATCTGGGCAGCTATGTCTTCTTTAATATAATCTGTAGATTTATGAACACAAATCTGCTAAATAAACTAAAATCATTCCTTCTAGGAATTCACAAGCTAGCAAATTAATTGACTCGTCAATAAAGCGGATGAATGAATTAACTTCATACTTGACCAACTCCCAAGATTCATCTAGGTAGGATGTAATAATCCCTTCTAGGAAATGGGCAACCACGGAAGTGGTGAGATCTTCTAAGCAAACTTTCACAGCAAATTCAGATAGCATAATAGCATCAGATATATCTTTGTCAGACAACACTGAACCTGACTGATCTTGAGCTTGTACTGCATCAGACTTTTCTTGAACTGCTGGAAGGGAGGCTGGAGGCTCTGAGGCATCTTCACAGAACATCTCCCCCTGCCTGATTTCAGTGGAAACTGAAACCAGACCCCTTGAAGAAGAGGGCTCAGCAGACTTAGAAAGAGATTGGATGGAAGCAGTCAAGGAGACAATGGAGGAGGCAAGTGGAGCAATTGCCTCTTCAATCATGATTTTGATTGAAGGGGTAATCAACTCCAGAATGCCAGAAATGAATGCTGGGGTGATCTTAAAAGATGATGGAAGTGTAGTGGATGGAGATGCAGCAGAGATGGTTGTAGTGTTAACTGGAGATCGAATGGGAGATGGAGCTGGAGAGTTAACAGGAGTGTTAACTGGAGAATGAATAGGGGACTGAGGAGGTGTTGGAATCCTCTCAGATCCTAACAGATCAAAACTAGGAGCAGATATCCTAGCCAGATGAGAAGGAAGAGGAGATGCTGGAGGGGAAGGAAGAACAACCGTGGTTGTTTCTCTAACAGGAGAAGGAGAAAGTCGTACTTCAGCTGAAGTTGATGGAACTTCAACTGAAGCAGACTGCAAAGCAGAAGAAGATGAGGGAAGGGAAAGAGCTGAGCCAGCTTCTTGAGGGTGAGGAGCGACCGAATCAGTCCTGGTGCTCTCTGATGTCGCTGGAGCAACCCCTGTGAGAGCGGGTTTCACAAAAATTCTCTTCCACTTGGAGAACAGATTTGGGTTCATCTTCTTGCTCGCATTTATGGTTGTTGCAACGGAGACCAGCAGCTGAGGATACTTTTCCTTTAGGAAAATTCCAATAACCCTTCCGAGGGTAACTTCCTTCTTACTATTCTTTTTCCTTATCAAATCAAACATTACTCCTGCCCAATCAATCTTTTTCCGATTAACAATTGCACACATCAGTGCAAATTGTTGCCTTGTGATATTGTCATGAGCAGAGTGCTTTCCAAGGAGCACTTTTCCGACTAACTCAGCGAGAAATTTAATCTTAAAGGGAAAATTGACCTTGAGCAGCTTCGTGGGAATGCCCTCCGCATGTCCCAGCTCAGTCAGCATCCTTCCAAACTCTTGAGCATCTTGCTCATAATCATCTTCACCATTAACTAATCCAAAAATATCAGTCAGAACGGCCGGAGTTAAAATTACCTCTTCTCCGCCGATGGTGCCAGTCATCGAATCGTCAGAGGATGACGAAGTGAAAGCCCATTCCTTGATCTCGGGAATATTTAACTTTATCCTTGTCGACATTAATCTTTCTAGACCTTGGTCCCGGTATAACTGAAGAATTTCTACAACTCCTGCTTCACAGCTACTGAAGGCGTCAAAATCGACGCTGAAGCCTGCATCGAACTTCACGACAGCTAGTACTGCTGGAGAAACCGCCATGGAATTGCTGAAGAATGCGCGAGAAAGACGGAGAAGACGAAGGAGACGAAGCGACAGGAAATCGCAAGCGGGAAGACAGAATGCGAAAAGTCACGCTCCGTCGACGATAAAACAAAAGATCTTTTAACCTAGGTCGACTATCGGCTTTATATTGGACCGGAGATAGTCGATCTATTAAAAAGATACAAGATCCGATGGTCGAACGGTCGTTCGACGATCGGTCCAGAAGCAGAGTAGTCGGACAATCGTTCGACTATTTCTGGCTTCTCAAACAACAAGTTGTCGTCATCCAGAGATCGACGATGAGCTCGACTTGTTCGACTATGGTCGAACGCCGGTCGACGATCTTCAATCAGACAAACTTTCATCAACCATAGGTCGACGATGGGCTTGACCCGATCGACTATCTTCGAACGTCGTTCGACTATCTTCAAACAAGTTTCAACATTGGCAGATATAGTCACACTTAGTCTCGTCCATTGATCATGCCTAGTTGAACTAAAAAGAACAGATGCTTCTGTTCATCTAAGGGCTTGGTGAATATATCACCTCTCTGAAACTCAGTGGATATGAACTCAAGACAAATCTTGTTCTTTTCCACACAATCTCTCAGGAAATGGTGCCGAATCTCAATGTGCTTCATTCTAGAGTGGTGCACTGGATTTTGTGCAATTGAGATAGCACTGGTACTATCACACATGATTTTGGTGTTCTTGTGTGAGTAACCATAATCCACAAGCTGGTTTTGAATCCACAGGATCTGTGAACAATAACTGGCAGCTGCTATATATTCAGCCTCTGTAGTTGAAGTTGAGACAGAAGCCTGCTTCTTACAGAACCAAGAGACCAATCTCTCTCTTAGGAACTGGCAAGTTCCTGAGGTGCTCTTCCTGTCAACTCTGCAACCAGTATAATCAGAATCAAAATATCCAATTAATTCAAATTCTGACTCAGCTGGGTACCAAAGTCCTAGATTTGGGCATCCCTTCAGGTATCTCAGGATTCTCTTTAGAAGAATCAGATGAGATTCCTTGGGGTTGACCTGGAATCTAGCACAAAGGCATGTAGCAAACATTATATCTGGCCTACTTGCAGTTAGATACAATAGGGAACCAACAATGGCCCTATAATTCTTTTGATCAACTGGCTTGCCGTGATCATCAAAATCAATAACTACATTAGTAGTCATGGGTGTAGGCATTGCTGAAGCATCAGCCATCCCAAATTTCTTTACCAATTCCTTGGCATATTTGGATTGGGAGATGAAGATACCATCAGCATCTTGCTTAACTTGGAGACCAAGAAAGTAAGACAGCACACCCATACTACTCATCTCAAACTTGGAATGCATCAAGTTGGAAAACTTTTTGCACAGTTTGGGATCAGTGGAGCCAAAAATAATATCATCTACATACACCTGAACTAACAGGATTGAGTCCTTGTGATGCTTGACGAAAAGGGTTCTATCAACTACTCCCCTAGTAAAGTTGTGCTCTAACAGGAAACTAGCTAAGGTCTCATACCAGGCTCTAGGAGATTGCTTTAGTCCATAAAGAGCTTTCTGCAACTTAAACACATGTGAAGGCTGAGTTGAAGAAATAAACCCTGGTGGTTGTTCAACAAACACCTCTTCCTTAAGCTCACCATTTAGGAATGCACTTTTGACATCCATTTGGAACACCTTAAACTTCATGAAGGTTGCATAGGCCAAGAAGATCCTTATTGCTTCTAGCCTTGCAACAGGAGCAAAGGTTTGGTCATAGTCTATACCTTCCTCCTGTCTGTAGCCCTGAGCTACAAGCCTAGCTTTATTCCTTACTATAATTCCATTTGCATCCAACTTGTTTCTATACACCCACTTGGTGCCTATGATCAGTTGGCCTTTAGGTCTTGGAACCAAAGTCCAAACTTTACATCTCTCAAACTGATTGAGTTCCTCTTGCATTGCAATGATCCAGTGGGGATCTAGCTCTGCATCTTTAAAGGTGAGGGGCTCAACCTGTGAGAGGAAACAAGCATGCATCACATCCTGTCTTAATTGATGTCTTGTTTGCACACCAGCTGATATGTGTCCAATCACTTGAGATGTCGGGTGATCTCTAAGTGTGACAATATCAGCAGGTGGGATGTGATCTTCAGCAACAGTTGGGATTAATTCCTCAGGAGGAATTTGATCTACTGTTGGTGGTACAACAACAGCTTCAGCAATGTCTTCATCACTGTCTGATTCAGTGATCTGAAGAGTTGATAGTTGAAGAATTTTTTGAGGGGCATCAGGTACCTGCAATGAACTGGAGGAAGGAGAATTTTCCTTCTCCTTGTAAAACATCTGAGACTCATCAAAAGACACATGCACAGATTCTTCAATTTTACAGGAAGATTTGTTATAAACCCTATAAGCTTTGCTTACTTGGGAATATCCAAGCATGATTCCCATTGAAGCTTTTGCTTCAAATTTTCTAATATATTCTTTATTATTATTATGAATATAAACAATACAACCAAATACTCTAAAATAATTAATTTTAGGTTTCTTTCCCTTAAGCAACTCATAAGGAGTTTTACACTTAAGCTTGTGTATCAAACTTCTATTCAAGACATAATTGGCTGTATTAACAGCTTCTGCCCAATAGGAGAGAGGCATGTTAGCATCTGCCAATAATGTACTAACAGCTTCAATGAGTGTTCTATTCTTCCTTTCAACTACCCCATTTTGTTGGGGAGTTCTAGGAGCTGAGAAGCTATGTTTGATACCTTCTCTCTCACAGAATTCTTGCATGAGAAGAGAGTCAAACTCAGTACCATGATCACTTCTGATCAAGGCCACATGAGTAGAGTACTCAGTCTGCACACATAGTAGAAAGTCTGTAAGGGCTTTGAAGTTATCAGACTTAGTTCTCAAAAAGAAAATCCAACTGAACCTAGAGAAGTCATCTACAATTACTAAGGTGTAATACTTCCCTCCTAAACTCTGTACATTTATTGGGCCAAAAAGGTCCAAATGTAATAGATACAGGATTCTAGGAGAATCACTTTTATTTACAGATTTAAAAGAATTTTTGGTTTGCTTGCCTAGCTGACAAGCCTTGCATAAGCTCTCCTTCTTGTAGGGGCAAGAAGGTAAACCTCTAACAAGGTTGTGTTTAGATAACCTAGATATATTTTTAAGGTTAACATGACTAAGCCTCTTATGCCACAAAGAATTATTATTAAGTGTTACTTCATTAAACAGACAGATTTCAGAATGAGTTGAATTGAAATCTACTAAATAAATATTACCTATTCTAATGCCTACTAAAACAATATTATTATTTAAAGTAATATTGCAAGAGGAGTTAGAAAATGAAACCTGGTAGCCAGCATCACATAGCTGGCTGGCTGAGATCAAATTGTGCTTCAGTCCTGTCACATATGCAACTCTCTTGAAAGTGACATCTCTAATTGTGATCCTGCCATAGCCTTCTGTCTGACCACAGCTGGAATCTCCAAAGATAACCTTTGGGCCGAGCTTAGCTTTGAATTTTGACAGATGATTTTTATTTCCTGTCATATGCTTGGAGCATCCACTATCCAAATACCACTTATTTTGAGTGATTGGATAGGCCTTCACCTGCAAGACATTTATTTAGACAGTGTGGACCCAGGTAACCTTGGGTCCCTTATTTTTCACATAAGAAAAAACTGGAAATATATGAAAATGCAGGCTGAGGGTGATAACCTAGTGGGTGAGATCTCCTAGGTGGGATTCTCCATGCAGATGATGGGTCAACAAACCTAGGGTTTCTATTTTCATTTAGGTTTCTATGGTACTGATTTTGATTTTGAAAATCATATTGAAAACGTCGATCGACGTTCGACGATGGGTGCTCAGATCGTCGAGCTTCATTTGACCATTGAGCTTCCGATCGTCGAGCGGCGTTCGACGCTCTTTGCATTTCTTTAAAAAATTTCTTTCTCTTTTCTCTCTTAGCTTTATTTAAGGTTTTATTAACTAGATTTACTTGCTCAGTGTTCTTCATTCCACTAGCTGAAATGAAGTTCACTGGAGTTGAAAGATTGTTTTTAAGAAGAACTGGGGGTTCACTGGGAGAAGCTCCTAAGCCTAGTTTGTTATTAGCTGACCTAGTGTTAGTCATGCTGGTAATTTCTAACAACTTAAGGCTTCTACCATTAAGTGATTCTTCTAACCTCTTAGACTTAGCTAACTCCATTTTAAGAAATTTAATTTCTTCACTACAAGTAGTGAGATCTTCCTTTAACCTAATATTTTCTATAGCAATTACTTCTGAGTCAGCTAACTTATTTCTAAGTTCTTTTATCTCCTTTTCTGAGCTAATCAAATCTAAGCATAAAGATTTAAAATCTAATTTAAATTCTTCTGAAGTGAAGTCATAAGAAGAGAGTACCTCATCTTCTGTTGGCATCTCTTCATTTGAATCTGAACTCTCTGCAGCTGAGTGGTTGCTGCAGGCATCTATTGCCATGAGGCAAACTTCTTTTGCCTTCTTCTCTTCCTCATCCTCACTGGAGCTTGAGGAGGAGGATTCTTCATCAGAATCACTCCAGGTTTCAGCAATGAAACCTCTCTCCTTTTTCTTGTTCTTGTAGGAGGATGGCTTGGAGTGCTTCCTGTGTTGTTCTTTTTCTTTCCTCTTGTCTTTGTTTTTCTCCTCTGGACACTCTGGCAAGATATGTCCAAGCTTCCTGCAACCATAACAAATAATTTCTTTAGCAGAAGAACGATCATACCTTGGTTTATCTTCATAGCGTGAAGACTTCTTTCTGAACTCCTTTCTCCCCATCTTGAGAAACCTCTTGGCAAACAATGCCATTAGTTCCTCATTTGATTGGCTGCCTTCAGAAGCATCAGCAGCCTTAAGAGCTAGAGATTGCTCTTTTCTTGTTGGAGTGGGGGTCTTTGCTTCAGCTTCTGCTTCCCTTGTCTTCAGCACTTGCTCAAAAGACTTGAGCTTGCCGAGAAGGGCCTCTGTTGAAATCTCATTTGTACTTCTGGCTTCCTTGATGGGCCAGATCCTTAGATCCCATGTGCTAGGGAAGCACATAAGAATCTTATCATTGACCTCTGTCAATGATATGTCCTTGTCCAGGGTCCTCAGCTCATTGATGATTGAGCTGAGCCTGGTGTACATGGCTTCAACTGATTCAGCATCAGTTTTCTTGAAGTTCTCATACTGTGAGATCAGGTTGGACCTTCTGTCCTTCCTTTCATCAGCTGAACCAGCTACAATCTGGTTTAGTATATCCCACATGGCTTTTGCTGAGGAGCAGTCAGCAACCTTCTGGAATACCTCATCAGACATTTTCTGAGCCAGAATGTTCATCGCCTTGGCATCTGCTATCTTTGCCTTCTTGTACTCATCGTTGTAATCTGGAGGAGGCACTGCACTCATATCAGATGATGAGGCAGTAGCAGCAGCAGGTGCTCTTGGGGGTCCTGACAAAATAGAAGCAAAGATGCTTTCATCAATAGAATTCATATATAATTTTATCCTTGCCTTCCAGATGCCAAACTTAGCTAAGTTGCATGCTGGAGGTCTGGTGCTAGAATAATCCTTGGACTGGGCCATGATAGTGAATATCTATAAGCTTTGGTATCTATCAGGATCTTGTGACTTAGGTGTTAGCCTATTCAGTCAGTCAACCTCGCTCTGATACCAATTGAAAGTGAAGGGATAGATACTACTCTAGAGGGGTGAATAGAGTTATCAAATTTTGCACAAGACAAAACTTAATGGTCTACCCAACTCCCTTGGAGTGAAGTGCGGAATGAAAAGATTATAGATATAGAATTAACCCTATAGCCTAACATGAGAGATGTGCACAAACTCAAGCTAACTGTAATTACAGTTAAGGCTTGGAAAACCTAATCAGCAACTAGCAATCCTAGTTATATCTATTCACAGCCACAATGCAGGAATTAAACAAGGGAATCCGGACGACACAAGGAAATTTATAGTGGTTCCCCAAACAACTTGGGTACGTCCACTCTTCTACCCACACGGTAGGAATCCACTCAGGTTTTTGATCAGGTGCCCTGCCATCAACAGGATCTGCTTCAGGTAGATCCAGAAACTCTTTAGACTTTTGATCAGGTGTCTAAAAACCAAGCACAGGTTTTTGATCAGGTGCCCTGCCACCAAGGGATACTTTTGAAGGGAGTAATAACCCTGTACAGGAGGGGGAAGAAGGTTAAGATGTCTTCTCTATTTTACAAAGATTAGAGAAGCACAAAGACTTGCACTGAGCTAGAGAGCTCTTAAAGAATCAAGGCTCCCCCTGGCTCAAAGATGTCCAGGTGAAGTCTTGCTTCAGTGCAGAAAACTCTTCAGAAAGATCTGAAGGAAAAACTACAAGAAGATAATAAATAATAAAATTAGCAATCTTCAAGCAACTGTCTTCTTCTTCTTCAAAAGAACTCTGAGTTTGAACTTCCTGGAAGCAGGAGAACTCAGGTTGAAGAAGAGTAGAAGAGCTTAACACTTCTCAGTTGGATGGAAAATGCTGAGAGCAGAAAAACTTGATCTTGATGAAGGCTTGAGTGCTTAAATGAATAACTGGGTAACTAGTTAGCTCGCTTGAATCCTTCTTCAAAGGATCCTTTTTATAGCAGCAACAAGCAACGGCTCTCTTCAATTTGAATTACTTGTCTTCTTCTGAAACTTGAGACCTGGGCTGTAAATATCAAGAAGACAAAACAATCTCTGCAGCAGAAACATTTTATAAAAGGAATAAACCTTTTTCTAGGAAGCTGCAGGAAGCAATCTGATAATAAAGTACTAAATAAAGTCATATCAGAAACACACTCTTTATAGCAAAAAGAAGACTTTTCAGTCTAACGGCTATAAAGGGCTGACAGCAGATAAAGTAAAATATAATGTCAGCTAATAAGACAAACAACTTTATCTAAAAGGATTTGACTCAGGCAAAAGGGATGGAGCAAATATTGCCTGGAAATTTTATCATAAAACAACTAAAACAACGTGCTAGAAAATGTATTAATTAATTAAATATAATAAATAAATACAAAATATAAAGGCAGACAGAAAGCGTCGAACGACCCTCGGAGATCGTCGACCGACGCACGGAGATCGTCAAACTATCGGGCAGATAGTCGAACGATCCAGATAGTCGACCTATCGAAGAAGATAGTCGAACTACCCCGGCAGATAGTCGACCTATCAGAGCAGATAGTCGAACTATCAGATAGTCGATCTATCTGGACAGATAGTCGAACTATCAAGCACAAACAGATAGTCGACCTATCAAGCAGATAGTCGACCTACCTCAGAAAATAGATAGTCGACCTATCAACAGATAGTCGACCTATCAAAACAGACCAGATAGTTGATCTATCAACAGATAGTCGAACTATCAGATAGTTGAACTGTCAGGACAGATAGTCGAACTATCAAAGACGACAGATAGTCGACCTATCAACAGATAGTCGACCTATCAAAGCGGAACAGATAGTCGACCTATCAACAGATAGTCGAACTATCAGATAGTCGATCTATCAGGACAGATAGTCGAACTACCAAGCCAAGCAGATAGTTGACCTACCAATAGATAGTCGAACTATCAACGCAGACAGAGCGTCGACCAACTGATAGACGATCGTCGATCAGCCGATAGACGATAGTCGAGCGGCGTTCGACTATAGTCGAACGAAAAACCTACTTAATCAAATTCTTCATCTGGAAAAGTGAGGGCTCTACAGCTAGACCACTAACCAATGACCATAGATATTTTTTGGGTCAAGGGACTAAAAAGGCAAGACTAAACTCAAATCAAACTAGGGTACCAACAATATGGGTATCGAACAATCAGTGTGAATGCCCGCACGACCGCACACGACACACTTCTCAAAATACTTTTAGATGTGTCCTCTTTGAGATGTGTGCGGTCATTTGTGAACCGTTGGATGCTCGTATTTACCATAAAGACTCTTGGACTGCAAATAATTGGGCTCCCCTCTCTCCCTACTAGTGGAATGAGGAGTTATATGTGTAACCATTGAACACACGATCTGCGCGCTCGATCAACGCGATAACTATCACGCACGGGATCCAAACTGGCACTTGGGTTCCCATGCGTCGGTCTTTCCTCCGTCGCCCGGCTGCCCCGGCTGGCCCCAAGAGGGTCGACTGCCCCCTTTAGTAGCCCGACACGGGAGGCCGGCCCCGCGAGGGCTGACCACCCCCTTTAACCTCCAGGCACCGGCGGACTCGGCCATGGTCGGCCCCGCAAGGGTCGGCCGCCCCTTTAGCTGACTGGCATGGGCGACCTCGGCCGCGACCATCCACGCAAGGGCCGGACAGCCCTCTAGCCGCTCGATACGAGCGGCCTCGACCGCGACTGTCCCTGCAAGGGTCGGCCTCCCCCTTTAGCCGCCCGGCATGAACTGCCTCGGCCGCAGCCGGCCACCCCTCTAGGGCCCGACACGAGCGGCCTCGACTGGCCCCGCAAGAGCCGACCTCCCCTCTAGCATCCTGGCGTGGGCGGCCTCGACCATGACCTACCACGTAAGGGTCAGTCGCGCCCTTTAGTTGCCCGACACGAGCAGCCTCAACCGCGGCCGGTCTCGCGAGGGGTGGCTGCCCGGTCGCGAACAGCCTTAGCAATGGTCGTCCTTGAGGGGGGCGTTCGCCCCTTGGCCTTCCTCGCCAAGATCGGCTGCCCCCTCCCGACCGCTCGACATGGAGGAGTGGGGTGGCCGCCGCCTTGGTCACCGGCCCTAGGCCCCCGGTTTTCCCTGGCGGGCCCTTTTTCGTGCCAGGGGAAGAGGCATCTTTTCTCCAAAAATGACGATCTGTGTGCTCAAACTCGAGCGCTCCTATTTGTCCGACCGGTAGTTATTGGGAAAAATTACCGGACCGCCCTTTTAAAAGCATGTAAATACTCTCTTTCTCTACTTCATTTGGATCTTTTTCCCCAGACTCTGAACTCTCTCTACTTCCTATCTCTCTCACTACCCCCTCCTCTCTGCAGAATTTTCACTAAGGATCACTTCCAAGGAACTCCACCAAGGACCGTTTAGACTGACAAAGTCGCTCTGAGATCTGCCAAGCACTTGGAGGTGGGTAGACTCGCAACAGTCGTCCACTATCTTTAGTCGTTCGCAAAGCTTGGAAGCTAGTGACAAGTCCTCTCAGTGACGTCGAGGTGATCCCGTTAAGACAATCAAGTTTGCACATTCCCCCTTGCGCAAAGGGACAAGACCACCAAAAAAGTGTGAAGCCTTGCCAAGTTCTGTGTGCACTCTCTCATTTCATCAAGTGTAATGAGGAGCGACCTATTGCCCTCACCTTCACCCAACCATTTTGTAACAAACTATGAATAGTGGAAGTTAGGTCGATACTGAATCGACCACGTGATTTTTCAACTCGTTTGCGGGTTTTTCACGTAACCAAGTCTTCCTCTCACAACTATGTGAATCTCTGATTGTTGCGCGCTCGACCGTTTCGCAGGCTAAGACGGTTTAGATGGCCCAACCTACTAGGAGCCTTGAGCGGACCGCAATAGTTTGACACCGTCTGTGTGAATCGAACCCACGAACACATGGTTAAATAGGTCGCAGTAGGTTGCGGCGTCGCATGGGTCTGCCCCCCTTACATTCGCCAGTGTTCGAAGGTCTGCCCTTCACCATTTCTCGAGGCTCTCAGCCCTAGTGGCCTCTCACTCTCGTCGATCAAAGGTTTTGCCCTAATCCGCCGCAGTAGGTCGCGACGTCTTCAGGGTGTGCCCCCCTCGCATTCGATAGTGCTTTGAAGCATACTTCACTGTCACTCTTTGGGGTCACGTCCATGTGATCTCTCACTTCTGCCGATCAAGGTTTCGCCCTTATCCACTGTTGTAGGTCGCGACGTCGTCAGGGCCTGCCCCCTGCGATTATTTGGGTTCGAAGGTCTGCCCTTCACCACAATCTTTAACGACATCCCTCGCCACGGAAAGATAGACCTCGCACTACCTGGTTAAAAGGGTTTGCCCTCCGCTTTGGTTGTAGGTCACGAAATCGATGGAGGCTCCCCCCCCCCAACCTCAAACTCCGAAGGAGCAAGCCGGAGATATTCGCAGGCAGCAAAACAACAAACATTACAAGCAAGCACACTAAGTTGTCAATAAGATACGAGAAGGAATCAAAAGATCACAAGACAACACATAATATAAGAACAAATATGTCACCAAGGAAACAAGTGTACAAGATAGAACCAAATATAACAAGCTAAGAGCATACTCCTCATCAACAACGAACTCAATGCACTCGTCCTCGAAGAGGTCGTTAAAGCCAAGATCAGCAACATCACACTCACGCTTGTGAGTTGTCATCCAGAGTGTCTTCATCATTCTGTGACGGAATGCCACCTCCCGCACATCGGATAACTCTAGCTCCATCTCCTTTGTCCAAACTTTTTAACGGATCTCCTCCGAAAGCTGACAACGATCCTACTTGAAGTCAAGGGAATCTTTGTATTTCAACACTCCAACTACCTTCAGCTCGACATGAAACTCCAACTCGGACTCCAAGCGAAAAATATTCCCTTGCGAATTCTCCAAAAGTCGCGTCGTCTTCTCCACCAAAGATTTCTCCGTCTGGAGCTCCTCATGCGATCGTGCAAACTCGGTCTTCAACTTAGACTCAATCTACTGAAAGTGAGAGGTGTCGCGATCACGACTTCCTCTCAAGTCAGAAAAGGAGCTCTCTGCTTCCCAAAGTTTCCCCTGGAGCAACAGGTTACCCTTCTTTCAGACCGTTGTAAATATGTAATGATTGTTCTAAGGACAATCTGAGCTTGTACTCCAATCTGCAACAAAAGGAGCAAGATAAGTTGAGTCAAAATCAACAAATCGGATTAAAGCTAAATAATGTACTAACTGCACTATTCATTGCCTTGTTGACCTTGACTCCTGATGACCTGGCGGTGGTAGGGTCCACCCTCGTCGAATACGGGTTGTACAGGGTGCATGTCAATAGTCGGTTAATGAGTTTAGATAAAGAAGGATTAGTCAAATTAACAAAACAATCAATAATCCCTAAATACACTCATTGAGCTAAACCATATCAGTACCCACCATAAAAAGAATTAGTTGGCCATTTAACAATAATCAAATGAACTGCTATGGAAATGAGTAGCAAAAGCCGGCACTCACAACAAATTCAAAGTTGGCCCATAAATAAACCTAACCCAAAGTTGTAGGCAAGAAGGAACTGACTGTATCACAGTAGAACCCCCCCCCCCCAAATTAAACCAAAAATTAAAGCATGCATAAGAAATCCCAAAGTATTAATATCCACTAACACATCAAAACAGTGTAAAGCATCTAAACATAGAACGAGTAGTAGCAGCCGATCACTGTCCATCAACTAGCCATCTAAATCTCATGCCATGAATCAGGCTTATAGTCACAAGAAAGAGACAGAAATTGACCAAACTTTTACAATAGCTTATCACAAACCTCATACCGCTAAAACAACTCGACATGGTCTTACAGTGCAAGACTCGTCCAATCTAGAGAAAATAAGGAGTGAGAAATAGAAAAGAGAGAGCTTATAGTGAATCAGAAAGAGGAGAACCAGATCACTGATTCAACACAAACACAGTGAGCCCCGATTAAGCCCAATCCAAGCAAAAACAACCTTTCCAACCCCTGATTTAACCAACCTCTAAAAGATCCAGTAAGATTTCGTGAATGGATGAGTGAAAGAGGAGAAGAAATGAGAGGGAGAGGAAGGAAGGGGAAAACCCTAGCTGAGAGATAACCGAGAGCGAGAGGGAGAGAGTGGGTCGTAAATAAAGTAAGCATTAAAGAGTCTTCTCAATTTATTTCTCCCCACCGCTTTACATCTAACCAAATCCAATGCTAACCCCCGACTAAGCTTTATTAACACTAGTTAAGACCAAATAAAGTGTTTCATATCTAAGCCCAATCGTGAAATAAGACAAGACATCATCCGGCCCCAACCATACTCATAAAATAATACTAAGTCCAATATCCCAATTAAGCAGTAAATCAGAAAACCATCAGAATGATCAACACTATGCTAACATGCGAGTTCTGGCGTTACAGTTCATTGCCCAAATACACAATAAAACTCGTGATCCAAAGAAACTGAGACATTTGCACCGACACTGATTTGTTCTAGTTTTCATATTCATCATAGGGGATATGGAGTTATATCAATGATTTCATGACATATAAAATACTCACAAAAAAAACAAAACTGATTTCATGACGTATAAAGTACTCACAAGAAATGTTGAATGTCACACCTCGAACATTAACTCCTCACGGAGCTTGCCAAATTGCGGTACACTTACCCTTCCATTATTCTTTACGATCCCACCGACCATCTCCAAGGCATTGCGCTCGCCTTTCTGAGCTTCCACCACCAATCGATGGAACTTTGCATCCACACTGGCCGCCTCCCGAATATGGTCGGACAAGTCGCACTGCAACTCTATCAAACTCAACCGTGCCATTCTAGACTCTCGCTAGCTACACAAACAATGCCAAGGGACTCAAAGTCCCGCACCAACCACTCATCATGACCTTCAATCCAGTTCCCTTGCCTAGAATATTTCCTACTCAAGGTATCAGCCACCGCGTTGTCCTAGCCTGACGTGTATTGAATCGCTACGTCATAGTCCCCAAGGAACTCGACCCACCTGCGGTGCCACATGTTTAAGTCTTTTTGATTCAAAAGATACTTTAGGCTTTTGTGGTCCGTGAATATCTCCACCTTCGCACCATACACGTAGTGCCGCCACAACTTTAATGCAAAAATTACCGCCGCCAACTCCAAGGCATGGATGAGGTAATTCCTCTCATGAGGCTTCAACTTCAACTGTCTATGCCCATAAGCTATCGTGTTATTATGCTGCACAAGCGCGCAGTCTAAACCGCATCCTGACGCATCACTAAAAATCTGAAATCCCTCAGTCCCACTAGAAAGACTTAGTATCGGGGCAGACATTAACCTTTCCTTCAAGGCCTAGAATGCTCGGGCACACTCCGACGTCCACACAAACTTCTGATCCTTGTGAGTAAGAGAAGTGAGGGGCAATGGTATCTACAAAATGTTTTACACATACCTTATGTACTGCCCGACTAGTACAAAGAAACTCCTGACTTCCACCATGGTTCTTAGAACTGGCCAATCCCTGATGACCTCGAATTTTGCGTATTCCACCACCACCCCATCACCAATAATCACATGGCCCAAAAATATCACATTCTCTTACCAGAACTCGCATTTCGTGAACTTAGCATAAAGTTGGATCTCCCTCAAGATCTGCAAGACCACTCTCAAGTGAGTCTCATGCTATGCCTCTGACTTGGAATACACTAGGATGTCATCGATGAACACTACCACAAACAAGTTCAAGTACTGCAGGAACACTCGGTTCATCAAATCCATGAACACTAAGGGGGGTTTCGTCAAACTGAGCGACACCGAGAAGTTGAAGTGACCATACCTCATTCTAAATGTCGTCTTAGGAATGTCCTCATCTCAAATACGCAACTGGTAATACCCCGACTTCAAGTCCAGCTTGGAGTACACCATCAACCCTACCAACTGGTCGAACAAGTCATCTATCAGTAGAATCAGATACTTATTCTTGATGGTTAGCTTATTCAGCTCACAGTAGTCTATGCACAAACACATGGTACCATCTTTCTTCTTTACAAATAACACTGGTGTGCTCCAAGATGAAGAGCTGGGTCTAATGTACTCCTGCTCCAACAGCTTTTTAGTGTACTTTGAGCTCGGCTAGCTCTTTAGGTGCCATCCTAAAGAGAGGACGCGACACCGGCCTTGCTCTTGGTGTTAATTCAATCGTGAAGTCAATCTCACGCTGAGGAGGTGCTCACAAAAGCTCCTCGGGGAAGACGTCCTCAAATTCAGCCACCACGGTCACTTCTCTAATCAACAACTTGGTGGAGTGAACCTCCAACAAAGCTATGAATGCTACACCTCCCTGGTTCACTACACGCATCAACTGCATGACTGAAATCAGGGAGAATGACACTCCATTAAGGCCTTCAAACTTGACATCATCTCTTCCTTCGCTCATCAGGGTCACCACCTTCAAAAGGTAGTCAATACTGGCCCGTTACTCTGTAAGCGAGTCCATCCCCAAGATCACGTCAAACTCGACTAACAGTAGGATTGATGTTATCAACACGAAGTAAGCTTCTCCTAAACTTTAACCAATGTGCCCTTTCTTCCTAGTAGTCATGAAAGACTAATTAGGCATGCACACCCTAACCTCGATATCTGCCTCAAAAGGCTCGACACCAATTCTCCGGATAAAACTTTCCGTGAAAAAGGAGTGTGACGCTTCCGTATCGAACAATACTCTAGCAGGGTAACCGTAAACTAGCACGAAGCCTAGCATACATGCAACAAACAAACAGGTCGCATATAGTCATAAACTAGCAAACGAACTCAAACCAATCATACATGTCACCATATCGGGCTGACGAATCGCTTTCTGCGGCCCAAGGCCGTAAGCTCTAGGTTGCACTGGAGGTAAGCGCGAAGCACTTGACTCGCCTCTTTCCCTTTCTCTACATAACTAGGACCGAGACACACTGACTGCTCTTGCCTCGGCTCTGGCTCAATACCGCCCTTGGTACAAATTCGAGCTATGTTGCCCGTCTTGCCACACTTGAAGCATGTCAATGGTTCCTTAAAATTGAAATCTCCAGACATAGTGTAACACCTCTGTCCGTCGTGTAAAATATAACAGAAGTTCCGGTCGGGGCCCCACGCCATATTTCACAGACAGTCAGCAGAGTTACAGGTTAATATCAAAAGTACCAAACAAATTCTAACTCAGAGCATTCTAACAGAAACTTCATGAGTTAATAGAACTCAAGTATCAATAATGTCCACTAATAAAACACATAGGAATGTTATACAAAATACACTAAAAAGTGCGGCCTTAAAGATTTGTAATTGTTCTTCAAAAAAAGTGGTTTAGAAACATCGGTTCGCAGGACGGCCACATATGAAAACAATAAAAATTCTTCGATTGACCTTCGAGGGCCGGCATAGCATCAAAGGGGATGCAACTCGCTATTTCCCGCTCGGCTCTCCAACACCTGCACATGGACATTCCACCAGCAAGGTAACAAACAAGGCAACGGTCAGCGTTAACTGACCAATTTATAACGATCTTACCCCATTCCCGGGGCAGCGATATTCCTTCCCTGCAGGCATAGCATTCATATATAGATATAGCACATGAAGGTACAACTTAAGCACCATTCAATATATCACAAACATTTGCATCAACTGCCAAACGTTCTGTACACTCAGGGTGTAACACCCCAAGTTTGATAGTAGAACTTTTGTCACTGTTGCCGAGCGACAGTGGTTATCGCCCGGTGGCGATAGCGATATAGCGTTGAGTCGACACTCGACACACTTGACGAATCGTCGAATAATATCGCCGAGTGGCGACAGTGGATATCACTGGGCGATAGTGCCACGTGGCGTGATTCATGTGTCGGATTAGCTGTTAAGTGGTCGATAAGCGGTGGTTGACTCGAGTCAAAGCGGTGGAAATCGATATCGCCTGGCGATCACGATATCGCCGGGCGATAATGCTTTATTTGACTTTTAAACTCAAATCCTGGCATTTGCTTCGTTTTGATGGAGAGATCATGTGGCTGGGTTTAATCCTGAGTCCACTTAACCAGAGAAGAATAAGAATGAGAAGTCATTCTCTTTCTATCTCTATCTCTCTTCATTTCATTATTTCCTTGAGTGAAAAGGAAGGAGGAGCTAAGGAAGAGCTGAGCTGAAGCTTGCATAGCTTGCTGAAGGAGATCTTGTGGTCGAAAGCAAGATCCAAGGCGGAATCTGCGAAGAGGAAAGGGAGGTGCTCATTTCCATCTGTATAGAAAAACTTCGCCATGGCTCCGAAGAAAAATACAAAGGTAACGACCTCCTATTTGGACAAGTGAAGTCCTACTTTTGCATGTGCATGGAATCCTCCACCAAAAGGTGGAAGTGTTAAGAGAATTTCATTGGATCGATACTCGTTATCCCCGTTAAGTTTGCATATAGATCCGAAATTGTGTAGTACGGAATAGACATGCTATGTGAAGCCCATCCAGATAGGTTGGTTTGGATTGGTATTGCTTTATTTTGCGAACCAGAGAAGACTCAGCGTATAAACGAGTATTGTACGGGGTCTGTGGGTTGTGCCTGTGAAAGGGAGTAACAGGAAGTATTGGAGTTGAATTCCAGGAAAATACCTAGGGAAATTCACGGTTTTGGAGAACTGTTGATATCGCCGAGCGACAGTGAGTGTCGCCGATGGAGATAGCTCCCAGTGAGTTATTTGTGGTGTGAAGGACCACTATTCTGGCATTGCAGGTGGCTGTAGGGTTTTCTGGATAGTTGGTACAGTTGTGATTGAGGCTGGGTAAAAAAAGTGTGTTCTATCGCTAATGCCGGGCGACAGTGGTTGTCGCTGGCAATAGCTCCCAGATAACTTGTTATTGTGAAGCCAGACTCTCAGAGACAGTGTGGCTAGTGTGAGCGATGAGCTTGTAAAGGCCAGTGAGCCGAACGGATAAGGGGAAGCCGACCCGCGTCAGTCTAGACATTGAATTGACGATTTGAGCAACAAGCAAGGGCTGAACTGTATCCGCGTTATGGTTGTATAGATTGAAAGCCTAGGTTATTGGCGTTCGTTATGATCACATAATGAAAGTCTGTGGCTGTATGCCATCAAGACTAAAGTCTCCGGCCGTGGGCCGTGGAGCATGAATGCTCAAAGTTGTCGTTAGGCTTGGGACCTCTGAACGATGGTGGGACCCTGGCTAATCCAGTACACTGATAATGTGCCCTGAGTGCACGAAGCGTCTGGCAGTGAGGCCAACGTTTGTGATATATTGAAATGTGTGGAAGTGCACTTTCTTGAGATATATCTGTTGAAATTGCATTGCTTGCAGGGATTAACCACTGCCCCAGGTATGGGTTAAGATCATTATAATTGGTCAGCTGAATGCCGATCGTTGCCTTGTTTCCCTCCCTTGTTGTGGGCTGTCCCTGTGCAGGTGTTGGACCGAGCGGGAAATAGCGGGCTGAAGCCCTTGCTTCTATGATATCCCTCGAAGGCCGAGTGGAAAAGTTTTCCTATTTTCATGTGTGGTCGGTCTGCGTGCCGAAGTATAAAACCACTTGATGTAAAGAGAACATTTGTATGTCCTTAAGGCCAAGACAAATGTTGTATTTATATATATGTCATTCCTATTCAAAATTTTGTAGGGGACATTCCTACTGTTATAGGTTCTTAACCTAAATGTTTCCGCTAGATTGCTCTTAGTTAGGACACGTTCATAGTTGAATTTGGATTTGGAAACAATAAGTAATCTCATTTCCTGTCCGTATTATATGACGTCGGGCCCCGGCCGGACCTTCTATCATATGTTATACGATGGATGGGAGTGTTACAAAGGGCACATTATCTGTGTAATGGAAATGCCCAGCCCACCAATTTTTCGAGGTCCGAGACTTGATAGTCAACATTGAGCATTATAGCCTGTCACATAATCACGTTATAGCCACAACTCTCCCCCTATGCCAACGGTAAGTGTCACGTACTTTAGGTCTCTTTAACCAAACCACATAGAGCGGGTACATGTCAACTCTTTCTTATTGCTCAAATTGTCATGCCATCGCCGAAAGCCGAAACCTTTGTGGCCAATCTACATGACGCGAGTCAGGCTCCCCTTTCCTATAATCTAAAACATAACCAACTTTATGTACAATGACTCTCAAGGCCATCAAAGCTGGGCACCCAGGCTCACAGATCACCTACTAGCCACACGATCTCCATGAGACAGGCTTCACAAGCACAATACTATCTGAGAGCTATCGCCAACGATAGCAACTATCGCCTGACGTTAACAACAGAACATCACTTTCTATCTCCAGACTCAACCATAACTGGAACATCTTTCCAGAAAAATCTGTAGTATCATGTAGTGCCAGAAAACTTGACTTTCACAACGCATAACTCACCAGGAGCTATTGCCAGCAATATCCACTGTCGCCCGGCGATATCCAACAGTTATCCAAAACCGTGGTAATTTCTGGGTATTTTCCTGGTGCGCATCTACTGTACTTTCTGCTACTCAATTCACAAGCACAACCCTCAGATTACATAAACTATCCGTTTATACTCTGAGTCTTCTCTGACACGCAAATTAAAACACCATCAATCCAAATCAACCTGTCCGGATGGGCTTCACATAACATACAATTAAAGACCACAATTAAGGCCACAATTGTCCCAACGGACTTTGACCATCCCGATTGCTTTGTTTCATAGTTGCCTGATCTCCGTATCTTCGATACGAATGAGTCTAACCTTCGTCGTCAGCCCATCATTGGCCGACACTTAATTGTGAGCAATCACTTGCGTAGGCTCTTACAAAGCCTTCCGCAACACCGAGATGTGAAACACATAATGCAAACCATTTAGCTCCGCCGATAAGCAGCTTCACCAACCCGTTCAATCACTTCAAACGGACCAAGGTACCTCAGACTAAACTTTTTCAAGCGCCGAATCCTGGACACGCCTTTAAATGACTTAATCTTCAGATATACCCACTCGCTCATCGCAAACTCCATGTTTCGGTGTTTGGCATTGTAGTAATTTGTTTGCATATCTTGAGCCATCAATAACCGATCTCGTATAATGCGTATAGTCGAATTTGCATTTTCGACCTATTTACGCTTATACAACTTCGAATCGTCTTTTTCCACCCAAGCTAAAGGAGTACGACACTTCCTATCGTATAAAGCTTCGAAAGGAGCCATCTGAATACTAGCTTGATAGTTATTATTATATGCGAACTTGATCATATAGAGATGGTCCTCCCACCTCTTTCCAAAATTCATGACGCACATACATAACATATCCTCCATTGTCCTTTTGGTCCTCCATCCGTTTGCGGATGAAAGGCCGTACTGAACTTTAATTTAGTACCCAACAACCAGTGGATTAGACTTCAATCATTCGAAGTAAAGCGCACATCTCTGTCACTGAAGATGCTACAGGGCACACCATGTAAACGTACTATGTTGTCAACATACAACTTATCCAATTTTTCAGCTGAATCGTCCTTCTTATTCGGTATGAAGTGTGACACCTTTGTCAACCGGTCAATGATCACCCATACTGCATCATTCCCGTTCTATGATCTCGATAATCCGTGCATGAAATTAATAGATATATCATCAAACTTTCATACGGGATTTGACAATGACTTCGAAAAACCACCAGGTTTCTGACATTCAGCTTTTACTAAGGCACAAGTATGACACTTTGCCACATAAAGAGTTATGTCCTTCAAACCCGGCCACCAGAACATCTTTTTCATATCCTTATATATTTTTGTGCTCCCTACATGGATTGAGTATTTCGTGAAATGTGTCTCGTACATCAACTCCTTCCACAGTGTACCCACATTTTGGACGCGCAAACGATCGTCATTTCTCAAAAGACCGTCATCCAAGGAGAAATGGGAGTTTGACCCATCCGCTGCATAATGCTTCATACTCTCATCGAGTTCCATTGCTCGTCGAACCCTGTACGCGAGCTCATATTGCACCGCAGTCCAGTTCAAACACGCATTGAACAATTTTTCATTTTATTCCTAGTTTGCTCAAAATTAAATTGGGCAACCAATAAATTTAGCAAATGAAATACTTAAAGACTTTATTTTTTTTATTTAGTATTAAATTTTGTTATTTTTAATCTTAAAATAAAAATATATTAATAAATACATAATTTTTTAAATTAATTCGAGTTGATTCGAATCATTTTTCGAGCGATTCAGGGCTGATTCGAAATCAGATTCGAGTCAAATTGAATCGACTCAAATTGAGCCGAATCAATTTTAACTGATTCCGATTCGGCTAAATTTTTGAACGATTTTCGAGCGACTTTCGAGTTTCGAATAATATGTTAAGCCCTAGGCACATAACCTCGTTATAGCCACGACTCTCCCCCAATGCCAACGATAAGTACCACATACTTTAGGTCTCTTTAACCGAATCACATAGAGCGGGTACAAGTCAGTTATTTCCCGTTGCTCAAACTATCATGCCATCGCCGAAAGCCGAAACCTTCGTGGAAATTCTACATGACGCGGGTCAGCCTCCCCTTTCCTGTAATCCAAAACACAACCATCAAAGCCATCAAATCTGGGCACCCTGGCTCACAGCTCACCTGCTAGCCACACGATCTCTATGAGACAGGCTTCGCAAGCACAATACTATCTGGGAGTTATCGCCAGCGATAGCCACTCTCGTTTGGCGATAACAACAAAACATCTCTTTTTGTCTCCAGACTCAACTATAACTGGAACATCTTTCTAGAAAAATCGGCAGCATCCTATAGTGCTAGAAAACTGGACTTTCAAAACACATAGCTCACCAAGAGCTATCGCCAGCGATATCCACTATCGACTGGCGATATCCAACAGTTATCCAAAACCATTGTATTTTCTAGGTATTTTCCTAGAGCGCATCTCTAGTACTTCCTGCTATTAAATTCACAGGCACAACCCTCGGACTCCATAAACTACATGTTTATACTAGGAGTCTTCTCCGACACGCAAATTAAAACATCACTAATCCAGATCAACCTGTCTGAATGGGCTACACACAACATGCCTATTCCGTACTATGATTTCCGGATTCTATATGCAAAATTAACAAGGGATATCATGTATCAACCCATCAAAATTCCCTTCACTTTCCACCTTTTGGTGGGGGATTCCATGCATATGCAAAACTTAGGACTTCACTTGTCCAAGAAGAAAGATCGTTACCCTCGTAGATCGTTTTGGAGCCATGATCAAGTCTTATATCTGGATGGAAATGATTGTCTTGCTTTCCTCTTCACGGATCTTACTTCTGCTCTCAATTTCGACCCCGGAATCTCCTTCACCAAGCTTCCAAAGCTCAGCCACCAGCCTTTCCTTCCTTTCTTCCAAGGTTTGATGAGAAGGAAGAGAGAGAATAAGAGAAGAGAAATGATCCTTCTCTTTACTTCTTCTCTGGTTAAGAAGCCTCGGGAATAACCCCAGCCACACAATCCTCTATTCAATAGGAATGAAGGGCCATGATTTCAGCTGATAAGTCAAACTTATTGCTATCTTCGGGTGATATCAGCTATCGCCTGAGTGATATCGTCGGTAGCGGCTTTGACCCCGGTCAACACCGCCCTTCGACCGCTTTCCAGCCATCCGACATGTGTCCCACTATCGCCGCACGATATCTCTCTATCACCACGCGATAGTCCACACAATGATTAGTTGAGTGCATTGAGAGCGTTGAGTTCGTCGAGAGGTATCGCCAGCGATAGTCACTATCGCCTGGTGATAGCTACTCTTGAGCTCTGTTTTCCAATTTTTTGGGGTGTTACACGTAGCACCGCTCTTCTCTCCTGTCCTGAAGGGACTAGGCTTATTCCACTTACTCCCTTCTAACTTCCACTGAGACTGAGAAGACTTTCCTTCTACCTGCTTCGGCGCAAAACCCTTACGACACTTGGTTCACTCCATGTCGCTCTTCAGCGGCCTAACAACTTCAACTAACTCATTGAAGCCTTTGTTCTTCAATGCAATGAGCGGCTGCATCAAGTTCTCTCTCAATCCCCAATAGAAAAGATTATCCCTCTCATCATCATCTGTCATAGTCGTTCCCGCATAACGACCCAAACGAGTGAACTCCTGCAGATATTCGTCCACAGTCTTGTCTTGTTGTACCAAAATGCAGAAACTATCTCTGAATGGCCAATCTTGTAGAAGAGGGGATATACTGCTTCAGGAAGGAACCCACAAACTCATTCATGGATGAGGTGCGTCCAGGAAACTGTCGGCCACAGTGGTTCACCCACCACAAATTTGCATCACCCTCTAACATGAAGGCTGCAAATTGGGAATACGTGTACTCTGATGTCTCTGCCGCTCTCAAGAGCTCTTGAATCCTTGCCAACCAATCTTCAACATCAGTCGAAGTGCCGACTCCCTTAAACGTTGGAGGATGAAAACTCAGAAAATATTTCATCTGACGGTTTCCATGCATAACGATAGCTCTCTCAGCTAACGACTATGCTTGCCTAGCCCCTCCCTCAGGTGTGACAGGCGTCTCACCCCGAGTAATAAGATTTGTCACCTGAGAAACAGGTGTCACAACTTGTGGCGCCGCCGCATCTTGGGCCACTTCCATTACTTCTGCTAGCATGCGACAGAAATCGGTCGGGGACACACCCATGCCCATGAGGCCCGGATCAGTAGCACTGCTCGTCAAAGACTCCTCTCGTGTCCTCGACATCCCCGCATTGTTGCTTCCACCCTAGCATAAGCAAGATAGCAAATGAATCACGTTCTATTCGTGAAACTTGAACACATGGACACTCATGGTCCCGCATCATACTCATATATGGACAACTTTTTTATGCGATCTGATTACACTAAATCGATCACTAAACCTCAACCTATCAAAACATGAGGCAGAACACTTCATTAGGCTTATGCCTTTTTGGTAGGCGAGCTGGCTTCAACTTGCAATCCTTACCCAACAAAAATTCTTTATAACATGGGTCAGCTAAGGCTGACCTCAACTGTGTAACCAACACCCCTCCTCCTAGTCGTCTCTAGCAGATCCCAGGGCACTCCATCACCCTGCAGGTCAGCACTTCATATGCTTATTTAATAAAACATAAACTAACGCAGACGCAATAAGATTTAGTGTCTCAAACATCAAACATGTTTCTGTATTGAGCATATAAATAAAATCGGCCTACAATGCAGCATGTATGCAAATCCCGGTTTCACCCAAGACATGGTGTGTATAATTCTAACATATCATCACACATCAGTATGTCATATCAATCACATAGGTACTCTCATTTCCCCAAAGGAATACAAGTCTAAGGCCGAGAACTCACGTTGAGACCCCACCCACATATGAATCACAACACCATCAGACTTGTCCACCAGCTCCTTCATTCTTGCCAACTTCACCAAGCACACACACAACTGATGCTAAGAACTCTCGCTTAGACCCCACCCGCACATGGATCACAATGCCATCAGGCTTGTCCAAAAGCACAGACGTTCTCGTCGGTTTCCACATAAGGGGACTTGTCTTGTCGGGACAACCTCCACACGTGAATCACAATATCACGGGATAAGCTAGCCAACCACGAAGACAAAGCCGCACCCTCACAACCTAATGTACGTCACAATCCATCACCCATTCACCACTCACATTTTCCTGCCCTAAGCCAACGTTCGTTCTCACACGACTCATAAGGACATCACAACGGCGTCTTCGCCGCACTCGGATTTCTAGCAAAATCTCTAAATTGCACGTCAAGCAACACCAGTGAATCAGATCACTGGTCGCGATAACGGCTTCACATACAATGCCTAATCCACTAACTGAATAGATTTTTAATGCAAAACATGATGGGGACGGACTCAATCGACCCGATGACTCTTATTGAACTAAGGCGACCCAGATCTCTCTAACTGGAGAGATCTGGTGCAAAATTTGTAAGAAAGAAAAGACATAAAGAAAAGATGTCATGCACACATTCTAAGACCGAGAGAAGAGATGTCGTTACCTTGCGGAATCACTTCCTAGCCATGGAGATCTTGATTTGCACGGATGGAAGTGTGCCTCTTCAAGCCCTCTCCGTGATGCCGGTCTCAGATCGTGAATCGGAGCTCCGAAGCTCCAACAATGACGGAAACTAGATTGTCTTCCTCCTCCACACCTTTCCGCTCACGAGCCGTCAAAGTCCCGATTGACTTGGGCAAAAGAGGGTAGAATCCCCTCAGCTCTAAATAGGGCTCACAGGCTAAAGATCTGGCTCATTGGATCAAGTTCCAGGAAGATCGGACTCCCAAAAAAAACCTATTTACGAAACCAGCTCGCTACCCCTAAAAACATTCTCTGGTTCAGGGCGTCGAGTGAGCTTGACGCCACACGATGCCAAACCTCGGGCGTCGAGTGATCTCGACGTCTCTCGACGCCAAGCCTCAAGTGACGCCACTACGCCAAGCCTCAGGTGACGCCACTACGCCAAGCCTTAGGCTCTAGGAAGACACATTTTGGGGGTGTTACAGTTTACACTCTATTTTATAGTATTGATCACACTACCATTAATGTTAACTTGTTAAATTATTTATTATCTTTTGTAGGGTAGTTTGGTTGGTTAGTAAACTAATTATAAGATCATATTCTGCCTAACTATGACATTAATTTGAAGTCATAAAATCAAATGTTTGAATAGTCAATAAACAGATGTTGATGTATAAGTTATCACTTAATAATTATGGTAAAATATTATCACACGTGATTTTTGACCGTTGTAATTTGAACCAGGGGTGGAGTAGGTCAAGATAGCCGGAACCATGCAACCCTACCTGGTTGGTGTGTTTGGTACGCCTTGTTTTTTAGACTAGCTCTTATGCGAAAGGATTAATTTTTAGGTCAGGATTTTTGATTTAAAGAAAGGTCAGAACAATCAATGAGCAGTCAGAAATTATGAGGATCCCGCACAAAAGTGTATGTCACAAGTCAAAATTGTATGAACCCCACCTTCTTTGCAGGCTCCTCATTGGTGCAGGACCATGAGCATCGTCAGAAGTCCTGACCTAAGTATTTCTTATGGGAAAGATAGCCTCATGCCCGCCCTAAGCGGCACTTAAGGCTCTCTTTATTTTGGCATTTTGCTCCATTTTCGTTGGGAGAACAGCGACCCGACCGCTTAATAAGGCTGTTATGCAAACCTCTCATTCTTGCTGTCGCTTTTCAAAAACATCACTTTCAACTTAATATGAGATGCATCTCTCATTCTCCATCTCTCATTGTTTCATTCTCACTGCTCTCGTGCTCTTCACAAATAAATAGGCCCAAAGTCCCCTGAGAAAAGAATGAGAATAATGATAGTTGGGGACTTGGGCAGTTGGGCAGTTGGGCAGTTGGGGGTGTGGCTCGAGCAAAAATACAGTCCGCCGAGTCCCCAACCGGACCTTCTTTTAGGCCTCCATCAATCACAAACAACAGAAATTTGTAATTTTGTGAGATTCGCGGTGCACAGTTTATTTGTGCACCGTGGCCCCACCAACTCGCGTATTTTCGTTGGCAAAAAAAAATTTCGTGACTCCACGCTATATTTTTTGCTCCTATGTTTTTGGACAAAACACCCATGTCATAAAATATAGTTTGACAAGACAACACTCTCATGACAGTTAATAATGAAAAAAAGTAATTATGAACATAAAAGCTTTAGGTGAGCTCGGCATTACCACCGCACTCACGGCTGCCATGCCAAATGGATTTTAAGGGAATATTCAACATGAAATTTATTCGCTTCAGGAATATCTACAACTTTCATATTAATCATTTTTTCTAATTTCGCTCCGTTATTTCGCAAATGAGGAACTCCACCCCCGGGAGTTCCCGGAGGAACTCCCGGGAATCTGGATCCTGCGATGGTCGCAGTGTCAGCCAAATGGATTTTAAAGGGCTCTTTTGGTACGATGGTTGCAGTGGTGAACATGGTGGTTATGAACTGCAGTTTGTGAACGTCCAATCACGTCTAAGGAACTCGATTTACTTTTGTTGTGGATCACCCGGTTTTTCACCGGTCCGCAAATTGGATCGCCTTATCTCGGAGTTGGACCAAACACACAAACAACCAATGAAAATCCAGCTGCAATGACATAAGATTTTTTTTACTGTTAAAAAATCGGAAATGTGTGAAAAACTACGTGACCGGATCTGTGGCGGGCCAAAATCTACTATTCGCTTTGAGTTTACAAGTTTAGGAAGTTTTCTTGGATGGTGACGGGTCACCTCTCCGTTAGAAGCTTTGAATATAAAAGTAGCAAAAAATAACTTAAGCCCTCGGAGCCTTGATGAGAGCGCTAAGGTGGGGGAAAATACTAAGTTCTTGAAGCTTTGATGAAAGCGTTCTCGTAAAGTCAGAGTCTTGACGAGAGCGCTCCTGCGGAGAAGAATGTCAAATCTTTGAAATCTTGTAGTGCCTTCACGCGAGCACCCACATAAGCTAATTCCAGTGTCTTCTCCCGGGCTCACAAAAGCGTCCAAGTGAGCGCTGACTGTTGGGGTGGTGGATCACTTCAGGGCCTCTTGTTTCTCACACCGGGTTAGCCCAAGTGAGCTTAGAGGCAAGGGAGTGTGAAGCAGCCCCTGTATGCACTCTTGTCCCTCTGTTTGAGGAGAGGTCGACGATCGTCGAGCTCACGCTTGAGCGTCGACCTCAACTGGCGTCGAGCGTCGATCTCAGCTGGCGTCGAGCGTCGACCTCCACTGGCGTCGAGCGTCGACCTCCGCTGGCGTCGAGCGTCGACCTCCGGTCGACGCCCGAGCGTCGAGCTCTGCTTCTGGGCGTCGACCATCGCTGATGCGCCGAGCGTCGACCTCGGGTGAGATCGTCGACCTCCGGTCGACGCCCGAGCGTCGAGCTCGGCTCTGCGTTCGACGTTTTGAGTCGTTTTTTACTCCTGAGTATTTATATCCCGTTTTTCGGGGATTAGGGTAAGAAAAAAAAGGCTAATTTCAGAGAGATTGTCGGCTGCGTATTTCCTGAAGAAGACGTATACGAGGTTTATCGTTGGAGGCGTCGTTCAGGGGGGTTTTTTCCCTCGGGTAGTTTTCTTGTTCAGAAGAGAGGAGAAGAGGTAGGATCGGATTTGATCCTTGCAACCTTTGTAATCTGTTTCCTTTTGGTGAATACAAGAAGGAGGAAGAAGGGGAGAGAGGACGTAGCCCGGTTTTGGGTGAACCTCTGTAACATCTTGTGTTGTGTGATTGCTCTGTTTATGTTCTGTGTTTGTTATTCGATTTTCGAATTTCCTCTTCTTGGCGCTCCGGATTCCTTGCATTTGGTATCAGAGGCAGGTTTCGATCCTCCGATATGAGTTCTGGAGGAGTGCGGATCGAGATAGAGAAATTTGATGGCAGTCGATTTGATCTGTGGAAGATGAAGATGGAGGATCTGTTGGTTGATCGTGATTTGTGGGATGCAATAGTGGATACTCCTCCAACAGAGAAGTCTGATGCGGAGGCTTTTGCAACCTGGACAAAGGCAGATCGGAAAGCTAAAGGTCTGATCAGGCTTTTTCTCACAGATTCAATTCTAACAAATGTCATGGAGGAAACTTCCAGCCAGGGCCTATGGCGGAAGTTGGAATCTCTCTACCAGAGCAAGTCTCTGGTTAATAAATTGTTGCTGAGGAAGAAGTGGTACAATCTCAAGATGCAGGAGGGTGGTTCCTTCTCGGAACACCTGACCAATTTCAACACGGTTGTGGGTCAGTTGATCTCAATTGGTGAGAAAATATCGGATGAAGACAGAGCTATTACACTGCTGTGCTCATTGCCGGATTCTTGGGACAATGTTATTGTTGCCATAGGTGGTAATGGAGATAAGACTCTCTCCAGTGAGTCAGTATGTGCTACTCTTTTATCTGAGGAGACCAGGAGAGGAAGCTCAGAGAAGACAAGCAAAGGTGCATTGAGTGTATCCAGATCTCGCCCTCAATGGAGGGATAATAAGCAAGGTGGATCTAGAGACAAGTCTCGGGGTAGATCCAAGAGCAGAGAAAGAGAGAAAGAGAAGAAGCCTGTACGTTGCTGGAAGTGCAATGAGGTTGGGCATGTGAAGTCTCAATGTCCAAACAAGGCTATTCAGAAGAAGGAGGCAGGGTCAACTTCGGGTGCTAAGAAGGAGACCGATGGCGGTGACATGTACATTGCGGCTGCTTGTGTTGCCCATCAGGATGCTGATGTGTGGTATGTTGATACTGGAGCCTCTTACCACATGACTCCTCATAGACACTGGTTCTGTGAATATGAGAGGTTCGCGGGTGGTGATGTCATGCTTGGGGATGATACTGCAGTGCAGATCATTGGTCGTGGCAAGGTGATGCTGAAGATGGCCGACGGGACCATGAAGACCCTTCCGGGGGTGATGCACATTCCTGGGATGAGCAGGAATCTGATCTCGGTGGGATCTATGGCGGATGCGGGAGTGTCTTTCAGTTGTGACATGCACTCATGCAGGATGACTAGAGGGGCGATGGTGATCGCCAAAGGTGTTAGGCATGGAACACTGTACAAGCTACTTGCTGATACAGTGGTGCCTAGTGGGGCCTTCATCTCTGAAGGCCAAGAGGAGGACCAGGAGGAGCAGTCCAGGCTGTGGCACCAGCGGCTTGGACACATCAGTGAGAAGGGGATGTCGGCTGTGGCATCTGGCCAGATGGTGGAGGGTGTGCCCATGTGCACCTCGAGCTTTGGATTCTGCGAGCATTGCCTACTCGGCAAGCAGAACCGGGTTAGCTTTCAGGGAGCAGGGACTAGGGCCACTGGCCCTCTTGATTTGATCCATTCTGATGTATTCGGACCGACTCCAGTCCCATCTCTTGGTGGGGCTAGGTATTATGTATCTTTCATTGATGATTATTCCAGGTTTTCTTGGCTTTACTTTCTCAGGTCCAAGGCGGAGGTTCTAGACAGGTTCAAGGAGTTTAAGAACCTGGTGGAGAACCAGTTTGAGAGGAAGGTGAAGGTTCTCCGTTCTGATAACGGAGGGGAGTATTGCTCGGACGCCTTCGAGCGGTACTGTACTGAGCAGGGGATTGCACGGCAGAAGACCACGCCGTACACTCCAGAGCAGAATGGAGTGTCGGAAAGGCTAAATCGGACATTGATGGAGAAAGCCAGGTGCATGCTCAGTTGGGCTGGTTTGGGGAAGGAGTTCTGGGCTGAAGCGGCGGCTACAGCTAACTACTTGAAGAACAGGACCCCTACATCTGCAGTGAAGGGGTGTACCCCCTTTGAGGCCATATTCAAGAAGAAGCCAAATTTGGCTTATGCTCGTGTGTTTGGGTGTGATGCTTACGTTCACATTCCAAAGGAGAAGAGGGGGAAGCTGGATATGAAGTCCGAGCGGTGCATCTTTGTGGGCTACAAAGATGGCATCAAGGGATACAAGCTTTGGAACCCGGTGACGAAGACGGTGACGTATAGCAAGGATGTGGTCTTTCATGAAGTCCGTCCTCAAGTCACTACACGAGTGGAAGAAGAGAAAGCTGCAGAAAAGGTGGTAGTGGAAAGGGGCATGGAGGAAGTCCCTCTGGAGGATGCTCAGATCACTACAGTGGCTGTTTCGGATTCAGATTCTGAATCTGATGTTTTGGAGGAGGTGAGTCTTGATGATGAATCAGAAGATGAAGTTGCTGATGCTCCACTTCTGAGGCGTTCAACGAGGGAAAGGAGGGCACCAATCCGGTACTCTCTTGGTGCGGTTGGAGCACAATATTGCCTGAACATGCTTGGAGAAGATCCCATTTCAGCCAGGGATGCGAGGTCGAGGGCTGATGCGAATCAGTGGGAGCTTGCTATGGTTGATGAGATGGAGTCTCTACGGAAGAATCAGACTTGGGGTCTGTGCAAGCTTCCAAAAGGGAGGAAGGCCATTGGGAGTAAATGGGTCTTCAAGCAGAAGGTGAAGGCTGATGGCACTGTGGAGAAATATAAGGCAAGGTTGGTTGCCAAGGGATTCTCACAGGTTGAAGGTGTGGACTACGACGAGATTTTCTCGCCGGTGGCCAAGCTCACTTCTATCAGGATGGTTCTCTCCATTGCGGCTGTGCATGATCTGGAGATTGAACAAATGGACGTGAAGACGGCGTTTCTTCACGGGGATTTGGAGGAGGAGATTTACATGCGGCAACCTGAAGGATTCGAGGCCAAGGGCAAGGAGGATCAGGTGTGCAGGTTGAAGAAGTCCCTTTATGGACTTAAGCAATCTCCGAGGATGTGGTATCAGAAGTTCGACACCTACATGCTGGAGCTGGGTTTAGAAAGGTCGAATTCTGACCACTGTGTGTATTTCCAAAGGAAGGGAGAGCACTTCACTTTTCTGACACTCTACGTAGATGACATGCTGCTCGTAGGGAATAGTGTCAAGATGATCCAACAGTTGAAGAAGCTGCTCTCTGCCAAGTTCGAGATGAAGGATTTGGGGCCAGCAAGTGTGATCTTGGGGATGCAGATTACCAGAGACCGAAGCAAAAGGAAGCTCTGGTTGGGGCAGCAGAGGTATGTCGAAGAGGTGTTGAAGAAGTTCAACATGGCTGACTGTAAACCTGTTGGTGCCCCTATGCCGGTTGGGGAGAAATTATCTGCGGAGATGTGTCCCAAGACACATGAAGATATTGAAGACATGGCTAAAGTTCCATATGCTAGTGCAGTGGGAAGCTTGATGTACGCCATGGTTTGCACTCGGCCTGACATTGCTCAAGCTGTGGGAGTGCTGAGCCGGTATATGGCCAAACCAGGGAAGGAGCACTGGAGTGCGGTGAAGCGAGTGTTCAGGTATCTTCGTGGAACTTCAGATTATTCTATATGTTATGAAGGTGCTGAAACTGGAAGAGTCCTGGACGTGGTTGGACATGTGGACTCTGACTGGGGAGGTGATCTGGATAGCAGGAGGTCCACCAGTGGGTATGTTTTTACTTTATTTGGTGGTGCTATCAGTTGGATGAGTCGACGGCAAGGAGTGGTGGCACTCTCGTCGACGGAAGCAGAATACATGGCTCTTACTCATGCCAGTAAGGAAGCCATATGGCTGAGAAGGTTGTGCTGGGAGCTCGGTTTTGAGCAAGGTCCTGTGAAGATTTGGTGTGACAGTCAGGGGGCTATTCAGTTAGCCAAGAATCCTGCATTCCATGCTAGGACCAAGCATATTGATATTCAATATCACTTCATCAGGGAGAAGGTGGAGAAGCAGGTAGTGCAACTGGGGAAGGTTGACACTAAGGAGAACAGTTCTGATTTCTTAACCAAGGCTGTGCCTGTTGCCAAGTTTGAATGGTGTGCTACAGCAGTGGGTTTGAAGAGGAAGTCTGGAGGAGCTGCTCTCATTTGCTGAAGGTTTCCACCAAGTGGGAGAATGTTGGGGTGGTGGATCACTTCAGGGCCTCTTGTTTCTCACACCGGGTTAGCCCAAGTGAGCTTAGAGGCAAGGGAGTGTGAAGCAGCCCCTGTATGCACTCTTGTCCCTCTGTTTGAGGAGAGGTCGACGATCGTCGAGCTCACGCTTGAGCGTCGACCTCAACTGGCGTCGAGCGTCGATCTCAGCTGGCGTCGAGCGTCGACCTCCACTGGCGTCGAGCGTCGACCTCCGCTGGCGTCGAGCGTCGACCTCCGGTCGACGCCCGAGCGTCGAGCTCTGCTTCTGGGCGTCGACCATCGCTGATGCGCCGAGCGTCGACCTCGGGTGAGATCGTCGACCTCCGGTCGACGCCCGAGCGTCGAGCTCGGCTCTGCGTTCGACGTTTTGAGTCGTTTTTTACTCCTGAGTATTTATATCCCGTTTTTCGGGGATTAGGGTAAGAAAAAAAAGGCTAATTTCAGAGAGATTGTCGGCTGCGTATTTCCTGAAGAAGACGTATACGAGGTTTATCGTTGGAGGCGTCGTTCAGGGGGGGTTTTTTCCCTCGGGTAGTTTTCTTGTTCAGAAGAGAGGAGAAGAGGTAGGATCGGATTTGATCCTTGCAACCTTTGTAATCTGTTTCCTTTTGGTGAATACAAGAAGGAGGAAGAAGGGGAGAGAGGACGTAGCCCGGTTTTGGGTGAACCTCTGTAACATCTTGTGTTGTGTGATTGCTCTGTTTATGTTCTGTGTTTGTTATTCGATTTTCGAATTTCCTCTTCTTGGCGCTCCGGATTCCTTGCACTGACGTCGTTCACAATAGAGAGGGAGTTGAGTGAATTTCAAGCGGAGAAACGATCAAAGTCTCACATTCTCTCCGGAAAACCTCAAAGCTCTCCCTAGTCTTTAAAGTTTTTTTCAAATGAAGGTCTAATGACCTATTTATAATCTTTTGGAGGGACATGATGGTAATTGTCTTCGGTGATTTTTTTGTTGTCGATTGTCGTCACCCCATTTTGATCATCAATTTTCACAAAATGACGGGAACGCCCTCTGAGTGGTCTGGGATGCCCGGGCAAGTTGCCTACGGCTGACGACGGCCAAAGACGGCGGCTTCCACCGGCGCATGCGCACACACATGGGGCGTGCGGCGCGCACGTGCGTGCAAGGGGAGCGTGCGTGTGCAAGGGGCGCGCGCTCTATCGCGTGGGCCACGCGTTCTGTCCCGCAGCCCACATGCGTTGCACGCCCGCGCAGCCCACACCCGTGCTGCGTGCGGTCATTGCAAGCGTGTGTTGCTCGTGTATGCCGTGTGTTCGGTTCTTCTCTTCTGTTGAGGTGATTTTGGGTCCCTTTTAGCGAACGTGGCTTACTCGGTTTGGGTTGGACTGCTTGAGTATTTTGATCGAAACCCAACCAATCTAACTTAAAAAATCAGGAGGAACCTCATCAAATGCCCTCAAATATCAGTGAGTAGTGATCCGCAAAGCGACGAGCTCGAGAATTTTTTACTTTAACCTTTTCGCCTCGGGGTCGTGATTTTTTGCTAGGAGAATTATTTTTCTCTTGTGGCATTTTGCAGGAACGTTGGTGCAGAAGCGTGTTGATTTTAACGTTCCCCTTTGCATGAGCGGGCGAGTATGACACTTTCCATTAGTTCGTGCGACAACCGTGGGGCGTTCACGATGGCGGCGGATTCTTGGATGTGTCATGCAGGGATGTTCTGCCCCTCGTTTTGGTGTTACGGAAGGACCATCGAGTCTGTTCCTACTCGGGGATGCAAAAGGACTCGGTGTCCGTTCTAGCGTGGAATCATATAAGGATTTGATGTCCGTTCTTATCTAAGGTCTAGACAGAGTCGTTCGAGGAGGAGGTCGAGTTGGTGTGGATGGAGGAGGAGGATGATGTCTACACCCATCCCGCCTTGGAGGTTGGTCCGTCGCGGGAGGATGAGCGCGTTGTAGCGCTCTGCCTTTTCCTTGGCGAGAGGTTCCGTGCATTGCATGGGATGCGAGGGTGTTCCATCCTTTGAATAGGAGATGCCTCGAAAGGTGGGGCTAACGTTGACGTCAAGTGATCACTTGCATGCCCATCGTGTGCGCACACTCTGTTTCTTTTGGTAGAGCTTTTTCGGGCGTGGCTAAGCCTGGTAGCTTGCATTTGCCCACTATATATCTCTTGGGGCATCACAGAATCATCCTTCTGTTTGAGCCTTGGACGCCCCGCTGAATGCTTTGCCTTTCATGCTCCTTTTGCTCAAACATGCATGTTTGACATAACGTGTTGATCTTGTGATTTTTACTGGGGGTGAGCGTCTAGGCTGATGCTTGAATGTGGCGCTAGGGGACGTTTGCTCCACTTTGTCCGGATGGCGCCATGTAACGGTCTCCCCAACACACAAATCGCAAGGACAATCGTTGACACCCCGAACATCCAGCTCGAAAGGGTTCAACTTCAACAAGGCTGCAACTCAATTTGTGATGAGAAGTTGAAGAACTCCATAGTTAAGTGTGCACTGGCTGGAGTAGTCTCGGGATGAGTGACCTCTTGGGAAGTCCCCGTGCTTTACGCTTAAGTGGAGTTTCTCTCATCAAAGGGATGCAGTGAACACCAACAACCCGCTCAAGGATGGAGAGGGGTTGAGAGTACTTTGTTTGCAGATCGGTGAGGCCAAACCCTTTCGAGCTAGATGCTGGGGGTCACGGCAGACATCCATGGAATATGGTGTGGGGACTCGGCCGGACCTTCCGTTATATTCTTCGTGATGAATGAGGGTGCCACACTTCTCGCAGCAACACTCGGGTCATGTTTATGGACATTTTGATTTTCTCTCTCTTACTCTTACCATCAGATCCGTGAGATGAAACCGCATGATCAGTAACCACAGACAATCAGTTTGATATGAACATTTGCAAACCAAATTTCATTTTTTTCAAAAGTTATTAATATATGATGGGGTCACCCTAAATTTATTTGCATTCAAGGCTCCGGATAGCCGGAATTCCCATAATACATATCACTTAAGTGGGGAGTTATGCTAAAAAGTGCCTCGCACCCGATCCCAATGCGATTAGCGCACCAACCGCCCAAAATCGCCGCACTCAATATCCCAACTATCGTGGCAATCGCCGCCATCAATCACGTGTCCACTACCGACCACCCGGTCATTCGCCCGCAGTCGCTCGCCCCCGGCGTGCGGCGGTAAGGATGTCGTGGCTGGCCTCGCAAATGGTCGTCGCTGCACCAAGTGACTGCGAGGCCCGTGGTTGGCCTCTCGACTAATCGTCGCTGTTACGTTATGCACTGCAAGGCCCAGGGCAAGACTCCCGACCGGTCGCCGTCGTTGCGTCGTGCGGTCGCAAGGCCCGTAGTTGGCCACCCGGCCGGCAACCGCAAGGATTACGACCGGCCTCATGGCCAACCATCGTCGCGTTGTGCGGTCATTATCAAGCAGCCGCTGCTAGTGGTCGCACGGCCCGCGTGCTGCCTCCCGGCCGCCGCCGTGCCAAGCGCCTGGCCTACCTCCCGACCGTTGTCACGCAAAACGGTCGCTCGCAAGCGGCCGCAAGGCGTGTAGCCGGCCTCCCGGGGGGCCTCCGTCGCACCGGGCGACCGCGTTCGGCTGGCCTCCATCGCGGTGTGCGGTTGCCGTCACACCGGACGGCTGCGTGCGGTAGGCATCTGCACCGTCGTACGACCGCCCACAAAGTGGTTGCAAGGCGTGCAGCCGGTTCCCGGCCGTCCTCCACGGTGCTGTGCGACCGCCCACAAACGGACACAAGGCTCGCGACCGACCTCTGGGAGGCCGCCGCCCCCGTCTCCTCGACCGGCCTCCCTCCTCCGGGGGCTCGCTTTCCGACCGCCTCCACTGGTCGGCCCTCCTTCACCGTCCAATCATCCCTACGCTATCTCCACCACCTAATCATCCCTACGTGATCTCCACCGTCTGGTGCACGAGTAACCACCTATGTAACCACCAACGTAACCACCTATCATGGGTGAGTGCAAATAGTCGGATTAGTGACGGTGTGCGCATGGAAAAATGTTATAATAATACGCACGTCAAGCTATACTAAAATGGTCTGCAATTAGCAATTTGGCGTGTTACGGTATGCAGATAATCACCTAACTACCATAATCACTCATGGGGTCTATAAATAGGATCGTATACCTCCCTTCATTCTCATCTTTTCTCCCCAAGGACTTCTCCTACGCACCCAGGAATTCCACTGTGGACCTCCCTGATGTTCGAAGCTGGTCTTGAATATCTTCAAGCACTTCGAAGATCGCTCGTGGATCTTCGCCCTCCTTCCGTTGTCTTCATCCATCTCTGTGCGTTCCACTACGCCCCCCCCCCCTTCGGTGTTGTGAACAACTTGCGCCCAACGCACTCAGCAATCAGCACCTGCGAGACAGCAACAAGCTCTCACCGTTCCAGCATCTGAACGTCTTTAGAAGTCCGTCCAGTCTCGAGAATGCGCGCGATCTCTGTCGTGGGCAAGAACAAATATTCAGTTTCACTAGTAGTACCATGTCACCCTTCGAACATCTTTTTCTCTCTCTTCCGCAGCTATAACGAGAAGCAGCTTGTTGCACTCGCATTCTCTAAAAAGTCCTGTGAAACAACACTAAATAGTGGAAGTTTGGACGGCACCGATCCGGCCACGAGATTTTTCACCACATTCACGAGTTTTCCACGTTAAAAAAGGGCAATGTTAATAACACCTCTAAAATCGATATTAGAAGACTTTTCAACGTGTTATTTTTGTCTTTTTTGGGGTGCTATTTGCCAATAAAGAGATGCTCTTAACATTGCCCTAAAAAAATCCCCTTGTCAGCTTCTTTCCTCTATAACTGTTTGCACGCTCGACCTAGAGCCTCGAGCATCCCTGAACAATATGAATTATTTGAAATGATTCATTGAGGGGCACGTGTCCTTTATTATTATTATTGATTGCTAAGAGTTACATCATTTCATAATATTTTAATTTATGGACAGGTCTCGCGACTCAATTATTATTATTATTCTTTAATTATATATAACAATATATTAATATGCGAAGAAATTTTCAAGACGAACAGTGAATTTGTAGGTAAGCTATTCACGCTTGCGTTTGGGGAATATAATATATTTTATATTTATAATCTATCATCATAAAAAAAGATGTATTGATGTAACGCTGAGGCCCATCAAACTGATCCTAGCCGTTCAGCTCATCAACAATGTGTTCTGCCCGTCCGATTACCCTCTCTCCCACAAGCCCCCAAATAGAGGATGGTTAGAAGGGAGGGAGAACAGCCAAAACGCTCGCCATTTGAAGCTCAGCGGTCTCGCACGTGCTAGCAAGCTTCTGCAGGGCCTTTTTATAAGTCAATGATGGCAACTTCGGCTGTCTGATTATAATTCTATGCCCAACATAGGCTTCAACTCTATTATATATCACTTTTTTCAAACTTAGAACACTTCCTGATAACATATTTTATACTTCAAATCAAATCTCTACTAGCGGATTTTCTCTACTAGGCTAGGCTAGACCTTGTGCTTTTCCTTTTTGAGTATTAATTCCACACAAAAATCTCTTTGTTTAGTTCTCTTTGATTGTTTATGCATTCATCTTACTCTCAAGTTGACCATCCGACCCGACTCAACTGATTCGTGATCGAGAGCGTCGAGTGATCCACAATAATATCATTTTTATATAATAGTTGACGTCTAGGAGTAACTCATGCATCCAAAACTCATGGTCTTGTGCCCGTGTCGGACCAATAGGTGCATGTTTTTTATTGCGAGCAGCCCGTCTCCTTCGGTAGGTTTTTGTCGTGCAACTTCTTCCTCAAAATTGCCGGTGAAGTTCCTTCTCGGCCGGGGCTCTTCCCCGTCATCAGAGCTTCTCGGCCGATACATCTTCTTCCGGCCAGTCGAGAAGAAGCTAGATCGCCATCCCATCATGTCGTGCATGTCATCGGCATATGTACTAAAACTTATGGTGCGCGTTCTCCCTCTTGATCCGCACATGTACTGCTTTTTTTGCCTTCTAAGAAGTGCGCAAAAGCGGTGATTGGGGTTTCTTTGGGCATGATCCATGGTTGTTCTATTTTCTTTCGTTTCTTTAGTCTTCCTTCAAGTTTTTAGATTTAGGCTCCGTTTGATGGGACTTATTTTTATCGGTCAAGCGGTTACGACCGCATGAACCGGACCTTAATTAAAGGTCCGGTATTAAGGTTCGGTTCATGCGGTCGTAACCGCTTGACCGGTGAAAATAAGTCCCCCCAAACAGAGCCTTAATATCATCTAGCCAAAAGAATTGGAATTGACTCCCAATCCTAATTCACATGCGCTTTGATTTTGAATTAAAACGAAAGGAGCGTTGATGCTACACCTCATGGTTGGTTCGGGTCCACAACCGAACCCGATCGGATATGATCCGATTGAGGAATTTGAAACCCCCATACGTATGTCTTAATAAGACCCATGAGTACACTTCATCCCATAGAACAGCAAGAAAAATAGAACAGCCTGCCCTTTCTTATTTCTATCTCCCTCTTCACAATCAGCTGTAATGGTGTGTCGTTGGTTGGGCTTCAACGGGGAGGCGCACGGCCGGCCAACAACGGAATCAGGTGGCGGGGCAGAGCGCATGCAGGTAGGCCGTGCATCCGCGGCGGCAAGGCTGAGTCCCAGCTTGAGTTTCTTCTCTAGCGGTGGTGGAACTAAGAAGAATCGTTTGTGATTCTTGTACGTTTGTATCTACTAATTGCATTATCTTATATTGATTTGTAGTCTAATGCAGTCCATCCAATAATAATAACACTAATAATAATAATAATAATAATAATAATAATAATAATAATAATAATAATAATAATAATAATAATAATTGATAGGGACTCTCTAATCCGGACTGCAGATAGCCAAAACACCCACCTCCTTTGATGTAGAAAGTGAGGTTGACCAAAATCAACCCCACTAATGCCAAAATCGCCGCGCCAACACACCCCACTATATTCATAACCACCCATCATGAGATGCGTATAGTAAAATCCTCCAACATAAGGGTGCAAATAGTAAAATCCTTCATCATGATGTGCGAATAGTAAAATCCTCAAACATGGGCATGCAAATAGTAAAATTCTTCATCATTGGGTGCAAACAGCAAACTCCTCGAACATGAGTCATGAGGTGCGGATAGTAAAATCCATCAACATGGGAGGCAAATAGTAAAATTCTCCATCATTTGATGCGGATAGTAAATTCCTCCAACATAGGGGTACAAATGATAAAATTCCTCATCATGGGACACAAATAATAAAATCCCCCGACATGAGATGCAATTAGCAAAATCTCCCATCATGGAGTGTGAATAATAAAATCCTCCAATATGAGGGTGCATATAGTAAAACTTCTAATTATAGGGAGCGGATAGTAAAATCCTCCAACATGAGGGTGCAAATATTAATATCCCTCATCATGAAGTGCAGATATTAAAATTCATCATCATAGAGTGTGAATAGTCAAATCTTCCAACATTGAGTGCAAAATAGTAGAATTTCACATCATAGGATGCAGATTGTAAAATCCTCCAATATGGGGGTGCAAATAGTAAAATCCTACATCATGGAATGTCGAAAGTAAAAATCCACCATCATGAGGTGCGAATGATAAAATCATCCAACATGGGGGGTGCAAATAGCAAATTCCTCATCGTTGGGTGCAAATAGTAAAATTCTTCAACGTCAGTGTACAAATAGTAAAATGCCACATTATAAGGTGGAGAGTAAAATCATCAAACATTGGGGGTGCAAATAGTAAAATCCTCTATCATGGGGTGCGAAAAATAAAATCCACCATTTATATGGGTGCACATAGCTGAATCTCGTGATGGTGTACACATAGTAAATTTCCTAAGAATATCCTGGAATCATATAAATAGGACCGTATGGCTCTCTTTCATTCCATTTTTCTCTCCCCTCTCCTTTTCTCCTATGCCCAAGAGAGATCCTTGAGGGCTCCTTCAAAAATCTTCTTCGCCTTCGAAAAAATCTTCTAAGATCTTCGAACCCCTTTAAGTGCACGCAAAGATTTCACGACACACACCTTCCCTTGCGCGCATTACGCCTTGCCCACACAACGCCTTGCACTCACCTTGCGCACATTGCGCCTTGCACACATTGAGGCTTGCGCACAATGCGTCTTGCGAACACTGAGTCATGCGCACACCGTGCCTTGCGCACTCCTTGTGCACACTGTGCCTTGCTCACGCCTTTGCGCTCACCGTGCTTTGCGCACACTCTGCCATGCACACGCCTTGCACACCTCTTACACGTACTCCACCTTGCGCATGTCGTGCCTTTCGCACCCGCACACTTTGTCTTGCGCATCCCTCACGCACACTCCGTCTTGCGCACCCCTTGTGCACACTTCGCCATGCACACGCCACGCCTTGCGCCCACGGAGCGCCTTGCCAGCAGTGCGCCATGTGCACGCCTTGCGACACTGCACCTTGTGCACCTTCCGCCACACACACATTCCACCCCGCACACATTTCACCCTGCGTACATTTTGCTACACACTTGACTCGGCAGCAAGCCCTCCGCTCCGCAGCAAGCATTCCGCACGTAGCCCGCTCAGCGCTCACAACACCCTCAACTCAGCAGGAAACTCTTCAGTCGAGAATAAGTCCAACGCTCCAGATTCCTTTGCACGCTATAGGAGACAAGCCGCAAACGTCGAGACGCACAGAGCGCGCACCTTCATCTTCCGAGCACCAACAGAAGACCTCAAAGCATCCAGAGCGCGGTTCTTCTCACTGCAGCAAGTAAAAGACTTAGCTCCGCGAGCGGTGGCCTGTCACCCTTCGAGCACATCTTTCTCTCTCTCTGGCAATTGTAACGAGCATCGGTTTGTCGTCATCGTCTTCTCTTCAAAACCTTGTACAACACCAACAAATATTGAAGTTTGGTCTGCACTGCCCCGATCACGTGATATTTTACCTCTTTTCGAGGTTTTTCACGTTAAAAAACTCTCTAGCCATCCGTCTCATTTTCATTAACTGTTTACACGCTCGATCGCTCCAGGACTAAGACAGTGCAATCCAAATCAGTTTGCATGAGCCTTAAATTGGCGGCAACAACAATAATAATAGTAATAATAATAATAATAATAATAAAGGATTGCCTAATGCTACCCACCATGAATAAACATTAGCACTGACTTCAATATTTGCTGGATAATACTGACGTTGGAGTCTCAGCAGCAACGCCGTCAGGGCAATTGAAAATAATTTAGGTCAGGCATTTTAATTGCTGCTCTACTTTATTAACGAAGCTACAGTAAAATACATCCCCCACATCTTAATTTCATTATTATTTAATGAAATAAGATTAATTTTTAATGGCGAATTAAAAAAAGACAACAACAACGTTAGTCAAAGATGGACGACATTCAACTTTGGGGTGCTACTGCTACTTTAAAAAACAGGAAACATAGGTCCCCAACTCTATTCATCTCGTGCTCAGCTCACTATGTAAGGAGCATGATATTTGAAGCATGTATAATTAATTCATATATATAAGGAAATATAGGTATTTGTAGGCACAGTGGCACACCATAGAATGAATATTAGTAATTGGATCATGAGAGAGACCATGAGGAATTTTTGAGAGAGAGAGAAAAGACGCAGAGGGAGAGAGGGAGGGGGGGGGGGGGGGGGGGGGACAGGAGAGAGAAGGAGAGAGAGGGTAGAGTGATAAAGAGAGAGAGATGAGTAATAAATTATTTTTATAAATTAAAATTTGCAAAATTTTATAAAATAAAAATATGAATAATAATTCATATTTTTTTGCGGTCATTTTAAGTACTCATATGTATATGTTTTGAAAAAAAAAAAGATTTTAGGTGCGTGCACAACCCGCTCATAGGCGGACGCCACCCGCAGCGACGCATCGAGCACGGGCTACGCGAAGAAGCTCGTGTGCATATATATATATATATATATATATATATATATATATATATATATATATATATATATATATAATTTAAATTTTTTCGGAGGCGGGCAGAGGGGACGGGCGGAGGGGCGAAATTTATTAAATTATATAATTATTTAAATTTTTTCGGAGGCAGGCGAAGCCCGCCGGAGGGGACGGGCGAAGCCCGTCGGGGGGCGGGCGAAGAGCGCCTGGGGGCAAGCGAAGACCGCCGGGGGAGAGGGGCGAAGCCCGCAGGGGGGGTCAAGCGGGCGAAGCCCGCAGGGGGGTCAAGCGGGCGAAGCCCGCAACGACGCATCGAGAACGGGCGGAAGCCCGTTCGAAGATGCTAGAATATATATAAGGGAATATTGCATATGCTTTTGTTGCAAAAACTATAGTAGAAAGAAAGCAAACTAAAAATACATAATCATGGAAGATACAAATTTATGTGATTCACCTCAACATGAGCTACCACCATGGGCAACAACATTCAGATGTTTACTATCAAGAACAAAGACGGTTACAAAAAATGAACGAATTTCCAGATATTTCAGAAGTTTCAAAAAATCAAGAATGACAAGTTGTTTATATAACACTATAAAAATTAGGATGACATGCCCTTGGTATCATCCGAGCGTGTAATTCAAAAGCCGCCTCTAATCACGGGTAACTGGATCCATGTGTCTCCAAGCCGTGTACCTAAGGCGTGTCCCCAAAAAAAATTCGGATAGGGTTGCTACCCCAGACCCCGTGGATCGTGATCAACACCAATCATCGTCTTTGAGTTAGAATGCGAGGCATATAATCAATAGGTTTCGAGAAAGTAGTTTTCGTGTACCAATGATCAACATAATCTTTAACATCGCGTCTTACGTAAATGATATGTATTGTGGCGTGAACACAAGGAATGAATATATGTTTTAATGAAAATGGTTTCAAATATAGAGTGAGTTTTAAATTGTTATTTGTTTTTAGAGAATGAAGTTAAAAAGTTATATTGCAACTTAACCATGTGGAAGTAAAAAAAAGGGCTATTATGACTAACAAATAATAACCAAAGATTGAGGTGATGGTATGCCATAATTCTTAGATTATGATAACTTTGAAATCTCAACTTTTATTAAGGATGAGGAAGATTACACTTAACTTTGGGTGCAAAAAATGGGTTAAGATTTTCTAGACTAATTATATGTTTCGACTGAGGAATAATTGAAGATCATAAAACCCAAATTATTAAATAATGGGTAAGATGTGGTAGGTTTGAAAGTCATGAAGACACCAAGCTTGCATTTGCCCATTTATGTGCTCTATCATAAATTATGATTAAATTATTGAAAGATGATGTAGTGATCCAACAAAAAATATCAGAGGAATTGTCTGTTATGATTCAACCTATCTCATGCAATCCAAACCTTATGGTTCTATCATTTTTCATGGGTATTCTACGAGTACTTTCTAACAAACAACTCTTCCTAGAATTACTCATCGGAGAACCTTAGATACAAAGTTCCTAATTCAATTCTACCATTTACTCTGAAAAGACGTTCGTGATATAGTTGATGGTCCAAATTATTACTTAAGCTCAAAGAGTTTTCCTTCAATTTTGATGTGAAATTCAATTCATTCATGCACCTCCCTTAATTTACAAGTATGTCATCCTCAAAGTTTGTCAGGAGTTATCTTTCATCAGGCTTCACTGCCCCCCAAAGATATCCCCACCATCATCAGATTGCTCTCATCAAATTCAAAATATTACAAGAACACCAACTTCTATTTGGTTCATCTCCGAACCACGCATCATACATTAAGAGGTTCGACTTTGATATCATTTGTAAAAACTCAACCCACAATATCAAAAGTTCGCTTTGATTCAACATTTCTCACACTAAGTTAACCACCACAATATCATTATTTGTCATAGGTGACCTATAAGTATTTCCCAAGAAGTCACTCATCCCAAATTACTCGCATCATAATATGCTTAACTACAGTGTTTCTAACACAAATAAATTGCTTACTCTGAAAAAGTTCCCTATATTTAAGGGTCCAAATTATTACTTTAAACCTAGAAATATTTTTCTCCATATCCAATATTAGATTTTGTTCTAAAATCATGTCATCCTATAAGTCTGTCACGAGCTATTTTTCTTTTAACTTCAACGCCCCCAAAGACACTCCCCTCTCCCCCTCAAATGATCGCCCACGTCAAATTCCTCGCTACGGATCATGCAAAAAATTTAATTTAGTAAACTCATTTTCTACATAATACCTAAGAAATATTTAGATTAGAATACGACATAAAATAAAATAAAATAAAATTACAACCACAATTATTAGATGCTTAAAGTGAAGATAAAATATAATTGACACTTATTTGTGTTGATGAAGATGCGCCCTTCATGACATGAATATATGATGCCACAAATCTAGCAAACTAAGGGAGATGGCGCCGACCGTAGACCCGCACCAGATGCGAGTATTGGCCATGCCCGAACCCACCCTAAAGCACACATCCCTATTATTATATAAAAAAAAACTTAACAGTCCAGCTACAATGCAGATCTTTTTTGATCAAGCTGCATGGAAACAATGTCTTCCCTCGGTAGGTTGTGTAACGACAAGTTAATCTCGGTTCCAGAATTCTCGCCCATTTGCTCACAATCTCCAGACAGCAATGGCTGAAAACTTTTCCTGTTTTTTCGCAGGGCCAAGTAGATTATTGCGGCCAAATACACCGAAATCGCACCGAAGCCGAGAATTCCACAAAAAGCTTTCAATGAGATCAATATTCGGCTTCCGAGAAGCAGTTTGATGAAGCCAGAAATGAGATAGTAGATGTTGATGGCCATGATAAATGAACCAATGATCCAGGTGATTGCTGAAATCTGCATTAAAAATGCGAGAAATAAGCCGGTCGTGATCGGAAGGGAGATCGTTGCCGAAATCGATCTTGAACTTACTGCGAGAGAATTGACATATGAACCCATCTTGGCCTTGCTGCTGGTGAACTTGAGGAGAGGAAGAAGGGCAAAAGGAAGCTCAAATGACAGGATCATCTGCACATACAGATTAAGGTAATATAAAACTTAGTGCCAGTGAACTTGTTTTGCGCTTTGAAGCTTAACTGCAAGAACTTGAGTAATCCTGAGTCTTCGCAACACTCTGTATGTATGGCACGAAAGTGACGCCCTAGCGATCTATCACTGGAGAAAGTTGGAGAGGTTCCAGAAGGATGTTGGGTCCTTAAAGTGGGTTTCTATGAAGAAAGAACTTCTGGAGGTGTATGAAACATTTTAGAAGGGTGGAGATGATTTATGGGCTTTCAATGAGAAAGAACTTCTGGAGGTGTATGAACCATTGGTGTGAAGATGGTTTTAGAAGCATTATAGATGAAGAGAATTCTAGGACAATTCATTTTTTGGAGGGAAACTTTGGAAGGAATTTTTATAAGCCTCTTGCAAAAATGCAGGGTAAGGTTTGCCTACATTTCATCCTTGTGGTGGGACCCTTCCCCAAATCCTCGCTGCGCGGGGATGCTTCGTGTGTTGTGTTTGGCTTGGATCCAGTTTTTTAGGAAACACCATGGATGTTAGTTTCTCTCTCTAGATAGAGAGAGAATATGAGAGTCATGAGAAAAAAGAGAAATCCTGGCCATTTAATACCTTTATAGGGAGAGAGAGCCATCTCTCTCTCTTGCATGGAAAAGAAGACCACCTTTTCTAAGTTATCTATACTATATATACAAAGATTTATCATCGGCCGTTACGATTGCGCGGTGTAACACCTGAGGTCCGCCAAATCAATCTCGACCGTCCGTTCTCTATTACGCAGTGACAAAAAAACTCATTTCCCGCGATAAAAAGTCCCGCCAGCCTTGAGCTAAGCAAGTCCATTTCACGCGACAGAGAGCCCGCCAGCATTTCACGCGATGTGGGACTATTCCTGTGCACTGAATTTAAAAAGGGAATTGTTATAAGCACTTTGGCTAATCGCACCACATTTAGCTCTTTTAACACTTAAAATTTGTCACTCTAAAAATATACCCGCACCGCACTGTTGCTTCCTCGCACCGCAGTCCTAAAATCCCGATCTTCTCCTCACGCCTCCTGACGCGTCGCTGGCTCCTCCCGCCTCCTCCAGCCCTTTCCGTCGCCGACACCGGCAGATATCAGCGCCAACGCCGTCTCTCCTCACGCTCAGATTTTACGCCTTTCAGAAATACGCCTTGTACATGCAATTTCAGGAAAAGTGTTCAACACGAAAGTTGTAGATCTCGACGAGATCTACAACTTTCGTGTTGAACACTTTTCCTGAAATTGCGTGCACAAGGCGTATTTCTAAAAGACGTGAAAAGTTAGGAGATTTTTGGGTGCGACTAGCCAATAAAGAGTTGCGGTTAACAATCATCTATGTTAAAGGACTTCTGAAATTTCTTTGAGAGTTCATTACTGCTTCTATGTTTAGAAGTAAATTGTTGCAATATTATTGGTCCTCATCGTGAATTGTGCCCCAAATATTATTGGTCCATATTATAGATGTTGTTGATGAAGATCACAAATATTTGAAGAAAAGAGTATAACAATTTGGACAACACATTTGATGGTTTTTTTGTATCAAATATTTTTTCTATTGAGTATATATTAATATTGTAATTCAATGAGAACTTATTTTAATTCATAAATTAAGTGTGGTGCGTTTATCTCAATTGCGGTGCGGATAACAATGTGCGGTGCTTTTAACAATATGTGAAAAACTGCGGTGCTTTTAACAAAGCGGTGCGATTAGCCAAAAGTGCGGTGCTTTTAACAATTCCCTTTAAAATATATATATTAAAAAGAAAACCCTCACACAATGTAGGCCAAGCCGCCACCAACGATTAGAGCTGTCATTTAAAATCGAAAACCGTAAACCAAACCGGGACTGAACCGAAACCGCAAAGAATCAGACCGAACCGTTCGCAAATTATACGGGTTCTGGTTTGAATTTTGGAACCGTGAACAACATTGGTTCGGGTATGGTTCTTTCATTTTATTATTCGGGCCGAAACCGGAACCGCAACATCGAAGTCTCAAGCAGTTTCAGGATTTTTAGACCCGATCCGAACCGGACCGAAACAAAACCGGCACTGTTAAAGTCTTACTTGCATACTTTCTTGAATTTTTTTTTCTCCACAACCAAACCGTTTGGAACGGTTTAAAACCGGCACTGTTCAGCGCGGTTTTGTAATTTGGCGGTTTTGGTTTTTAACTTTTCGCCTTACTTACTATATTATATAAAAAAGTTCTCTCTCTTAGTGTAACGCAAAATTCTTGAGTCTGGGCCCCGAACTTCGAATTCCCTCTTGCAAAAAATCGAAATGGGTTAACTTTTCCCCTCTGGTTTTTTTATTTTTGACCACCTTCATTCATTCTGAGAAATTAAATTTTGATTTTGGTTGAAACCGATTGTAACCAGACCGAACCGCATAGAATCAGACCGAACCGTTAATGACCGGTTTGATTTTGGTTCTTGTTGAACCGTAATCGTAGCCGTTGACATGGTAGTTCCAAAAATTATGTTGGAACCAAAACCGGCCCAACCAAATAAGATTTTGTTTCTAATTTGAAGAACCGTTATCTTAGATGTTCGATTCATGATTTTAGCAGAACGAGAACCGAACCGGAACCGTGACAGCTATACCAACGATAGAGCCCAACCGAAAGGCGTCCACTATTGCTGGCATGGAAGTAATAATTTATTTCAATATAAGAGGCGGTCGCAAATTATTTATATACAAATAAATTCTTCACTCCCACGATGTGGGACTAAAGATAATTGTGTATAAGGTAAGCTTCAGTTTAGGCAGGGTTATTTATTTTTTATTTTATTTTTGTAATTTTTAGTTAAGGTAGGCCGTAGCCATAGGCGTCAGTCACTCAGTTTTGTGCAGCTTTTAAAGGTGGCGTGGGCTATTTCTTTGTTCTTTAATTTTTTAAATATTTTTAATTATTTCATTTTATTCAAAAAAATCTAATAAATTTATATAAAAAAAATATTTAAGAAAACTCATTTTAGGAGAATTTTAATTTAAAAAAAATTTACATGATAAAAAAATATAAATATTAAGAACCACAGGGGCGGGCGAAAGCCCAGGGGGCGGGCGAAGCCCGCCGCTACAGCTCGGTACTCATGTACAGGTTGTAATCTTGGAAAAAACAGCTACAGCTCATTTACCGATCCAGCGAATCTCGCTCATCCTTTCGTTTTGCTCTAGTTCATTCTGATGTTTGGGGTCCTACCCCCTTTACTTCAAAAGATGATCATCGTTGTTATGTTATCTTTGTTGATGATTTCTCTCGTAATACTTGAGTTTACATGATGCGTTTTTGCACTGATTTCTTTCGCATTTACGTTGAGTTTGTCTTCATGGTACGTACTCAGTTCTCCACATCTATCCGCACTTTTCGTTCCGATTCGGGGGGGGGGGGGGGAGGAATACTTGTCACATGCTTTCCGTGACCTTTTGGCCTCCCATGGTACTCTTCCTCAGCTCTCTTGTCCTCGTGTTCATTCTCAGAATGGCTCTGTAGAAAGGAAGCAACGCCATTTTATTGAGACGGTTCATACTCTCCTTATTGCCTCTCATGTGCCTCCCTGCTTATGGGCTAAGGCCATATCCACTGTTATATATCTTATCAACCTTCAGCCATCCTCTTTCCTATAGTGCAATAGTCCTAGTGAGCGTCTGTTTGGTTCTCTTCCTCGTTATGGCCACTTACGTGTATTTGGTTGCTTATGTTATGTTCTTCTTCTTCCTCGTAAGCGCACCAAACTATCTGCCCAGTACACCGCTTGTGTTTTCCTTGGTTATAGTCTTGAGCATAAGGGTTATAGGTGTTATGATCATGTAGCTCGTCGTGTTCGTATCTCTCGAGACGTTACTTTTGTTAAGGACCGCCCTTTCTTTGTTCCATCCTCGCCTTCATCTCCTTCTTCCTCTACTCATATTTTCACTACAGTTGATGACGTTTTCTCTCTCCATACCACCGCCTGTGTCACCTTCCTCTGAGTCTCCTCCCACTCAGTCTCCACCAGGGTCACCGTCTCCAGTTCTTCTTCCCGAGTCATCTCCGCAGTCTCCTGACTTTCCCTTCAAGGTTCGTGCTCCTGCTCTTCCCGAGTCTTCCCCACAGTCTCCTGACCTTCCTATTCAGGTTCGTGCCCCTTCTCACTCTCCGCACTGTGCTCAGCATTATGTTCGGCGGCCTAGTCCTACAGATGCACCATCTACCTCTCTGCATCTGGTCTCTTCCAGTGAGTTACCAGTGGATGATCCTCCGGCACGATGCTACCCCACCCGTGATCGGAACCCACTCGATCGCCTCAACCTTGCTACTCAGTTGCTTGATATACCAGTTCTTGACCTTTCAACCCTTCCAGTGGCTTCTTGTGGTGTTCCAGAGCCAACTACCTACAGGGAGGTTGCCTTGATTCGTGACTGGCAGGCCGCCATGTCTGACGAGTTGAGTGCTTTGGAGCGTACTTCTCCTTGGGATCTTGTTCCATTACCCTCTGGGACAACCCCTATCACTTGCAAGTGGGTCTTTAAAGTAAAGACTCGCTTAGATGACACAGTGGAGAGATACAAGGCCCGATTGGTGACCCGTGGTTTTCAGCAAGAGCACGGTTGGGACTATGATGAGACTTTCGCTCCTGTGGGCCACATAACTACTATCAGGACCCTCATTGTTGTTGTCGCCGCCCATAAGTGGTCCTTGTTTCAGCTGTATGTGAAGAATGTTTTCTTTACGGTGATTTGCAGCAGGAGGTGTACATGCTTCCTCCCCCAGACCTCTTTATTGCTACCGGCCTTGTCTGTCGTCTTCATCGAGATCTTTATGGTCTCAAACAGGCTCTACGAGCCTGGTTTGAGCGTTTTAGTTCAGCAGTCCTTGCAGCGGGTTTTCAGCCTAGTCATTATGACCCAACTCTATTTGCCTAATCTTCATCACGGGGTCGGACTCTTCTCCTATTATATGTGGACGACATGATTATCACAGGTGATGATCCCACTCATGTTGAGTTTGTCAAGCATCACCTATAGCAGCAGTTCCAGATGACTGATCTTGACACACTGAGTTACTTCTTGGGCATCGAGTTCTTAGTCACTCCCACTGACTACCAGTTATCTCAACAGCACTAAACCTATGATTTACTTGCTCGTGCTGCTCTGTCCGACACTCGCACTGCTACTACTCCCACGGAGCTCCACCTTCAACTGCGTCCTGATGAGGGCTCTCCTCTCTCCGATCTGACACGGTACCGCCATCTGGTTTGGAGCCTGGTTTACCTCACCATCACTAGACCAGATATTAACTTTGATGTCCATGTGCCGAGTCAGTTTGTGAGTGCTCCCACAACAGTTCATTATACTCATCTGTTGTGTGTTCTTCGAGACCTTCGTGCTACTATGCCTCGTGGACTATTCTATCCCCGTGTAACTCTCTCCAGTTACATGCATATTTTGATGCTATATGGGTCAGTGATCCTGTTGATCGTCGTTCTGTCACCGGTTTCCGTCTCTTCTTGGACTCTTCACTCATTTCCTGGAAATCCAAGAAGCAGACAGGAATTTCTCGTTCTAGCACAGAGGCAGAGCTCCGTGCCATGACCACTACAGTTGAGGATATTGTCTGGATTCGTTGGCTGCTTGTTGATCTTGGTGCTGCTCCTTCTGGACCTACCACTCTCTATTGTGATAACACTGACGCTATCCAGATTACACTGAATCCAACCAAGCACTCGCTCTCCAAGCATATTGGTGTTAACGCCTTCTTCCTTCGTGATCAGCACACTTAGGGAACTCTTGTTCCTCATTATGTTCCCACCGAGCGCCAGCTTGCCGATTTGCTCACCAAGCCTCTGACTTGCGCTCGGCATGAGTTTCTTCTCTCCAAATTCTCGGTGTATGATACCCCGTGAATTTGAGGGGGGGGGGGGGGGGGGTGTTAGATGCACGCCATACTTATATATATAAGCCCATACCTCCTTCGCCTGTTATTGAGAGAGGTTAGGGCATTACTTGTTGGCTTCAGACTAGGCTATCGGAGGTTTCTCTGCACATTCTAGCCGAGTATGGACCGGGCCATCGATGAAGGAAACTTTTCCTAACAAAATATACACCACACGAAGATGACAGATCAACAAATTTTAAGGTGCTTCTTGTGCGATGGATTACACAAAACATGTGATTGCTCTATCAGAGAATGCTTAAAGCTCTCGTCAATAAGGGAAGAGAAGGTCAGAACCATTCATTCTTTGGAAGGAAAAGTCTTTGAGGGAGATTTTAGAGGGAAAGATTTTTGAGAAAAAAATTGGAGGGAAAGTCTTGAATTGAAATGGGCTTGGAGGCAGATAATATGGGAAGACCATTCTCGCTTATACTACCTAAGTTTCAAGCAATCTAAGATAAGGTTTATTGAGTTCTCTGCAAAAAAAAAAGAACAGCAGTTGCATACCGATGCTATGATTATCAGTTTTCCAGCACCAGAAGAGCCACCAATAATCGCTACAACTAGGCTTGGGACAATTGCTAAAGATCTAGTCAAAAGGTTTCTTTTCCATGGCGTAATCCGTAGATCAAGAAAACCCTACAAAAAAGATAAAAATTGATTACATCATAAATTAAAAATGATTATTAAAAATGAATCAGAGAATGACCTTCAGGCTATAACATGGTCTCTCTCTCTCTCTCAAACTTGTTTGTACTTTGAAGTAGATTTAAATTGTTAAACTACCAAGCCATTCACAAGAATCCTTGAGGGGAATCGTAAATTACAAAACCTTCATCTTTTATCAGCAATATAGAAAAGGCAGTGACATAAAAATCTTGGTACTCAAAATGTTGGTACCTAACTTTAAGTTAAAGCTCTCCCTTCTCCACAGTGAAAGAAATAAAGCTTCTTTTGAAAACAAAGATAAGTTATGCTTACTATATATTGTAGGGATTCAGGAAGAAAAATATGAAATATCAAGACCTCAGCTTCTACAATCTTTTAAAAGATGATCACTTGTGAAGAACTTGTCATGATATTTGGTTCTTTTTTCTCAACGAAATATCTTCAAATCATATTTAAATTAGGCAAGAGTTACAGGAACAAAACCTGCATGACATATTGCCCAGCATAAGTTCCTGTGATTGTAGAGCTCTGACCCGAGGCCAATAATGCAATACCAAACAGTGTTGAACTCCATTTCCCTAGAACATTCTGTTGACACAATGAGCGTAGTCATCAATATGAAGGAAGAATAGAAGCCTTTTATGAATATAAAAATGTGAGCTCAATCAAAATAGAATTGCTTACTTTAAGTAAAAACGAGGCTTTGTTGAGATCTAAATCATCACAATTAAGTTTATCTTCTGCACTTAAATTCGGTGAACTACAAACAGAGCCACTTAGAGAAATGATAGACACATTGATGAGGAAGGCCAAAGCAAGAGCAACACCACTTTCAATATTGTAGAACCTGCATGCTTCCTGCCAAATATGCAAATACGGATAAATATGGGTTGGCAGAATAAATTTCCTCCATCAAATATCCAACCAAGGGAGACCTAATAACGAAAAAACTCAGCTTACCATGTACAAGTTTCTATTTTCTACGTCAGTTTATCCTCTTTGAGCGCTTGCTTGGTGCCTTACTCTTAAGGCACTGGACAAACTCTTATTGACATCTTGATCTGTTTTTGAATCGATATTTCTCTTGCAAAATCTCTAGCGCTTGATGAATGTAGAAATCAAGAAAAGGAAATATTTTGTGCATTTTATTCTTCCATAATGGGGGCAATATATAGGAAATACAATTGACTTATAACACCGATAGACGATGTGAGACTAAACTCATAAACATCAATAATACTTAAATACTAATAACGCTAACACTCCCCCTCAAACAGTAGGTGAAACCTTCAGCTTGAACACACATAAAAAGAGAGGAAAATGGTGGTTGACAATGTGGGATAAAACAGCAGCCACCGAGGCCCAACCGCATGTCACCGGGGATACTCCAATCGGGAATAAGTCACACGACGTTGGTTCTCAAACCGACCATGATCACGTTGGATGCTCCTGGAGATGAAACTAGATCAACCAACAAAGGCCAAACCAACCCTACCAAATCGAAGGAAAATATGGGGAGACACAAACAACAGACGAAATATATGTGGAGGCCATGTGTGACTAAGGCAGGAGTCGGGAAAGAGGCATCCGAGTCGCCGTCATCACGAACACTCCCCCTCACGTGGAATATGTGCATGAAGGCATAGGCTATGCCTGGAGGTCATGTGTGGCTAAGGCAGGAGTCGAGAAAGAGGCATCCAAGTCACCGTTATCATAAACATTCCCCCTCACGTGGAATACGTGCATGAAGGCATCGACAATACTTGGAGGCCGCGGCGTACACTCCCCCTCACGTAGAACACGTGCATGAAGGCAGAGATCGCATGGAGACACAAATGAAGACAAACACAACACAACACAAGAAACATAAAAAAATAATTTGACATCAGCACCATCAACGACAAAAAAGTGGGCAGCTGGATCCATATCTTCGGTGAGCAGAAAGATTGCGCCAGAAAAAGGCCTGTCGTGCAAGAACAGCAACGACAGAGGAGTTCAACCAGAAATGGGAGCACCGGGAGCACCCAAAAGCTTGATCGGAAGGAAGAATAGGCTCAGAACAACAGCAGCAAGGGCTCGACAAGAAGACAGGAAGCCAAAGCCAGGATTCCTTGGAGAGGAATAGGCTCAGCAGCTGCTCGATGGGATGGAACAGGCGCAGCAGCGGCTCGACAGGAATAGGGAACAAGGACGCTGGATTGGATCGAAGGAGGAGAGGAGCGGTTCCGTCGATGAGAAGGAGAACATCAATATCAACATGATGCGGCGTCGGGAGAAGCAGAGACGAGAGCAACGATCCGGCGCAGACAAGCTCGGCGGGAGAAGCTCTAATGGAAATGATAGCCGACGGTATCGTCGATGCGAGAAGCAAACGCGCCGACGAGAGCTTGGATGAAGGAAGTAGAGCCTCCCATTGACGGTATCAGAGGTTGGTCCCGTCGACGGGAGGAGAACAAATTTCCGTCGGGATCAATACTGCGGGACGGAAGCGTGAAAAAAAATGGAGGGGCGGGAGCGACCCACAGGAGTCCTAAGCTTCGAGCGAGCGAAAGCAGGCTTAGAGGATCTCTCGCTCTGATACCATGTAGAAATCGAGAAAAGGAAATATTTGGTGCATTTTATTCTTTCACAATGGGGGCAATATATAGGAAATACAGCTGACTCATAACACCAATAGGCGGTGTGGGACTAAAACTCATAAACAACAATAATACTTAAATACTAATAACTCTAACAATCAAGATCTTGTTGGTCGTCATTAATGGATTTCATATGTTTCAAGCATGTTGAAGCTCTAATACCACATGGTACAGTGTATCGTTGAGAGCTATGGTCCAATAACGAGGGCTCAAACCCTAGTTTTTCCACAAAAGGACGAAAAAAATAAAGACAACGTGGTAGGAATGCAGACACAAGTATTCAGCAAACGGAGGTTCTAGTTAGGTAGGAGTAATTGACTGGGAGGAGTTCTACGCTTCTAGCTAGACAGGAGTAATTGCATGAGTACTTGATCGCAAGGACCGAAGAAGTGTTAGGATGGGCTACTCAGCAGGAGTGTTTTAAGTGATCGACACATCCCTCGTATAATCCTTCCGCACCATGTTCCTCCTCAAGTGGTGCAAGCAACCACCAATCAAGATAATAAACTCCTGCAAATTGATGCGGAGCAGAGACGATGACGAGTTTTGGGCCCGTTCGGGGCCAATTGGCGACTTTCCATATATGGTGTGTCCAGATCGACGATTGGACTCCGTGGATGCGTCTGGATTCGCGTTGCGAGTCAAATTCAAATATTAATTCATTATTTTATATTTTTATTTGATGTATTTGAGTGGTCCCACCTTCGGCCAATCATAGTCGTTGATGGTGGGATACCCTAGGTTGTCTTTTCTTATAAATAGATGAGTAGTGGGCTGATTATGGGGATTGCAGATTTTGGAGAAGTTTATCCCGGAATCCCGCGATCCCACCACGGTGCCGACTCCGTGCAACCCTAGGTGACGACTCCTAGGTGGTTATCTCCCAAAACCTTCCACCAGAAGCCCAAGCCCGTTCATGTTTTCAATTTCCTTACCAGGAAGTTCATGTGTTCAATTTAATTCATCATTGTTGGAAAATGATAATCACTGTTCATTTTCATAGTTTTTTTAATTTTCCCTGCAGTCGGCCACCCATTCCTCACCCCCACCGCCTGAGGCAGCTCGTGCCTTCCGCCTCCCCTCCTCCAAATCCCCCTCTTAATCCGACCCCTCCTACCCCTCTAAGCCCCCCATGTAATAGTTTCCACTTCAGGTCCAAACCACTACAGCCCCTCCACATCCCTCCCTACACTCGACAAGCCTCCAGCCGCCGGCCCCAATTTCCCTAACCTTTATCTTCCGTGGATCCACCACTCACAACCCTAATTATCTAGATCAGTCCAGATCTAAGAATTTCAGCCCCCGATCTGTCGTTGCCGCCACCCATACTTCATCCAATCGCCCGGATCCGCCATCAAACATCGAATCCATTCACCCCTTGCCCGGATCTACCCCTACTAGTCCGGATCTATCCATTTCTGGCCCGATCTCCCCACTTTCCGCCGAGGACAGCCGCCTCCACCATCATTACGCCTCTGGTTCCACCTCGGATTGCCGTACACACATCTCCGGCTTCAGATTCTTCAGTGCATTGGTTAGCCCACTATTTGGTGAGTTCTTGTTGTATCAGATTATTATTTTCAGCATATTTATATTGGATTGAATCTTGTACTTGTTTTAAATATCTTGCATGGTAGTTTTTTGTTTGGATAAATATTGTGATTTGCATGGTTTATTCGCCGCGTGCTCTTGCTTAGGCCCTCCACGTGAAGAATCAAAGCAACAACACGCGGCGAATAAACCCTGCAAATCACAATATTTATCCGAACAAAAAACTATCATGCAAGATATTTAAAGCTTAAATTTGCCCTAATAAAATATTTTGCCTTGTCGTGGATTTATTTTGCGTGTGATGTTTTATTTATTATCTAATTATGATCTAAGCGTCGGACTGTTGCATAACATGTAGGGTTAGGTCGCCGATTTACCGCCGCCTATAGATTCGTCCTGCGTCAATTGGTATCAGAGGGAGGTTGATCGCACTTTTTGATACGCAGTCGTAGAATCTATAGGTTTTTCATTATGTTTAAGTGTCACAATTATTCCCCTCCTCAATTTAGAGGTCTCAGGCTCACTTGCCCCCGCTCTCACAGAACCCCGTCAGGGAGATCCTCACATCATTACGACAATCATTCTCGATCGCAGTACACCACTTTCAGAGATCGTGTTGACCCACTGACACGACCCCACTATGCTAGAGACGATCAGTATGATGATTGTCGTCGTTCTTATCCGTAGACGCGAGCAGATCGTGTTGATCCTTCGACACGACTTGGTTGCCTTAGGAATGATTATAATGAGAATAGTCATTCCGAGAGAGATCTTGAGATTCAGTTTCGTACTGCTGCCCCTTCCTTTAACGACTTATCGAGTCCCGAGTCTTTCAATTATTGGCTCGTGGATATGAAGTATTATCTTGATCATTTTGAGGTATTCGGTGAGCGTCGCGTCAAGTTTGCAAAACTTAGATTTTTAGATTAGGCGATGACATATTGGGCCAGCGTAGAGAGGACCCGCGAGCGAGACCGTCGACATCGCATTGCCAGTTGGGTGGACATGAAGCGTGCATTGTGTCAGAGGTATCTGCCTTCGTCGTATTGGATTCGCTTGCTCGACCAATTATTTTCCCTTCAGCAAGAATCCATGTCTGTCGTTGAGTACAGGAACCGCTTTGATGAGTTGGTTGTGAGGAGCGATATCCGAGAGGACCCAGCCATGACCACTACCAGATTTCGGTCTGGGCTCCGATCTGACATTCGTACTAAGGTAGTTTATCATACCTCAGTCCCTCAAACAAACATATCAGCTCGCCCTTTGTTATGAACAGTCATTGAGATCCGCAAGAGCTGGTCGATAGGATTCTCATCTTGACCTCCGCAGTACGAGTCCCTCTCATACTGAGGTCACCATGACGCCTACCATTGTCCTGTCAGCCACGACAGAAGTGATACTTGATGCGGATTACTCTCACCCGAAAGAGGTGCTTAGCCTAGTAAGTGACCCATCTCTTGTTTTTGACCCTTCTCTTGTGACCCCGACTGAGAGCGAGTCTAAACGACCTACTGAGTCTGTAGTGTTGTCCCTCACCCACACTTCTTCAATGCACCGGGTTAGTTAGCACCCCACCCACAGACCCATTCTTGAGTGTAGCTCTATGTCGCTGTCCCCATTCCATTGTTCCGAGCCACATCACAACCGAAATCCTAGAGCCTGGTATTAAGCACGTAGTGGCTATGTCACTCAATCACGAGGACACTACCCCCCACGATGGTACTCATCTGGAGGACCATGACCCTAGTGATGAGTTCAATGACGAGCCCCCAGTTGAGCCTCCGGATGATCCACCACATCCTGGTGAGGATGAGATTCAGGTGGTCCCCGCATGTATGAGTATCGATTTATGGACGCCTCTTCCATTATTATCCCTGACTTTGCCCAAGTGGATGGATATTATGAGGAGCATCCAATAATTAGGGCACCACATGCTAACACGTCGCACTCTCGCTGAGTTTTAGGAGGTACCACATGCTGACCCACCATACGAGTTCTTTCTTTTGGGGGGCACGCACCACACTCGAGAGTTATGTCTTCTAGTTGGTGCTTACGATTTTCATTCAAGTGGTCGTCGCATTCATGATGACTTTTCTTACACCTTCTGGTGAGCCCCCTGATGTGCTACGTTTCCCGAAAAATATTTGGCTCTTTACGAGCTCGTATCTGAGTATCATTGTCTCTCACGGTCATCTGAGCACTTGTCTCATACGGGATGATTTTTTCTACACTCCACCGAGAGAGCCTCCTGATAGGCCCCCTACTTTGTTAGATTTTCATGTCATTATTAGATTTTCCCATAGAGAGCATGTTATGTATGTCGTGTTTAATTCGCATCATTTGCATTATATGCATGAGTTTGTTGAGTCATTCGTCCGTCATTTGCATTATCTGCATGAGTCGGTTGATCTATGTGTTCCTCATTTGCATGTGTCACATGAGTCGGTCTGACGGAAAATTCATAATAATAATAAATTTTATAAATCACAAGCAGAGGCTCACTGACAAGAGCAGGTACTTCATGAAGGCGAGCAGGTGATAGTGAGAATCTGCGTTGTGAGGCTCCGTGCGAGGCTTGTTAAAAGCTTGAGCGTTAGGCGAATCGATCCCCTATATAATCATGAGACGGATCAAAGCAAACACCTACGATCTTGATATCCCTGCAAGTATGGGTATCCACCTTGTATTTAGTGTTGAAGATACGACGTCGTACTACGAGCCTCGTGAGTATGTGGGCCCAAGCAGTGGGGACGTCCAGCCGCCCGCGCCTCTATTCTTGTTGCCTTGCCACCTTCATAGCCCACACACGTCTGTTTGCCACCACCACTCACCCACTTTTGACACCCACCCACCTGGGGACACGTTTTCTTTGGTTCTACCTACGGCGCCGCCGATCGCACCGGGATCCACCACTTGTGAGTTGAGTGTTAAGAGCTTCATGGAGACCAGACTCCACCAGTGCATTCCTACTACAGACGTTGGTGACACCTGGGTACTTGCAGTAGAACTTGATCAATTCACCCATGGACTTCAACTTTAGTACGGTCGTCTCCATTCTCCAGAGATGACAGTTATTCAGTCGGGGGATTTGATTGGAGAGTCCACTCTTCCATCGACGACACTAGGACGACTTCCGGTGGACCCCTTCGAGCCTCACCTGGCATACATCAAGAGAATTCTGATTCCTATTCATCGGGAGATGAATTCTTTCAAGCCGGGGAGATTGATACGGATCAGAGACGATAAGGAGTTTTGGGCCCGTTCGGGGCCAATTGGCGACTTTCCATATATGGCGTGCCCGGATCGACGATCGGACTCCGTGGATGCGTCCGGATTCGCGTTGCGAGTCAAATTCATATATTACTTCATTATTTTAGGTTTTTATTTGATGTATTTGAGTGGTCCCACCTTTCGGCTAATTATAGCCGTTGATAGTGGGATGCCCTAGGTTGTCTTTTCTTATAAATAGATGAGTAGTGGGCTGATTATGGGGATTGCAGATTTTGGAGAAGTTTATCCCGGAATCCCGCGATCCCCACCACGGTGCCGACTCCGTGGAACCCTAGGTGACGACTCCTAGGTGGTTATCTTCCTCCCCAAGATATTCCCTATCCCTAACCTTCATTTTCCCTCTCCCAAAATCTTCCACCAGAAGCCCAAGCTCGTTCAAGTTTTCAATTTCCTTAACAGGAAGTTCCTTTATTCAATTTAATTCATCACTCTTGGAAAATGATAATCACTGTTCATTTCCATAGTTTTTTAAATTTTTCCTGCAGTCGGCCACCCATTCTTCACCCCCACCGCATGAGGTAGCCCGTGCCTTCTGCCTTCCCACCACCAAATCACCCTCCTAATCCGACCCCTCCCCCTCTAAGCCCCCATGTAACAGTTCCCCCTTCAGGTCCAAACAACTACAGCCCCCTCCACATCCCTCCCTGCACTCGACAAGCCTCCAGTCGCCGGCCCCAATTTCCCTAACCCTTATCTTCTGTGGATTCACCCCCTCACAACCCTAATTCTCTGGATCAGTCCAGATCTGAGAATTTCAGCCCCCGATCCGTCATTGACGCCACCCATACTTCATCCCATCGCCCGGATCCGTCATCAAACATCGAATCCATTCACCCCTCGCCCGGATCTACCCCTACGTGTCCGGATCTATCCATTTCCGACCCGATCTCCCCACTTTCCGCCGAAGACAGCCACCTCAATCATCGTTACGCCTCTGCTTCCACCTCAGATCGTCGTACACGCATCTCCAGCTCAGGATTCTTCAGTGTCTTGGTTAGCCCACTATTTGGGGAGTTCTTGTTGTATCGGATTATTATTTTCAGCATATTTATATTGGATTGGATCTTGTACTTGTTTTGAATATCTTGCATGATAGTTTTTTGTTTGGATAAATATTGTGATTTGCAGGGTTTATTCGCCGCGCGCTCTTGCTTTGGCCCTCAACACGGAGGAAAGCCTAAGCTTGTTTTTGCCCTAATAAAATATTTTACCTTGTCGTGGATTTATTTTGTGTGGGATGTTTTATTTATTATCTAATTGTGATCTAAGCGTCGGACTGTTGCATAGCATGTAGGGCTAGGTCGCCAATTTACCGCCGCCTATAGATTCGTCCTGAGTCACAAATCCTCTATAATATATAAAACTAAATTTTCTTTCATAATTATCACAAAAAATTAGTTTACATGCAACAGATTCAAATTTGATGTAATGCATTATACAACATAAATCTTGCAGCACAACATAAATCTTGCATAGCATGTAGGGCTAGGTCGCCAATTTACCGCCGCCTATAGATTCGTCCTGAGTCACAAATCCTCTATAATATATAAAACTAAATTTTCTTTCATAATTATCACAAAAAATTAGTTTACATGCAACAGATTCAAATTTGATGTAATGCATTATACAACATAAATCTTGCAGCACAAATCTCAACAAGTTATTTCAACAGCATTTATTCGAAGTAACATTAGATTTACACATTTTAATAAATAAGACTAATTGTATCCACTTATCAAATTGTACATATCCAAACAACAAACTCTATTTTCAATTACCTCATTTTTTATAGATATCACTCCCATTGTTCCTTATATTTATTCATAATTTTCCTTTACTTATTTTATCACTAATTCATCTTAGCAATTTCATTTCTATCACACTCAATGCAAAAATTACATATTCCTTTATTGCAGAACAGTCTCGCTCATATATGTTGAAAGGGGGGCCCGGCCCATCTTGGGAAACCCGGGGAAGAAAGCCCACAGCCCGACTGCAGTCGGTGCACTCCAACCAAATCTCTCGGGGCCCACATCTTGGGGAAATCCCGAGAAGGCTGTTGAGGCTCGGGTTTGATCCAGGGACCTCCTTTAAAAAGCTCTTTCATATAGTCCTGATACCCAACCGAGCTGCATCTTGGGAAACCCGGGGAAGAAAGGGGGGCCCGGCCCATCTTGGGAAACCCGGGGAAGAAAGCTCACAACCCGACTACAATCATGGAGTCTTGATACCCATGAAGGAGCTTGATAAAGGAGGTCCCGAGATCAAGCCCGAGCCTCAACAACCTTCCAGGGATTTCCCCAAGATGTGGGCCTAAAGAGATTTGGTTGGAGTGCACCGACTGCAGTCGGGATGTGGGCTTTCTTCCCTGGGTTTCCCAAGATGGGTCGGACCCCCTTTCAACAATATAACATCATAGGCTTAACCGTGGTTCTATTAAATTTACCGTTTTAAGTCAATATTTAAAATAAGTTTACCTTAATTCCATGAACTGAACGTGATACTCTCCTAGATAGAACCAAAGCTGAGTGGAGGAAGAGGTTATGTCTGCATAGATAAGACACAATCAAATGGGGGAAAATGAATTAAAGGGAATTTTTGAAAATAGCTCGAAGAATTCTTACGGCATAACCATTGCACCAAGTAGAGAGATGGCAAGTCCGGTAGCGCCATTTCCTTTGAGTTGGGGGACGAACAGCCCCTTCAGTATTTCTGAATAATCCGGCTTTGCGTATCCAAGTTCAGCAAAGAAACAAGCCGCCATCGTTAATACTAGAAATGCAATAAAAAACTCCAGCTTCCGGACCTGTATAACACACTTCCTGATTAGAGATTAATACTCACCAATAAGTTCGCAAAATCATCCTATTAATAAACAAGAAGGCTTGTTCACTCCCTTTTTCTTCTCTCTTTGATCTAGATTATGATAGCTGATTCATGAAGCATTAAGCCAATAGAACAATTAAGTAGTCTAGCTAGAATTGAATCCTTAATTTGGTAAGTTCTATAGTCGCTGGGTCCGGTTATATTTTGAGCTTTTTTTAAAAACCAGATTTTTGGCTACATTCAGAATCCTATTTTGCATGAACCGAAATCTTAAACCCTAAAAATATCAATTGGACAATAACATACCCCGTACTGTTGTAGAAGTAGAAGCATCATAGTGCTTAGTCCACTTATGAGAACACCACACCATATTGGGATCCTGAAGAGCATGTTCAAGGCAAAGGCTGTTCCAATGACTATAAAGGTAGAAAGAAAATGCATTAGAGGTGAGTACAACGTAATTATCTCCATAAGATTGAATCTAAGAATTGCAGTAAGCTGGTCTCAATCCTACTCTTCTTAGAATAATGTTCCAATTTTTCATTCTTTTTGTGTTCATGTATACTCTATGAGGAATGAAAGTTTTATCTCATTGATGTGTGTTGATTTGATTTCCTTCAGTCTCCTTGGTTTTGGAGAGGAGAATCTCTATTTCTTTCATTATTCTCTTTCAAACCCATAATTATTCATATTATGAGTTTGAGGATGTTGATTAGAATTTTGTGTTTATAGTTTATTTTTGTATTGGCATTTCCGCGGAGCTCTGTGGCCATACCGAAATAATTGAGTAATCAATTAATTGCAAGAAAAAATAATTAATTTAATAAATTGAGAGTTACTCAATCAATTAAACTAATTATTGTTAGATATGTTGTATATTATGAATAGTAGTGTTAGCTTAGAATCATCTAGTGTGCTAGGATCACCCTCCCTTGTACATTATATGTATCATTATTTCAATTCTGAATACAAAAATTCATCATTCCTATTATGGTATAAGAGCGAAGGAAAACCTAGCCTCTGAACGCTCCTCTTCCCGATCAATCTCATAGCAGGGTTTCGATTTTGTAGCTCCTCTTCCCGATCAATCTCGTCACTCCTCTTCCCGGTCGATCCCGTCGTAGGGCTTGCTGGATCTCTTCCGTCGCAGGGCAGGCTCCCATCACTGGATCTCTTCCACGATCCCGTCGCTGGAAGTCGACGATCCCTCGCTGGAAGTCTTCGACGATCCCGTCGTTGGAAGTCTTCGATATCATTGTTGCAGTCGCACGGTACAACTCCTGTCGCATGACGAACACTTCCGCATAAATTCTGATCCCGTGTCGTCTTCTCCAGCAGTTGATCCCACGTCGTGTTCTCCAGCGCGCGTTCCGTGCCGTCTTCTCCAGCGATCCCTGCTCTTCTTGTCGATCTGCTGGTCTGCTCCTCCAGCGGTTTCTGTCTACCTTCTCGATCTTCTCTGGCTGATCCAGCAGCCCCGACCTTCCTCGGTTGATCATCTCGATGGCATCTGGTGCTCGTCCTCCTCCGACACATTTTGCAGCTCGGTCCGGTGCTTCTCGTCGCCCGTCTGTCCGCTAACACTATTGTCAGTGTCTTGAACACATCCAATCTGAGTGTCGCGGGTTTCAGAGGGCTCAGCTGTCTGGTCAGCAGCGTGTTTCTGGTGTTTCTTCCGCTCACTTTTCGGCTCCTGCGGAGCCTCCCTCGAATACCTGCAGGGGTGGAGACAGCCGACTGAGAGACAGAGGCGGGAGAGCGGGGCAGTGAAAACTGCTGGAAGAACTACTGGGCAATCAACACCTGATTGCCCAGTAGTTCTTCCAGCAGTTTTCACTGTCCCGCTCTCCCGCCTCTGTCTCTCAGTCGGCTGCCTCCACCCCTGCAGGTCCACCTCCGACTGGTTGCTGACTCTGGAGCGTCCTTTCACATGGCCTATGATGTTACACACTTTTTGTCCCGTCAGCCCATCTCCCGTGCCCTTAGTATCATGGTAGCAGATGGCACCATTCACCTCATTACCAATCGGGTCTCCTTCATACATTTTCATATTCCTGATGTTACCTACATACCTAAGTTATCCATGAACCTTATATCTGCCAGCCATCTCACATCCCATGGTTGTCTGGTTACCTTTGATGAGTCTACATGTCGTGTGCAGGAATCAGGATCGTCTGACTGAGGCACTCCCTGTGTTTTCCTTTGGTGGGTTTCTCTCAGTGGCACCACCGTCTTGGTCATCTCAGTGGTTCACGTCTAGCTTCTCTCATTAGTCATGGTTTCCTTGGTCTGTTTTTATTGATCGGCCTCGCTCATGTTTGGGTTGTAAGATCAATAAACAGCTACAAATCCCCTATCCGTCTAGTGAGTCCAGGTCTCAGCGTCCATTTGATTTAGCTAATTCTGATGTCTGGAGACCCGCACCTTTTCTATCCAAGGGTGGACACCAGTACTATGTTCTTTTCGTTGATGACTACTCTCGTTATTGTTAGGTCTATTTTATGCATTCTCGATCTGAATTTTTTTTAGATCTACGCTACTTTTTCTACTATGGTGCGCACACAGTTTTCTGCTTCCATACGCATTTTTCGTTCTGACTCGGGGGGGGGGGGAGAGTATCTCTTCAATGCTTTTCGAGATCTGCTTGCTACCCACGCCACTCTCCCTCAGTTTGACTGTCTCGGTGTACACACCCATAATTGCACCGCTGAAAGGAAGCATCGGCATATTATTGAGACAGCTCGCACCCTTCTTATCTCCTCTCACATTTCTCCTCACTTATGGGTTGAGGTTGTTTCCACTGTTATCTATCTCAGTAATATGCAGCCCTCCACTTTCCTTCAGGGTTAGTGTCCTGGTGAGTGTCTATACTCTCGACCCCCACGTTACACTCATCTTCGTGTTTTTGGTTATCGATGTTATGTTTTACTCTCTCCACGTAAGCTCACTAAGCTCTCTGCTCAGTCTGTTTCTTGTGTCTTTCTTGGGTACAGTACTAAGCACAAGGGCTATCGATGCTATGATCATGTTGCACGTCGACTTCGCATTTCACGTGATGTCACTTTTGATGAGTCTCACCCTTTCTTTGTGTCCATTGTTTCCTCGACCTCACACTCATTTGTTACTCTCTTTGACGTGCAGTTTTTCACTCTTCTCATCTCTCCGCCTCATGTATCCTCCTCTCTGGTATGTCCACCTGCTCTTCCCTTGCCACAGTCTACTCCGTCACCTCCTTCTCCCTTGTCGCAATCTACTTCGTCACCTCCTTCTCCCTTGTCGCAGTCTACTTCGTCTCCTCTTTCCTTGCCGCAGTCTACTCCGTCACCTCCTCACTCCTCTCCTCTGTCCCGCACTTCTCCCTCTGATGAGTTGTCAACTTGGGACAACGTCTCTCCTCTTCCTTATCACTATACTCGTCGTCGTCCTCCTATCTCCTCGCCTCCAGTGCCACAAGACTCAGTTCCTACATCCTCCAGCGAGTGCCCTGTGGAAGATCCTCCTGTGCGCCGCAACCCACCCCGTAAGAGGCGTCCTCCCGACCTCCTTAGCCTTGCTACCCTACCGCTGGACCTACCTACCCTTCCAGCTACTGCCTGCAATACTCCAGAGCCGACTTCTTATCGTGAGGATGCCCAGATACCTGAGTGGCGGGTTGCTATGTCTGTCAAGTTGGAGGCACTTGAGCACACTCGCACATGTGAGCTTGTTCCTCTTCCACCTGGTGATGTTCCAATTACTTGCAAGTGGGTATTTAAGGTCAAAACTCATTGTGATGGTTCTGTGGAGAGGTACAAGGCTTGGCTTGTTGCTCGTGGTTTTCAGCAGGAGCAGGGGAGAGACTATGACGAGACTTTTTCTCCCGTTGACCACATGACTACATTCCGGACTCTTATTGTTGTTGCAGTTGTTCGCAACTGGTCCCTATCACAGCTCGACGTGAAGAATGTCTTTTTTCACGGTGATCTTCAGCAAGAGGTATACATGCTTCCTCCTCCGGGTCTATCCTCTCCTCCAGGCCTTATCTGCCGCTTGAGGCGGGCTCTTTATGGGCTCAAGCAGATGCCCCGCGCGTAGTTTGCACGTTTCAATTCAGTCATTACAGCCGTCGGTTTCCAGCAATGTCCACATGATTCAGCTCTGTTCGTGCACTCCTCCTCTCGTGGTCGGACCCTTTTGTTACCGTACGTGGATGATATGATTATTACTAATGATGATCCTTCTCATGTGACTTTCGTCAAGCATCACCTTCAACAGCATTTTCAAATGGCTGACCTTGGACAGCTGAGCTACTTCTTGGGTCTTGAGGTCAGCTCTACAGATCGCGGGTTTCAGTTGTCTCAGCAGCGCTACACAAAAGATCTCCTTGCTCGGGCTGCTCTCTTTGACTCTCGCATAGTGGACACCCATATGGAGCTCCACCTTCAGCTACATCCGGATGATGGAGTTCCACTCTCTGATCCTACTCGATACCGCAAACTCGTGGAGAGTCTCGTCTATCTCACCATTACTCAGCCCGACATTGCTCATGTTGTTCATGTACTGAGCCAGTTTGTTAGTGTGCCTACATCTGTGCATTATGGTCATTTGTTACGGCTCCTGCGCTATTTCCGGGCGACGACCTCTCGTGGTCTCTTCTTCTCCAACAGTAGTTCTCTACAACTACGTGCTTACTCCCACTCCACCTGGGCTAGTGATCTTGTTGACTGTTGTTCTGTCATTTGTTTCTGTTTGTTCTTGGGTTCTTCACTTATTGCATTGAAGTCCAAGAAACAGACTGGTGTTTCTCATTCCAGCACTGAGGCTAAGCTTCGAGTCATGGCTACCACCGCTGAGGATATTATTTAACTCTGTTGGCTTCTTGAAGATCTTGGTGTCTCTTCTCCAGATCCAACTCTCCTCTACTGTGATAACACTTGTGTCATTCAGATTACTCTAAACCCAGTGAATCATTCTCTCTCCACGCATATCGGGGTGGATGTTTTTTTCCCGCGTAAGCACTATGGTCGGGCACTCTTGCCCCTTCCTTTAGTCCTTTCGAGCAGCAGAATGCAGATTTGATGACAAAGCCGCAGACGAGGACCCATCATGCTTATCTATTGTCCAAACTCTCGGTGTATGATCCCCCGTGAGTTTGTGTGTGTGGGGGACGGGGGGGGGGGGGGGGGGGGGGGGGGGTAGTTATGTTGTATATTATGAGTAGTATTGTTGGCTTAGAATCACCTCGGGTGTTAGAATCACCCTCCCTTGTACATTATATGTATCATTATTTCAATTGTGAATACCGAAATTCATCATTCCTATCAATTATTACGTATTGTAATAACCATCCTCTGTTCAAGAGAGCCTTCTGCTGCCGCCACTGGGCTTGTGAAAAATTGGATCTGGTGTTGTTTAGTGGGCTCGAGGAAGGGAAAGGGGCGGGCGGCTCGAGCCACTGGCGCTCAAGAAACACAGGCTCGACAAAAGCTAGGGGCTCGTGCACACAGGCGCGAGAGGCTTGCAACCGGCTAGAAGGGAATCATCGATGGAGGAGTCATGCCCACGTACTGAACTTGATGGTCGAAAAGGGCGATACAGAGACACTTGATGTAATAACCATGAAATCACGTTCACCAGAAATATTTTTACTTGGTGTAATAACAGAGACCCTGCAGCCTGTATCTTGTTCAGGCTTGGCAGAGTGTTAGCTCTACGACACTCTTGGCATTTCCCGGCTCAGTAGTCCACCATTTGTCGAGGATCGCGTCTGACCGCGCCCGCTGCTCTTGTAAATTGACAAATTGGAGTTTTCAACGCCCAATGGCTGCTTAAAATATGAAGAGGCATGGATGGAAGTCCCCAATGCGCATTCGGTGGCACTAAGTGCATGGAAGAAAGCTGCTGCCGGCAATCCCAGTAAAGTTCTGGCGATCAAATGCGTGAGAAGGATAAAGGCGCTAGAGCGCTGGAGCAAATTCAACGCTAAGGGTGAAACTGACACGGCAAGAAAACTGGAAGGAGGAAATTAAAATGATGCAATTGCGGCAAGCCTCCCGTCCGCTGGACGCATCTGAGCTGCAGACTCTCCAAGGCCTCGTCGCCAGCTGTAACGAAACTCGAGCAAGGATTGACGCTTGGTGGTGGCAGCGCGCGAAATGCAGGTGGCTAGCCGAAGGTGACCAAAACTCGGCTTTCTTCCATGCAGCTGCTACCCAAAGGAAGCACAAGAATAGGTTCTTCTCTTTGCGCCGGGAAGAGGAAACAATTGCTGATGAACAGCAAATTGAACAAGAGATGGTCAATCACTTTGAAGCCAGATGGTGCATGATGATGCCACTTCAGCCGATAGTATGCCAAACCCACCCAGGTGGGTAATGATGATCATGCCCAGCTTACTAGGCCAAACCCACCCAGGCGGGTAAATGATGATGATGCCCAGCTGCTCATGTCCCCCCTGTCGGACAAGGAAATAAAAAATGTGGTCTTCTCATTTGGCCGTAAAAAGACTCCTGGCCGACTCCCGGCCATGACGGGGTTACGCACTCGTTCTTTACCCACTTTTGGGGCTTCACCGTGACAGAAATAACCGCTGCGGTGCGAGTTGACACTTATCAAATGGAGAATAAATGGAAGGACACGCAAATCATGCTCATTCCTAAATGCGCCCAAGCCAACTCGCCAGAATAATTCCGGCCAATAAGCTTGTGCTTGTCAATTTACAAAGTTGTTGCAAAGATCATTGCAAATGGAATGAAGACTCTTCTGTGCAAAGTGCAAACTAATATCTGAGGAGCAAGCCCCCTTTGTGCCGGGACGCTTACTCTCAGACCACTGTATTTTGGCCCGAGAACTCCTCTATCGTATGCACACAACAGAAAGCAAGAATGGATATATGGCTATAAAAAAATACATGGAAAAGGCCTTTGACAGGATCAATTGGAACTTCGTTCTGCGCGCCTTCAATGCATTCAACTTCCCTTCTGGGTGGACCAAGCTAATTATGGAGTGTTACGGAGCTACACAACGTCAAGCCCTCATGGCGAGTCTACACGCGCCGGGCGCGAACATCACATGGCCCCACCAAGCCCACGGAGGAGATCGCGCCTTAATCGTTTATTTTTATTATTTATTTTCGGCACTTTTTATTTGGCGGACAGTTTGCGCCTTTATTTGCATCCCACTACTATAAGGGGTGTATGTTTGTGTTTTGGGACATCTTGGATGAATGTTGGTATTTTCTATTCCCTCCTAACTCTAACTCCCTCTCCTCTTATCCCGTTCTCTTCCTCTCTCCCCTACCACCGGCTTCTCTTCCCGGCCAGGTTGCCCGAGTTTGCATCAAACTGGTCCGACACTGTCGTCCCACCCGCCTCTGGCTGCCGGGTCTCTCGCTGCTGTTCCGCGCCGAGCCCAACAATGCCCGCTGTCGTCGCTGTTCCGCCTTCTCCTGGCCGATCTCGCGTGAACCGCGCCGATCGGGCGTCCGCTGGCCAGGCGTCTCCTTCGCGACACCCACGCCGCAGGGACGAAGCCGACCCCTCTGTGCCACATCGTCTGCCTGTCGCTGGCCCGCCTGAAGCCCGTTTTTGCTGTTTCGGCCAGATCCGCCCTAGATTGGTCGGGAGTTCCTTCTTTCCGCCGTTCCTCACCAGCATTGCTTCCTACAGGCTGCCGTACGACATCTTCAGCACGTGGCGCCCACGAATCGCTCCTCCGGCGACCCCCTCCCCGATTCCGCCTCCGACACTCTTAGCTGACGCATCGAGGCCCAGGAATAACTTGTCTCCTCCATGCACGTCTCCCTCCTCGCCCTCCACGCCAAGATCGACGCCCGCCAACCCCCTTCCGCCTCATCCACGAACGGCTCCACATGTCCGCCCACCGGCACGTCCATCCTCGGGGTGGCGCCTGTAGAAGAAGTGCTCATTCCTGATTGATTCTGTGCACTTCCTAAGGTCTATCATATCATATTCTGGCATGTCTGTTGACCCGGACAAGGTTCAATCTATTCGTGAGTAGCATATTCCTTCCGCTGTCACTGAGGCTCATAGCTTCCACCGACTAACCGCCTTCTACATGAGATTTATCTGGGGCTTTAGTACCATCATGACACCTTCACGAGCTGCCTATAGAAGGGAGACTTCCAGTGGACGACAACCGCCACTCGAGCTTTAATAGAGATCAAAGAAAAGCTGATGATAGCCCTCATTCTTAGATTAACTGATCTCTCTACACTGCTTGAGGTAGACCGCGACACATCCGACGTTGGCATTGGCGGAGTACTGAGCTATAAGGGTCATCCAATTTCTTACTTTACTGAGAAGCTGAATGAGGCCCGACACAAGTACTCAAATTATGATAGAAAGTTGTACGCCGTAGTGCAGTCGCTTTGTTATTGGAGACACTATTTCCTCCCATGTGAATTCGTTTTATATTCTGATCATCAGGCTCTGCGCTATCTTAATTTGCCATCGAAATTTAGGCATAAACATGTCAAGTGGGTCGAGTACTTGCCAGATTTTCACTATGATCTCAAGGCGCTATTGTTGAGAACAATCCTATTGATGCTCTCTATAGACGTATTCCCCTATTCCGCACACTGAGTGCTAGCGCAACTATCTTTGATAGACTGTTTAGAACTATCCTACCTATCAACATTTTGGTGAGATTTATTCTAGATTTTTGAGGGGCTCCCCTGAGCCCACTAAGGGGTTCGATATTGTAGAGGGATACTTATATTGTGAGTCTTGTCCCTGCATCCCCAGGACATCCTTTCGGAACTTCCTGATTTGGGAGATGCATGAGAGTGATGCTCCTAGACACTTTGGCAGAGATAAGACAATTGATTTGGTTGAGGATCGCTTCTATTGGCCCTCCATGAAAAGAGGTGAAACGTATGTTGTACTTGTACGTCATTGCGCCACGTGCCAGACGATAAAGGTTTGAAGCAGAATAGTAGACTTTATACTCCTTTTCCGGTCCCACACCAACCTTGGGTTGATATCAACATGGATTTTGTATCAAGCCTTCCTCGGAACCCTGAGGAAGCATGATTTTATTTTCGTAATGGTCGGTATTCGAAAATAACTCATTTTTTTGCTTGCCGCAAGACCGCCGATGTGGCCCAAGTGGCGGCCCACTTCGTGGGAGAAATTTTTCGGTTACATGGATTACCTAAATTCATAGTGTCTGACAGCGACGTTCGATTTATGAGTTATTTTTGGAGGATGTTATGATATAAGACAGATATGATCTTGAAGTTTTCTACAACTTATCACTCACAGACTGACGGCCAGACTGAGATCGTAAATAGGAGTTTAGGATCCAATTGCTACTTCCTTCCAGTTACTATACTACACTAACCGCTATGAGACACCTTCGCTTGTGAGTATATCTTGGTAGTGTGTTCTTTTTTCTTTATTAATTATTGGATGAGCATGTTATATTTACTTGGTAACTGAACTTGTTGCGCTATTGTTTAACTTTCCTAATTCTTATAAGTCACAATTTGCAAAAAAATGTAGTTGAAAGCACTCCTAGTGAATGTGATTTTGTTGAGGTACTCGAATTTGAAATTCACATTGTAATTAATTTGCTAAGCTTATATTATCATCACACCTAAAGTTTAATTTTCGGATTAAGTTACATTTACTTACGCATCATTTAGATTGGAATTGTTTGAGTCTGTTTTGCATTATCCACATAGGCAGGGGCGAATCCAGAGGGGGGCCCGAGGGGCATTGCTCTCCCCCCCCCCATTATTTTTCAAAATGGTTAATGGATTTGGAATCCTCTTGTCGAGACAATGAATTTTGACTACTTACACGTCAAAAACGGTGGCCAGAGTAGGGAGAAACAACTCCAATAAGATGGAAGCGTTTAATATTTTTTTGTTTGAGGAAGTGAATGTCTGGCCCCCTTGTTAAAATTTATAAAACTAAGTGACACATTCCTAAGGTGAGGGGAGGACATTGGAAAAAAAATATCGTGTGTTCGAAGCACATGAGCTTAGTGCATCGAGTGCAATCCATTATATTGCTAAACCTAAATCACTACATTGCTATTTCATTTAAAAAAAATTGTGCACCTTCATTATTAATTTCCTGGATCCGCCACTGCACATAGGATTGCATTGGCATCAACACACTCACGTAACACAACCTACCCTGCGTCAAAATGACTCATAATTACTATTGTAGGTCACTCGAAGCACTTTTAAACCGGTAGAAAACGAACTGTCTTGGCTCGGGAGCGGTCGAGGGCGCAAACAGTCAGAGAAAAAGCTGATAGCTAGCAAGAGAGTTTTTTACGTGGAAAAACCTCAGAAAGGGGAAAAAATCATGGGGTCAAGTCTGTGTCGGCCAAATTCCACTATATCTTGGTGTGTTACGAGTGTTAGCAGAGAACTCGAGGGCGACAGATCGCCTCTCGTTACTGTAGTAGGAGGAGGAGAAAAAGAAGCTTTGAGGGTGACATAACACCGCTCAAAAAGATAAGCATTTTCTGGACTGCTGGAGTCGAGAGCAATGTGCTCGGTGAAATCTGGAGTCTGCAGCTGATGCTCTGAAGTAGGAGCAATGTGCTCGAAGCAATCTGGAATCAGCAGCTAGTGCTCGAAAGCGGGAGCAATGTGCTCGACGCAGTCTGGAGTCTGCAACTTGTTCTCTGGTTGCGAGCGGCGAAGTCTGGAGGGATGTGCTTGATGCTATGTGCTCGGAGCCATGTGCTCGGAGCAATGTTCTCGGAGCATTGTGCTCAGAGAAATGTGGGAATGGCGGTCGATGCTTGAAGTCAAGAGCAAAGTGCTTGGCGCAATCCCCTAGGAATCTTCGAACGCTTGTTGGAAATCTTCAAGGGTTCTTCAAACACCTTTAAGGGTCCGTTCGTTTCGCAGGAATTGAGCTGCAGGAATTGGAATTGAATTCAATTCTCATTCCCGCAGGAATTGGAATTGAATTCAATTCCAATTCTACTGTTCGGCTGAATGCAGGAATTCTGTCACAGGAATTCGAATTAGCAATTCTGATGTTCGGCTGTATCCTGGAATTCAAAGTACAGAATTCAAATTTGTAATTTTTATTATAAACTGAATTGAAATAGCTAAATAAAAATCATATTTCAACAGAATAAAAATTAATAATCCACGCACCGAACATTAAAAAAGTTCAAAATAGTCTACAACATTATAATAGTCCGCACATAAAACCAAAAGTCCTTAACATAATCTAATCAATCGCATAGATGTAAGCGGAGCCAGGTCCTCCTAATTGGCATCGGTAAAACCATACATACATACACAAACACATACCCAAACCATACACAATAAGCGCACACACACACATACACAAACCATACACACACACACCACAACACCAACAACCATACATACATACAAACACCACAAACAAATATATACAAACACTACAACACATACACTAACACATAAACACAAACACATAACTACATACAAACACTTAAACACACATACACACACATGAACACATAATCACACATATCTACACATACACACATACAAATACACACATATCTACATATAAATACACACATTCACACATACACACATTCAAATACACACATTCACACACCAAAAAATACACACTCATACAAAAATAAATCCTACACATATCAACACATACATCCACACACAAACAAAAAAACACACACCTACATATACACACACACACATACAAACACCTATATATACACACAAACACATATTCCATAAAAAAACACATACACACTCAAACACATACACACACATAATCTATACAAAAACAAACACACACACACATAATCTATACAAACACACACACACAAACACATAAACACATAACCACACACACACACACACATAAACACATAACTACATACAAACACTTAAACACACATACACACACATAACACATAATCACACATATCTACACATACACACATACAAATACACACATATCTAAACATAAATACACACATCAACACATACACACATTCACACACATACCCATTTTCAGTTTTTTAAAGAACAATGAGTAGGTCTGAAGAACATATAGAACACAAAAAAAAAATTGCATGGAATCAGAACATGAACAGAACAAATAATGGCGATCGAAGAAGGAGGAGAGGATGACTCACAGTACTTTCAAGCCGAGCCCTAGATCGGAGAAGGGGAAAGAATCGGAGGTCAATTCTGGCGGAAGAAGAAAATCTGTTGCGGCTTGCGCCAGAGGAAACTAACGCCGGAGAAAAGTGAAGCCGGAGAGAGGGAGTCGCCGGAGGAAGCGAACGCCAGAGAGGGAGTCGCCGGAGGAAACGACTGCCGGAGAGGACTCGCCGGTTGGTGGAAGCAGTCGTCAGGGAGGAAGAAGGTCGAGCGGCTAGGGGTTGTCGAGGGATCGCGCAATGTTCTGGAGCGGGGAGGAATCACGATTTCCGACCTAACGAGGTCAGAAATCGCGATGCACGGGTTTAATAAAAGCAAACCGGGTTTCCATCGGAATTGCGGGAATTCCAATTCCAGCATGTTTTTTGCGACGCCGAACAGCTTAAATCGGAATTGGCAAATGAATGTCAATTCCGACCCCCCAATTCCGACGAAACGAACGGGGCCTAAAGATCTTTAAGGTAGTCTTCGAGCGCGCAAGGAGATCTTAGAAAGATTCCACTAGAGCTCTCTTGAGCGTAGGAGGCCACGCACCATGAAATGAGGGCCTAGGGCCCCTTTCATTGGTTTTGAGGGTGACATTTTCGTAATTATGTGATTAGAGAGTTTGGTTATTCGCACACCGTAACCATATAATGTGATATGTGGACACTCATTATGGGTGGTTTCATGACTATATGCACTCCCATGATGGGTTTATTGTTATGCACACACCCATGATGGATTATATGATTATGCGCGCACCATAACCATATAATCTACTATACACACACCGTCATGCGGATTTTTGTTATTCGCACCCCGTCATGTGGATTTCTACTATTCTCACCCCGACATTAAATATTTTACTTCGCACATATGTGTATTAACACAATTGGCTATGCACACACTCATTATGTGGTTTCGGTTATACGCATACCCCATAATGAATGGTTATACGGATGATGGGGCGTGGAGGTTGCACGACCAAGATAGTGGAAGACGGGTGGCGGGAGTTGAGCGGCGGCCAAGAATCCAGCCGGTGAAGGCTGGGCGGCGCGCGCAAGGGCGCTCGCGGCAGTGTGGCCCCACGGCGGCGAACCGGGCGACGACAGTTGCCGCCCTGTGGGGGTGGTTTGTTGTCGGCGATATCCATCGTACATCATTGTGCACGGTCACGTGGTTGTGATATGAGTGGAGTTAATGGGTTGATTTTGGTCAACCCCACTCCCCCCACTTTCTCCACTAAAGGAGGTGGGTCTCTTAGCTATCTGCAACCCAGAATTCCTATAAATTGAAGGGACCCGTAACAGTCTCTCTTTTCGTTTATATACTCCTTTGATGGGGCCAATAGTATATTTTCAGTCTTTATTGTTTTACCACGGTTAACGGTGCTTTAAAATCGTGCAACAATTTCGAGGTTTTTTATGCATGCAGTTTACAAGAAAGTATTTCTTTTGTCAAAATAATCACATTTTAAATAGGCAATGTAACATATTAGTAATGCAATAGTGCTAATTATTCAATTGGGTATTAAAAGAAATCAGAAAGTAAAGACACCTTCTGGGATGTCACAAGCAACTACAGCAAGTTCCGCAAGCAACCACAGAATAAGGTTTGGAACTGTTGAGTATTCTGCTCGACAGTGCTCAGCCAAATGTTTTCCTGTCAAGTATTATTGTCATAACTAAGCTCCAAACAACAAGCTACTCATGAAGATCAGTTGAAGTTCAAGAACAAAGAAGACCTGTTACTACTCCTAACTTTGCTGCCAGAGACTGAATGATGAGCGCTGCAACAGAAGCAACGAGGATAATCCAGAGCAACTGAAGGTTAAAGAAAAAAACACAAGTATTTCACAAATCAATTAAAAAATATTGACCACAGAACTTCACAAAATGTTAATGCGTGCACATGTTTTGAGAACATGTGATGGAATCATGCCACTAAACCAGTTAGGGTCTATTCCCGCCGACCACGGACTAATTGGAGATCGAAACGGCTAATCTCGAGCGGATCAAGTAACATTTTTTGTTCTTTGCATTTTTTTTATTACATTGTAATTTTGTTTGAGATAGACAACGAACGGAAAATTATAATAGTCCGTTGCCCCTCTCTAGTCTATACATAGAGGTACAAGCCTCTAAAGAGAGGTATTAAAAGTTGGAGCAAAGAAGCCAAACTTTTGATCAACCGGTGCAAAACCAGAACCCCCCCAGGTGAGATTGCCAACATCTTCCCCCATTCCCTCCCACCACCACCACCCTCCAGCATCCCAAAACCACACCAACAACCACCGGCCGGCCACCAAACATTCCCCTCCTCAAACACCTCCAAAACAGCCCCTTCTTCCCCTTCAAATTCCCTCCATTTTTGGTCTCCGGCGATCACCGGAAAATATTCCCCAACGACCTCCAGCAAACCCCCACCATCAACCTCCAAGTTTTCTTAATTTACAATTTGTAGACGATCGCTGGAAAACACATTCGGTCATCACCACCGCCGGAAACCTCTCCGGCGACCACCTCCAGCCAACCACCACCCCACTACCCCATAACTATCTTAACTACCACCCTCACTACCCCACCACCTCCATAACTTCTCACAATCCTAAAATTACTCCTAATCACCCATTCACCCCACTACTCCATTATCCCTCAAGTGGAGCCACTTGGAAGCCCCCCAACCGAGTCCCCCTTTCTTTCTCGTAACAACAGACGGCCCCCTCACCACACTCCACCTCTCCCACAAACCGAGCCCTACTCTCCCTCCAACTCTAGTGGAACCACCCCAAACCGAGTATGGAGCCACTTGGCAGACCCCCAACCGAGTCCCCCTTTCTTTCTCGTAACAACAAACGGCCCCCTCACCTGACCTCACCTCTCCCACAAACCGAGCCCTACTCTCCCTCCTCCAACTCTAGTGAAACCACCCCAAACCGAGCCCCCTTTCCTTCTCCTTACAGCAGCAGGCCCCCTAACCCCACCCCATCTCTCCCACAAAACCGAGCCCCCCCTTTCCTTCTCCTTAAAGCAGAGGTCCCCGACACCTCACCCCCATCTCTCCCACAAAACCGAGCCCCACTCCCCCTCCAACTCTCGTGGAACCACCTCCAACTGACCCCCCCCCCCCCCCACCCCCCACCCCCACCCCCACATTCAATATCCCAAAAACCAGCAACCCCTACCTTCCACCCAAGGGCCTCCAACCCCTAGCCAACACACCCCTCTCTCCCATCTCCATCCACATCAACCATACACAGCAGCAGACCCCTATTCCAGCCCCCGGAAACTCCAAACACAGCCCCGCTGACTGTTGTCTGTTACGCCCGGACGGAGCCCGGCTATTTGGGCGTCAATACACGAGATTGCGGAGGAGATACGGAGGCGACAACGGGACTGAACCAACGGTTCAGCCCCCACTCTCTGAAGACGGCCCTCGGGGGCTGAGCCAACCCGGTTCAGCCCCTATTGGGGCCGGGTATAAATATACCCGGAACCCCCCTGGTGGCAAGCAAGAATATTTCCAGGTTTTCTCCACACCCCTCTCAACCCTAGTTTTCTAATCTTCTCTTAGATCTCTATCTCTCTCCCTCTCTTCTCCTAACAATTGGTATCAGAGGCTCTTTCCTCCATCATGGTGACTACTCGAACGCAAGACGAAATCAGCCGCTTGGAAACCCTAGAAGAAAATCTGATGGGATTGACGGATTCGGTGGCCGCCATCGAGGAAAAACGTGAAAACCTCCACGGAAAGGCTAGAAGAACGGATCGACTCTCGAATGGAGGAAATCGTGGCGTTATTGACACGAAATTTAAAAGGGAAAGTCGTAGCGGAAGAGGGATCTGGCGGATCATCTGTTCCACGGTCCAATCCGCACGGGGTCGGCGGAAACGGAGGGCAAGGCGCGACGGATCGGGTCGCGGGACTCGCAGCGACCGGCGGATCTGTCCAGGGCGGCGGATCGAGCACAGGCGGGGTCGGCGCAGGCGGGATGGGCCGCGGCGGGTTTGGCGCAAGCGGGGGTGGCTCCAGCGGGTTCGGAGCAGTCGGCGCAGGCGGGATTGGCCCCAGCGGGTTCGGCGCTGGAGGGGGTGGCTCCAGCGGGTTTGGAGCAGCCGGGATTGGCTCCGGCGAGTTCGGAACAGGCGGCTTCGGCACAGGTGGAGGCGGCTCGGGCAGTTTTGGCGCTAGAGGTGGCGGCTGGCCGATTCCTCCATATGGAGGGGGGAGGGGCTGCTACCTCACCCGACAAGAGGAGGCATGCAGTGGGGTGGTGCTCCAGCGGCGGGACCGTTTCGTCATGGGTTCCCGGGCATGCCTTTTGAACTCGGGGAACCAAGAAGGCCGGCGGAATTTGGACAGGAGGCAGGGTGGCGTGGACAGGCCGGTCCCTGGCCGTACATGCCGCCAAAGTTGACGCGGATGAATTTTCCCAAGTTCAGCGGCGGTGATGCCCTGGAGTGGTTGCAGAAGGCAGAACTGTTTTTCAGTTATCAGGAGATTCCTGAGGGACAGTGGGTGCAGTTAGCATCTTTTCACTTGGAGGATGATTCTTTCCAGTGGGTGCAGTGGTTCTTGAGGGGCAAATTACGTGTCATGGACCGACTTTGTGGATGGATTCATCGCTCGTTTTGGGCCACTAGAGTACGAAAACTTTGAGGCGCTCCTACAAAAGCTTCGCCAGAAGGGTATAGTGATGGAGTACCGAACGGAGTTCGAGAAGTTGGCTAACCGAGTACAGTGGGAGGAGAAGACATTACTCAGTTGCTTTGTATCGGGACTCAAGGATTATTTGCGAGACGAGATCCAGTCGTACATACCTCGCAGCTTGAACCATGCGATCAGTTTAGCTCGGATACAGGAGGAACGGTATAACAGGCAATGCTCCCGCAGCACGACACGTACTACTACCACTAAGTCGGTGACGAGACGAGACTCCCAGGATCCAAGCAAGCCGGTTGTCACTCGACTGACTTGGTCGGAACTTCAGACGCGGAAGGAAAAAGGCTTGTGTTATAACTGTGATGAGAAATTTGTTCCTAGGAACAAATGTCAGAAGGTCTAGGTGTTCATGCTATATGAGGATGTCGAGGAGGAGGTGGACATGTCCCCCGAGCCGGACTTGACAGAGGAGTTGGCAGTGACTGAGTTTGGAGGCTCAATACAGGCGATGGAGGGCTGCACCGCCCCCCTCACTATGTGCATGGCAGGCAAGATTTGGAGGGAAAATGTGACGATCTTGATAGACAGTAGGAGTACCCACAATTTCATCCATCCTGAGGTGGCACGTCGAGTGGGACACGTGGTTGATCAAGGGGCGTCCTTTCAGGTTATGGTGGTCGATGGTAGCAAGATGCAGTGTGAGGGAGTATTGAGGCCGGTGGAACTCAACATACAGGGCTACACAGGGCGAACCGATGTCTACCTTCTTCCGATCAGAGGGTCCAATATGGTGTTGGGAGTGCATTGGCTGCGCCAGCTACGGCGAGTCACTTTTGACTGGGATCACATGACTATGGAGTTCTTACAGCACGGGAAACAGTTCTGTTTGAAGGGCCTCAAAGCATCTCCGGTTAAGGAGATATCTGTTCGAAGTCTTCAGCGGCTTGACGAGGAAGGAAGCATGATGGCGGTGTTATTGGGAGTAAAGGCGGACGACACGGGGGCATCTGAGGTACCCGTCCAGATGCAGTCTCTTCTCGATCAGTATACTGACATATTTCAGGAGCCCCGTGCTCTCCCGTCACCGCGTTTTCGGGACAATCAGATCGTGCTCAAGGGGGGCGGAGCCTGCCAACGTTCGGCCATACAGATATCCGCACATGCAGAAGGCTAAGATCGAGCGCAGTGTCCGGGAGATGTTAGATGCGGGGATCATCCGCCCCAGTACGAGTTCTTTCTCCGCCCCGATTATCTTGGTTAAGAAGAATGATGGTTCGTGGCGGTTTTGTGTTGACTACCGCGCACTGAACAGTGCTACGGTGAAGGATAAGTTCCTCATTCCTCTGATTGAAGAGCTACTGGATGAGCTACACGGTGCACAGCGGTTCACCAAGCTTGATTTGCGAGCCGGCTATTATCAGATCCTGATGCGAGAGGAAGATATCCACAAAACAGCCTTCCGAACACACGATGATCACTACGAGTTCCTCGTGATGGCCAACAGACTGACCGGGGGGCCGTCCACTTTTCAGGCCAACATGAACGAGATCTTTCGGGAGCTCCTATGGCGCTTTGTGTTGATCTTTTTTGATGGCATTCTCATCTACAGTGCCAGTTGGTACGAGCACTTGGCCCATGTCGAAGAAGTCTTTTCTATTCTCCGCCAGAATCAGCTTTATGCCAAACGGTCCAAGTGTTCCTATGGTCAAGAGGAGGTGGAATACTTGGGACATCTCGTTTCAGTCCAAGGCGTCAAGGCCGACCCCCAGAAGATTGAGAGTATGCTTACCTAGCCACGACCCCAGACTATTCGTGTAATGTGGGGCTTCTTAGACCTCACGGGGTACTATCGTCGTTTTGTGAGAAACTATGGCAAGATTGCCAGGCCTCTTACTCAGTTGCTGCAAAAAGACGCCTTCCTCTGGCAGGAGGAGGCTGAGGAGGCCTTCCAGGCGCTCAAGAGGGCGATGACGACGACGCCGGTACTCGCACTTCCAGATTTCAGCAAAGAGTTTGTCGTGGAGGCCGATGCTTCCGGAGTGGGGCTCGGGGCTGTGCTAATGCAGGAGGGGCGGCCCATAGCCTTCTACAGCAAGGTGTTAGCCCCTCGGATGCTAGGGTTGTCCACGTATGAGAAGGAGATGTTAGCGGTGATTCATGTTGTGGCGCTGTGGCGGCCTTACCTGTTGGGACGACACTTCAAGATCCGGACGGATCATCAGAGTCTCAAACACTTCTTGGAGCAGCGGGTCTCTTCACCTCTCCAACAGAAGTGGGTGACCAAACTTCTGGGATATGATTATGAGATTGTCTACCGGCAAGGGAAGGATAACCGGATTGTTGATGCGTTGTCTCGCTTGCCTGAGGGTGGCCTTGCCCAGATTTCTACACCATTGTTAGATTCCATTGACGAGATCAAGGATGAGGTGCAGCGTGATCGCGAGTTGCAGACTATTGTGGAGGATCTGCGACAGGCGCGCGCGACAGCTCCGGGCTACCATCTTCAGAATGACAGGTTGTACTATCAGGGTGGCGTGGTCAGTCCCTCACAATCTTCTTGGAGGACGGTCATGATGCATGAGTTCCATTCATCGCCGACGGGTGGTCACGCCGGTGTTCTTCGCACTCTTCAGCGAGCACGAGCCAATGTATTCTGGAAAGGGATGCGCCGGGATTTCCAGCTATTTGTTCAGCAGTGTGACACTTGCCAGCGCCAGAAATATGAGACCACTTCCCCAGCCGGGTTACTTACGCCCTTGGAGATTCCGCACCAGATTTGGGATACTGTCTCCATGGATTTCATTGACGGTCTGCCCAAGTCTAAGGGCAAGTCCGTCATCTTGGTGGTGGTCGATAAGTTGTCCAAATACGGACATTTCCTCGCGCTGAGCCATCCGTACACCGGCGAATCTGTCGCAGCTATTTTTGCTCGCGAAAATGTCCGCCTTCATGGCATACCTCAGGCGATCATCCCAGATCGTGATCCAACGTTCGTTGGCAACTTTTGGAAGGAGCTCTTTCGTTTACAAGGAACCTCTTTACGTTTCAGCATGGCTCACCATCCACAGTCAGATGGCCAGACAGAGGTACTCAATCGGGGTGTGGAGACATACCTCCGCTGCTTCGTTATGGATGAGCCACACAGTTGGACGAGTTGGTTGCATTGGGCTGAATACTGTTACAACACTTCCTACCATTCGGACAGCAGGCTAACCCCCTTTGAGGTCGTGTACGGTCGTCCTCCTCCTTCACTGAGCAGTTATGAGCCGAGTAGTACGGCGTTGGCCGCGGTTGACCGTGCACTCCGTGATCGTGACCGCACACTCCCACTTTGCGTAGGGGTGCAAACGAGTCGAGCTCTAGTCGAGCTTGGCAAAATTTCCAAGCTCGAGCTCGAGCTTTTCATTTCGAGCTTGAGCTCGAGCTCGACGAGCTCATTTATCCCAGCTCGAGCTCGAGCTCAATGCCAAATTATCGAGCTCGAGCTGGAGCAGCTCGCGAGCTTTTTAGCTCATGAGCTTTATTTTCTTTTTTTTTATATTTTTTTTTTTCATATTTTTTATATATATATTTTTAAAAAATTGGAATAAAAAGCTCGCGAGCCGGCTCGCGAGCTCATGAACATTAATATTCGAGCTCGAGCTCGAGCTCCACAGGCTTGAGCTCGAGTCGAGCTTTTTTCGAGCCGGCTCATCGAGCTTTTTTCGAGCCGGCTCATCGAGCTTTCGAGCCGGCTCAACTCAACTTGCACCCCTAACTTTGCGCGAGAATCTCCGGACAGCGCAGGATCGCATGAAGGCACAGGATGACAAGCATCGGACAGAGCGAGAGTTTCAGGTGGGGGATGAGGTCTTTCTAAACCCTACTAACTCCGACGACTCATCCAGCCCACGGTAGAAATCCAGTTTCAGCGCCTGCTCCGATCGATCGCTGCTTCGCTCTGTTTGATCGATCATGTGCTTCCTTGCCTGCGCCTGTACCTATTTCCTGCGATTCAGTGCTTCTCATTGCCACCCGCCTATTTCTGCAATCTAGCGCGCCTCTTTTTTACGCATACGACTGATTTCTACATGTCGGCATGCCGCTCGTTCTTCCCTGTGTTGCAGCCCCGATGGCCTCACTTTACTCTCTGCAGCCCACTATTTCTCGCTTCAATCTGTTGCCTTCGTCGGGTTATAGTTCGTCGGTGCACCCGGTTCCTCGTCATCCGGCGCACACCACTGCTATGTCAGGCGCGCCTCGTCGCCAGCCGGTCCGCTGTCACTACTGCCAGTGTATTGGACACATCAACTCTAAGTGCCGCAAGCTTCTGCGGGCTCAACAATCCGGTCAGCAGTGTGCTCCCGGTGCACCTTTTGCTCATTTTTCGGCCACAATGCAGTCTTTCTCTGTATCTGAGCTTACTCAGCTGATTGTACAGCAATTCTCCCAGCAGACTTCACTGCCTCACTCATCTCCGTTGGCTGCCTCCGCCCCTGCAGGTATCTCCCCATCCAACTGGTTGCTTGACTCTGGAGCCTCCTTTCACATGACCTATGATGTCACCCACCTCTTGTTCTGTCAGACCATCTCATCTGCCCCTAGTATCATGGTAGCAGATGGCACCATTCACCCCATCACCAGCTGTGGCCTCCTTCACACCAGCCATTTTCATGTTCCTGATATTGCATACATACTCGGGTTATCCATGAACCTCATATCCGCCAGTCAGCTAACATCCTACGGTTGTCTTGTTACCTTCGATAAGTTTACATACAGTGTGCAGGATCGTTTGACTGGGGCACTCCTTGGGCGTTGCGGGGTATACGTCCTTGATCGTCACCACCTTCCATCCACTTCATCGTCACCTGCAGCTTTCTCCCTTTATCTTCCTTCAGTGGGTTTCCGTCAGTGGCATCACCGTCTTAATCATCTCAGTGGTTCACGCCTAGCTTCCCTCATCAGTCATGAATTCCTTGGTCGTGTTCATGTTGATCAGTCCCACTCTTGTACGGGTTGTAAGCTCGGTAAACAGCTACACCTCTCATATCCGTCCAGTGAGTCTAGGTCTCAGCGTCCTTTTGATCTAGTTCATTCTGATGTTTGGAGTCCCGCACATTTTGCATCCAAGGGTGGATACCAGTATTATGTTATTTTTGTTGATGATTATTCAAGTTATTGTTGGGTGTACTTTATGCATTCTCGCTCTTAGTTCTTCCATATTTATGTCACTTTTTTTGCTATGGTGCGCACACAGTTCTCTGACTTCATGTGCATTTTTCGTTCTGATTCAGGGGGAGTACCTTTCTCATGCTTTTAGAGATTTGCTACCTACCCATGACACTCTTCCTCAGCATGCATGTCCCGGTGCTCATGCTCAGAATGACACCGCTGAAAGGAAGCATCGCCACATTATTGAGACAGCTCGCACCCTTCTTATCTCCTCCTACGTTCCTCCTCATTTTTGGGTTGAGCCTGTTTCCACCGTTGTCTATCATATTAACCTGCAGCCTTCTACTTTCCTTCAGGGACAGAGTCCTGTTGAGTGTCTGTACTATCGACCCCCACGTTACACTCATCTTCGTGTTTTTGGATGTCGGCGTTATGTTCTTCTACCGCCACGTGAGCGTACCAAGCACTTTGCTCAGTCTGTTCTTTGTGTCTTTCTTGGGTACAGTGTTGAGCACAAGGGCTATCAATATTATGACTCTGTTGCATGTCGACTTCGCATCTCACGTGATGTCACTTTTGATGAGTCTCACCCTTTTTTCATGTCCTCTGTTTCCTCGACCTCACACTCATACATTACTCCCTCTGACGTGCAGTTTCTCACTATTCTCATCTCTCCGCCTCATGTATCCTTCCCTCCGGTATGTCCACCGCCTCTTCCTTTGCCATAGTCTACTCTATCACCTTCTTCTCCCTTGTCGCAGCATACTTCGTCTCCTCGTTCCTTGTCGCAGTCTACTCTGTCACCTCCTCACTCCTCTCTTCTGTCACACACTTCTCCCTCCGATGAGCTGTCCACTAGGGACTGTGTCTCTCCTCTTTATTATCACTATACTCGTCGTCCTCCTATCTCCTCGCCTCCGGTACCCCCAGACTCAGTGTCTACCTCCTCCAGCGAGTGTCATATGGATGATCCTCCTGTACGCCGCAACCCACCTCGTAAGAGGCGTCCTCCTGACAGCCTTAGCCTCGTTGGACCTACTTGCCCTTCCTACTAATGTCTGCAGTACTCCAGAGCCGACTTACTACCGTGAGACTGCCCAGATACTTGAGTGACAGGTTGCTATGTCCGTTGAGTTGGAGGCGCATGAGCACACTCGTACATGAGAGCTTGTTCCTCTTCCACCTGGTACTGTTCCTATTACTTGCAAGTGGGTTTTTAAGGTCAAGACTTGCTCTGATGGTTCTGTGGAGAGGTACAAGGCTCGGCTAGTTGCTTGTGGTTTTCAGCAGGAGCATGATAGAAACGGCTACTCCTACAAGAGAAAAGAACGAACCTGAGTAATGATCTCGATGCCCTAGGGAGTCCGCCTGACTCCCCACATATACCCGGCCTTCAAGAGGACCGACCGGGCCCGCCAATACGGATTAGGAGCGTGATGGGACTGAACCGGATGGTTCAGTCCTGCGGTTCATTGCCCCGTGCCGATGATAAACCAAGCCGAAACGTCCCGGGGTCATATCATTCCCGCCATCTTCGAAAAATTGCTTGTCCTCAAGCTGGAATTCTGGATAAGTCTCTTTGAGCTCCTCGTACTCCACCCAAGTGCGATCAGATTCGGCCATGCCCTTCCAATGGATCAACAGCCGCACGATGGGTTTCCCGTGTACCGTCTTAACCCTTGCTTCCACTACACGCTCTGGTTGTGGCCGAACTTCGCCGAGCTCGGTAACTTCCGGTAAGGGGCTAACCAAGGGGGCATTCCTCAAGGACGCCTTCCTGAGCACGGAGACATGAAAAGTGGGATGAATCCGCGAGTCCGACGGAAGCTCCAAGGTGTAAGCTACTGCCCCGACCCTATGCAATATCCGAAAGGGCCCGTGGTAGCGGGGGGCTAACTTCTGGTTCTTCACGCCCGCAACTGACAGTTGCCGGTAGGGTTGTAACTTGAGATATACCCAATCGCCTTCTTCGAAATGTTGTTCCCGTCGGTGCCTGTCTGCTTGGGTTTTCATTTGTTGTTGTGCCCTCTGGAGATTCTCCTTCAGCTGGTTTAGGATGTCGTCCCGTTGCCGCAACACAGAATCCACTTCCGGGACCACAGATGACCCTTTCTCGTAATGTCGTAGTGTAGGCGGTGTCCTGCCGTACAAGCTCTCGAAGGGCGTCATCCTGGCGGCCGTTTGGTAGGCCGTATTATACCAGTACTCCGCCCAATGGAGCCACTTACTCCATTGGCGGGGTTTGTCTGTAATGAAGCACCGCAAATAAGTCTCCACACTCCGATTTAAGGATTCTGTTTGCCCGTCTGTTTGGGGATGGAAGGCCGTACTCATGCGCAGAGTTGTCCCCGTAAGGCGGAAGAGCTCCCTCCAGAACCTGCTGGTGAATGCGGTGCCGCGGTCGGAGATGATAGAGGTCGGTATCCCGTGCAGTCGTACCACCTCCCTAACGAACGCCTCTGCCACAGCCTCGGCGGAGCAAGGGGGGGAGAGCGCAATGAAATGTCCATACTTGGTGAGCCGGTCCACCACCACCAGGATGACCGACTTGCCTTGTGACTTGGGCAGCCCCTCAATGAAGTCCATGGCCACACTCTCCCAAGTCAGCTCCGGAATGTCAAGTGGTACCAACAACCCGGCTGGGGCGGTGGTGGCGTATTTTTGTCATTGGCATTCCGAGCAGTCCTTCACATGCCGTTCCACATCAGCCTTCAAGCCCTTCCAGTAGACATTCTGTTTGATGCGCTGATATGTCCTCAGGATGCCCGAGTGCCCGCCGCTGGGGGTGTCATGAAACTCATGGAGCAGTTGTTGCCGCAATACGGATCCTGGTGCCACCACCAGGCATCCCTTGTAATACAGATGGCCGTTGATGACGTGGTATCCCTCTTCCCTCGTTCTGCCTGCAGTAATATCCGTCAGCAGCTGTCGCAGCTCTGGGTTGGCCAACACTTCCTGATGAATGTCCTCGACTATGCTCAAGACCGGCGCCGACATGGCGAAGATGGAACTCGTGGCGGGTAAGCGCGACAGTGCATCAGCGACCGTGTTCTCCTTCCCTTTCTTGTACTCAATCGCGTAGTCGTATCCCAACATCTTGGTCACCCATTTTTGTTGCTCGAGCGACGATACACGTTGCTCCAGGAAGTATTTTAGGCTTTGATGGTCGGTCCGAATTATGAAGTGTCGTCCGATAAGATACGGCTGCCACTTTCCCACTGCATGCAGAATTGCCAACATTTCTTTCTCATACACTGACAGCCCCAAAGCCTTCCCTTGGATCGCCTTACTGTTGTATGCCAACGGCCTCCCTTCCTGCATCAATACTGCCCCTAAGCCGGCTCCCGAAGCGTCTGCTTCCACTATGAATAGTTTGGAAAAATCTGGTAGCGCCAACACCGGTGTCGTGACCATGGCTTCCTTCAGTGCTTGGAATGCCATGGCGGCCTCCGCCCCCCAAGCGAACTTGCCCTCCTGCAGCAGTGTCGTAAGCGGCTTGGCGATCTTTCCATAGTTCTTCACAAACTTCCTGTAATATCCAGTGAGCCCGAGAAATCCCCTCAGCATTTTGATATTAGTGGGCGTGGGCCAATCCGTCATGCTCTGGATCTTCTGTGGGTCCGGCCGCACCCCTTCCCTGTTCACTAGGTGGCCCAAATATTCCACCTCCTGTTGCCCGAAAGAACACTTCGACCTCTTTACATACCACCTCTGTTCCTTGAGGATCTGCAGCACCATCCGCAAGTGTCTCTCGTGCTCCGCCAAGCTGGGGCTGTAGACGAGGATGTCATCAAAGAAGACCAAAACGAACTGTCGCAACCACTTCCTGAAGGTTTCGTTCATCACCGCTTGAAAGGTCGACGGCGCATTCGTCAATCCGAAGGGCATTACCAAGAACTCATAGTGCCCTTCGTGTGTGCGAAACGCCGTCTTCTCCACGTCTCCCTTCTGCATGCGAATTTGATGGTATCCGGACCGTAGGTCCAGCTTCGTAAAGTACTGAGCTCCGTGCAACTCATCTAACAATTCGTCGATGACTGGGATCGGGAATTTGTCCTTGATAGTGGCGCTATTGAGGGCTCGATAGTCAATGCAAAACCTCCAGGTTCCGTCCTTCTTTTTGACCAAAAGTACAGGAGAGGAGAAGGGACTCGTGCTGTGGCGGATGGTCCCCTCCTGCAGCATTTCTCGGACGCATCTCTCGATCTCCCCCTTTTGGACGTGAGGGTAACGGTAAGGGCGCACGTTGGTGGCCTCGGCACCCTCCTTGAGCGGAATCCGATGATCACATGCCCTCGGTGGGGGCAATCCTCTTGGTGTCTCAAAGACCTCCTCAAACTCCTTTATGATTACCTGCAAGCATTCTGGAATGCCCCCCGATTGCTCCGCCGATTCTCCGCTGGACAGGACCCAAGCCATGGGATAGTCTTCCTCAACCCAGTGCTGCAAGGACAGTACAGTGGCCTCTTTCACTATCGGGCCTGTGATGCTCTGTAGCCGGTGCATCTTTCCCCCTTGTGAGAATTCCATCGCCATGTTCTCCCAGTCCGTAGTAACCAACCCCAACTGTCTTAGCCACTGCACCCCCAGGACTACGTCGGACCCCCGAACCGGAAGAATGTATAGGTCCACCTCACATCTGAATCCCTGTATTGTAAGCGGCACCCTCTTCACGGCACCCGAGCACTGCAAGAAATTCCCATCCGCTACCAGCACCTTAAACATCTTATCCGTCGTTGGAGGGATAGCAAGCTTCTTAGCCACCTCGGTGTTGATGAAATTGTGGGTGCTCCCACTATCCACCAATATGGAAACCTTTTGATCGGCCACCTTCCCAGCCAGCCGCATTGTGGAGGGTTGTCCCCCCCTTCCAGAGCATGCACGGAAACTTCTATGTCCTCCAAATCCAGGACCTCTCGCTCCTCAGAGTCACGGCCCCCCACTGTCTCCACCCCTTCCTCCTCCTGTAGCATGAAGACCTGAATTTCTTTACACTTATGGCCCGGAACGAACTTCTCGTCACAAGTGTAGCATAGACCCTTGGCCCTCCGCTCCTGCATTGCCTCCCATGATAACCGCTTAACTGCGGCCTCCTTCCGGGGTTGAGTGTTACCTGCGCTCTTGATCGTTCCCTTGACCGTTTCCTGCTCTCCATCTTTGCTGCTCCACCGGTAGGTTTTGGTCGCTTGGCGTCTCCCCAGCTTCTCCTCCTGTAGCCGGGCCATCCCGATGGCCTGTGCTATGCTCCGGGGTTGAAAAGCTTGCACTTCGTCGCTGATCTTCTCCTTTAGTCCGGCCATGAAGCATCCCAGCAGCGCTTTTTCGGTCCAGTGAACACGATTCGCCAATCTTTCGAACTCCTTGCGATATTCATTGACAGTCCCCGTCTGCTTCAATTTGTGTAACATCATGTCGAAGTCTTCGTACTCGGTCGGTCCGAACCTGGCGATGAGCCCGTCACAGAATTCCTCCCACGCGGGGTAAGGCCGCTGCTTCCTCCACCAGCTCAGCCACTGATAAGTCTCCCCTTCCAAGTGAAAAGAAGCAATGTGCACCCACTGGTGCCTGGGTAGCTCTTGGTACTCAAAGAACATCTCGGCCCGGTCAATCCACTCCAAGGGGTCCCCATTTTTGTATTTCGGAAACTCCATCCTCGTCAGCCGCGGCTGTACGGGTGGACGGTGTTGCGGTGGCGGCCTCCCTTCCTGGAAGTTGGGAGGTTGTCCCCAACCTGGGTTGTTCCCTCCCCCGCCGTACTCCATTGCTCCTCCCCTGCCTTGTGCAATAGGCCCTCGGCCCCAATGATCCTCCGCCGGAGCCTCTCCTCCTCGGTGCGGGAATCGGACGCCCGCTTGCCCTCCTGGGCCGATCCCATTGCTTCCTTCGCCTTCTCCCCACGCCGCCGGTGGCTGCCGGCAGTGATAGTTGCCTCCTCTTGCGACGTCGGCACCCCGCGGGGTGCCTGAAATCCTCCTGCCATGCCGGCGGACCATGACGATGCTGATGGAAGCCTCCGGGTTCACGGAGAAGTCCGCCGAGGCCTCCGTTGATCTGCGGCTGATGCACCGTCGGGCCCTGCTGGGCGAAGCCGTGCGCTCCATGCGATCCGCCGAACCCGCCGACTCGCTCGTCGGGGCTTGGCGAGGACCTCATCGGCTCCGTCGATCGGGTCCTGTCGGGCGCAGCACCTTCAGCGCTAGGCGCGTCGTTGTTGCCGTCGGCTGCGACCGATTTTCCCCGATCCGCACGCTCGATGCGGGTAACCTGTTCCGCCAGAGCCGCTGACGCCTCCAAGAAAGCCGCGCGGGATCGCTCCTCGCCGGCACTAATCTGCTGCGTTAGCTCTCCCTTCAAGGCCTCCAGCATATCGTGAAGGCCCTGCTGCCCTTCCTCTAGCGCTGATATGCGGTTGCCATGGCCGGCCATCCCGATCCGAAGGAGCGATTCCTCTGATACCAGATGATAGAAACGGCTACTCCTACAAGAGAAAAGAACGAACCTGAGTAATGATCTCGATGCCCTAGGGAGTCCGCCTGACTCCCCACATATACCCGGCCTTCAAGAGGACCGACCGGGCCCGCCAATACGGATTAGGAGCGCGATGGGACTGAACCGGATGGTTCAGTCCTGCGGTTCATTGCCCCGTGCCGATGATAAACCAAGCCGAAACGTCTCGGGGTCATATCAGAGCAGGGGAGAGATTATGACGAGACTTTTGCGCTAGTTACTCACATAACCACAATTCAGACTCTTATTGTTGTTGCAGCTGTTAGCCACTGGTCTCTATCACAGCTCGACGTGAAGAATGTCTTTCTTCATGGTGTTCTTCAGCAGGAGGTATACATGTTTCCTCCTTCGGGTCTATCCTCTCCTCCAAGCCTTGTTCGCCACTTGAGGCGAGCTCTTTATGGGCTCAAGTTGGCGCCTCATGCGTGGTTTGCACGTTTCAGTTCAGCCATTAAAGTCGTCGGGTTCCAACCATGTTCACATGATCCAGCTCTGTTTGTGCACTCCTCCTCCTGTGGCTTAACCCTTTTGTTACTATACGTGGATGATATGATTATTACTGGTGATGATCCTTCTCATATGGTCTTCGTCAAGCATCATCTTCAATAGCAGTTTCAGATGACTAGTCTTAAACAGCTGAGCTACTTCTTGGGTCTTGAGGTCAGCTCTACAGATCGCGGGTTTCAGCTCTCTCAGTAGGGCTACAAATCAGATCTCCTTGCTCGGACTACTCTCTCTGACTCTTGCAACAGTGGACACCCCTATGGACCTCCACTTTCAGCTACGTCCGGATGATAGGGTTCCACTCTCTGATCCTACTCGATACCGCCACCTCGTGGGGAGTCTCGTTTACCTCACCATTACTCGGCCCGACATTGCAAATGTTGTTCATGCGTTGTGCCAGTTTGTTAGTGCGTCCACCTCTGTGCATTATGGTCATCTGTTGCGGTTCCCGCACTATCTCCGGGCGACGATCTCTTGTGGTCACTTCTTCTCCAGAAGTAGTTCTCTACAGCTACGTGCTTACTCCGACTCCACCTGGGTTAGTGATCATGTTGATCGTCGTTCTGTCACTAGTTTTTGTCAGTTCTTGGGTTCTTCACTTATTGCATGGAAGTCCAAGAAACAGACTGGTGTTTCTCGTTCCAGCACTGAGGCTGAACTTCGGTCCATGGCTACCACCGTTGAGGATATTATTTGGCTCTGTTGGCTTCTCGAGGACCTTGGTGTTTCTTCTACTGATCACACTCCACTTTACTGTGATAACACCGGTGCTATTTAGATTACTTCAAACCCGGTGAGCACTCTCTCTCCAAGCATATCGGGGTGAATGCTTTCTTCCTACGTGAGCATTATAGTAGGGGCACTCTTGCTTCCTTCTTTATTCATTTCGAGCAACAGATTGCAGATTTGATGACAAAGTCGTAGACGATGACCCAGCATGCCTATCTACTATCTAAACTCTCGGTGTATGATCCCCCGTAACTTTGTGGGGGGTGTTAGATACGATATACTTTTTGTTTAGTCGTATTAGTCTAGAGTCACCTCGGGTGTTAGGATTACCCTCTTTTGTACATATATATGTATTATGATTGTTTCAAGTGTGAATATAGAAATCCATTTTTCCTACCAATCATAAACCCTAAACTCTAAAACCCTAAGTCCTAATCTCAACAATAAACGATGTTTTCATGGGCCTACTTCCGTAACAACGGTAACTCGCCGGAGTAGTGGCCGGAGTCGGAGAAGATGGCAATAATGGAGGATACCGTGAAGCGAGAATTGCGGTTGCCTATGCGAGGATTGCTCGTTAGAGGAGAGAGATACCAATATCTCACAATAAGAGGACAAGAAAACTAGACTTTTCATTCATGCTCATACAAGACCCCTTGGGTCTCTTAAATATAGGATACAGGGGCGTTACTATAAATAGACTGACACTAAAAGACAAAATGTATAAATATAGGAATATCAAATAAAATATGACAATTGATTGGGCACGTTGCCCATAATACCACTCCCGCCTTCGAAAATGAGCTTGTCCCTAAGCTCGAAGGAGATAACGCAAGGGCGAGTGTCACTTGATGCCCTCCTCGTCCGAGTTCTCGACATGCAGGTAGTAAAACTTTCTGCACATGTGTCCGCGAGTGTACTATTCGTCGCAATTAAAACATAAAACCTAAGCGTGGCGGTCCAACATCTCGACCCGTGATAAGCGACGTACTAGCGGGGCGGGAGGACTCTCGATATGTCCTTGCTGAGTGCCGATGTCGGTGGGCCAGTAGGCCTCCCGGGCCAACTAATGGCGTCGTTCGCATAGCCTGGCCAGACTCATAGAAGTCACTAAGTCTGGAGGGGTCTCGAATTCGACATCCAGTTGTAGGCAATCTTGAAGTCTGGTTGTGAAGATGACGACTTGCATTGTTGGAGGAAGCGTGACGTGTGTCAGGAGGAGTTGAAACTGTTCCAAGAAATCATCCACTATGCCCGTTTGACGTAGTGTTGTAAGAGCACCGAGGGGGTTGTTGCGGATGGGCGGGCCAAAATGTAGGTTGCAATACCGCTTGAAGTCGTCCCATGTCAGACCTGGTCGGTCGGTGAGGAGACGAGTGACCCAAAACAAAGCTAAGTCGAGTAGGTGGAAAGAGGCTGGAGGAAGTCGATCAGCGGCCAAAGTATGTTAGTGGCCGAAGAATTGCTCGCACCTGGTGAGTCGGGCCAATAGATCAGTTTTGTTGTCGTAGTGGAGAATTCCAACCTAGTGTAGTGTGGTGGCATAGCCACTTCTGGGCGGATGAAGGTTGGTGGCTCATGGTGGATTAATGGCGGCGTCAGTGGCGCCTAGCTGTTGTTGGCATGATCCGTCGGTGGAGTAGTAACAACGGGAAAGACGGCGGTCAACTCATTAAGCTTGATTGCGATAGAGGTCAGGTCATCCTGATAACGTGTTTCGGGTTCCCAAAGGCGGGCCTTTATGGACGTCATGAATCCTTGGAGTGCAACCATGAAATCTTGTGTCGCCTATAGCATGGCTTAAAGTAACACGTGAGAAGGACCGGGTAACTGGACAACTGGATTCCTCTGAAGAGGTTGTTTGGACGTTGTCACGAGAGCCGCGTTATCGCCCAATGGTGACAAAAATATATATGCTCCAAGCCTTCGCTCTTCCTTGCCTTGGAGGCATCGGAATAAAAGAAGTCCAAAAATAGTGGCGCGAGACAAGCGAAATAAGATGGTGAGCGGGACTTGCTATGAGTAGGCAACCATATGTAGGAGTAGAAAATAAAAATAAGGAGAAGTGGCGTGAGAGAGAAATAAAGCTGTGGAGTAATGAAAGCGGTTGGCAGTAGCTAAAAAGAAAAATAAAATAAAACTGGAGGTCGGACCCATGGTGAATGGTGGAGAAAGCAGAAAACCAACGAGGTAGGAAATGCAGCGCCGAAAGGTTCTACGGGCTTTTACTGGCACAGGGCTCGAGAAAAAATTGGGATGGGGCTCGAGAAAGTCGTGGCTCGAGGATAGCAGGGCTCGAGCGGGCGGAAACAAGGAGCGCAGAGGCCATGTTGACGAAGGAGACGCTCGCTGCTAGAGACGGCGTCTTCTGGTTCGGCAAGGACTGCGACTGAGAACGACAATGGTTGCTGGTCTGCGGCTGGAAACGGAAACGACATGGGTGTGGTTGGCTTCGCCGAGTTCGTTGTTCCCCTTGACGACAAGAGCTATAGCAGAAGAATGGGTCAGCCTGCTGTTGTTGGCCCGACAAAAAGTTTGGTCGTTCGTGGGGTGGGGGTGGGGGAAAGAAACATTGCAGTGAGAAGGAAGTAGATGTTGTCGCCGTGAATGGAGGACCGATAGCTCTGATACCAAGTTGTTATGAGCCTACTTTTACAACAATGGTATCTCGCCGAAGTAGTGTCAGAGTCGGAGAAGATGACGATGGTGGAGGATATCGTGGAGTCGAAACCGCGGCTGCCTATGCGAGGCTTGCTTGTAAGAGGTTTGAGCTACCAATATCTCACAATAAGAGGACAAGAAAACTAGACTTTTCATTCATGCTCATACAAGACCGCTTGGATCCCTTTAATAGAGGATATAAGAGCGTTACTGTAAATAGCCCGACACTAAAAGACAAAATGCATAAATACATGAATGTTAAATAAAATACGACAATTGATTAGGCACGTTGCCCAAAACAGATACCAACCAGGGATAAGCAAATGTTGCTCTTAGGACTTCGCTGACACCTTATGAGATCAAAGTTTTTGGGTTCCAAAGGGAGTATGGTTGCAAGGTTGAAACTTAAAGGAATTGACGAAAGTGCCACTAAGAGTGGAGTCTACAGCTTAATTTGACTCAACATGAGGAAACTTATCAGGTCCAGGCATAGTAAGGATTGACAGACTGAGAGCTCTTTTTTTATTCACGCGCCTAAAGATACATAACAATTGCCCCAAAAGCACTTGATTCTTTAATCTCCTACCAAAAAAGGTCATTGTAATGAGGTTGTGATGTCGAGGAATGTCGCATAACATATATATGGTCCCCTCTCCATGGAGGGGTGGAAAAGACAACTATTCCAGGCTAATCATCGCTTGTTTAGAGAGGGTAGATCAACCATCAGAGATTGGTGGTTGCAATGCAGAATTAATGGTTGAGAGTAGTCCAATAAATGAGGTCATTAAGGTTCGACGAATAGAGAGGGACTGCTAGACAAATGTGGGTGAGGGGTGCCCTCCGGTGTGGCAAGTTTATCAACGTCGGGGTCGAGAAGAGGACACAAATCCCAACATGACAGTGGATGTTGGCCAGTAGTGTGCACAGGCATCGCACATCCGACAGCTTTATGTTTTATTATCACATTTGTATATCGGATCGTGTGATTATTTTTTGTTTGTCCTTTTGTGTTTCTAAGCTAGGAGCTATATAAGTTTATGTAAGACTCCCATTTTAATCATCCTGGAAAAAAGATCAAATTGGAAGAGCCCTTGGGGATGAAATCTCTTTCTTCTTCCCCAAAATCCACTTCCTAACATTTGGTCTGACATGCCCTCTTCGGGTCACGGCTTCCGTCTCCTCCTAAAGATCTTGCGTCTTTTCCCCTGTTTCGTCCATCCATGCTGGATTCTGCAAACCGCACAAACCGCTGTCACCATCGACTATCTTCGCCTCTTCTCAGTGTCAAGTGTGCCGCGTCTTTGCATTTTGCCTCCTCACCGGTTTGCGATGCATGATCCTGCTCATTGTTCTCGCGGCGCCCGTGTATTGTTAGGTGCACCCTTCCAATTCCGCCAATCCACCTGGCACCTATGCAGCGCCAGGAATGCCCTTCCGATTATGTAAATCCACATGTGCAGCGCCAAGCACCTCCTTTTGTTTTTGCCTACCATCTGCTACAGTAAACCTTTGGTTCCGTCGATCCACTCTTCCCATGATCTATCCACCTAGTCAATTGTAGGCCCATCATACACTCCCGCATCTTAGTCCCCACTGATTTGACTGTCTCTCACAACATCGACGCTCATGAGTCCATCGCCTCTCGCTAGGCCCTCTGATGTAAACCGAGGTGGGGATAGTTTTGAAAGATAATAAAATGCGACCCTTTTAAAACAAATGTGGCGTGAGAGGGCTTCACGGGCTATTTTAAACGGATAAAACGACCTAAGCGTCGCAAATTATTGTAAGGTTACCGCACACGCGTACTAACATCATGAATCACCATTCCACAAGCACAAGAATTAATTGGTGGCATGCACGTGTAACAAAAATAACGGTAATCAAGAAATGCGATTAACCGGGCAAGCTCTAATAATTAACTATTCATTTAAACTTGTAAGCATAAAAACTACTAGTGTTCGCAAGCGAGGAGATGAAGAGGTATATCACGGGATGGAGTGACGGAGGCTAACACGTCCACTGACGAGATGTAGGTTGTTGCAATACATTGAACTCCTGAGAAGTCTCTGCCATGACTCGGGTAAACCAAGTGGTCGTTGGAGAAGAAGTCAGTTGACCCGTCGAGGACTGGGAGGAATCGTGCAATTGGAAGAGAAATCTGGTGGTGACGTTGCTGGAGACGGCCGGGAGACAGAAGCGTTGGTGCTCCGGGACGTCGTGGAAGGCGATGTTGAAACTGTCGGAAGATCTGCTGCAGCAGTGGCGACGACCTCGAAGGAAACGGGACGGGAGGGCCTGTCGTCTCCTGGAAGGAGCTCCAGAGACGGCGCCGAGGCAGGACGGGGAGGGGGCTTGTGTTGGGAACGTCCGTCGAGGGCTTTTGTCGAGCTAGAAGTGAGGGAAGATCGCAGGTTTGGGGAGGCTGCGCTGTGAGAACAACAACATCAAGTTAAACTCATTGTTCGTTCTATTCCAGCCACCGATTAGGGTTAGGGGGGGTTTGCTTTTAAAGGATGGGTTTAGGGTTTCATGTAGAAGTTACGTGGGCTTTTGGGAATGGGCTTTCAAGTGGGCAAAAGTAAGAGAAATTTTAAATAGGGCACTCAAAGGGAATTATATTTTCTAAACTTATAAATTATAGTTAATTATTTCTAGCTTGCCTTAATTAACTTATCTCCTAAAATACTGGACATATGCATTTAGGGTCTCATTGGCCGGTCACACCAATGAGGCAAACAAAAATTGCGCGATGGCCTGCGCGATACAAAATTAGCATCTAAGCGCTCATAACATGCGCGATACAACTCGACGCTACACAATAATCCAAAAATGTGCGCTACAATAATAAAAGACACGTGCGATAAAAATAATAAAAACAAACTGACGCGGGTTGCATCAATTCTCCCGAGCTTGAAAGAGCTCGACCCCAACGAGACTCGATGTAACCTGTAAGTAGAAAGTCCAAGCGTCGATCGAAGAGATGTTGCATATTGTCTTGTTGATGTCGTGGCTGCGACCCAAAACCTGCAAGTAACCTCTCATCCCAAAAGCTCGCAATCCATTAGTCAAAATTTCATGTCAAATATTTAAATAAACAGTAATTATTAGAGCTTTCAGCGGTGACAGGGGCGGTGTGTGGGGAAAACATGTGGCAGTAGGGAGAACAGGAAGCAAGTGAAATCAGCTCGTGGAATCAGTAACTCATAACACAACATACTCTCGTCCGATAGACACCTACGAACGTCTGCTAGACCCGGATCGAATGTCGTCCTAATTTCGCTTGATGAACTTCCGCTTGAGTCACAAAATTTTAAACATATCCCAAATTTGGCGTGTAAAACTTTCCATAAAAAACCCTAGAAACGGGTGTCCCTATGAGGAGTAAAAAATCTAAGGATCATCTCGACTCCCTCAAGACTACTAAACATAGAAGTGTCAGCACTCAAATGGTAGTGATGTGATGACTCAACATGCTCGCCTAAAACTAAAGGGAAGTAACGTGAACAGAAGGCGTGCTCACCAAAAATAAAATCCACATAAGGTGGTGACTCAACATGTTCGTCGACAACTAAAGAGAAGTGATGTTAATTAAATGTGTGCTCGTCGAATACGAAGTCGATGAAAGGTGGTTCCTCGAGTGTGTTCGTGGGCTCAATGGTTTGTAGTGGCAGTGGACTACGAAAATCAGGACATGCGACGAACGAGTCTATGTCACCTAAGATGAGGGCCTTATCACTAACCAACTCCTCTGGGAGAAGAGAAAGCAATGATGTGTCATCTGAGGTGAGTGACGCATCACTAGAAAGTCCTCCCTGGAGTGGTTCCTCGGGAAACAACTCGGCAGCTGAAGGATGTAAGTCAGTGGGGGAAAGTGGACACACTATGTCAATCGGGAAGAAGGAATGAGGAGGAAAAAACTCATCTTCCTGGAGCAGGGGCTCAGGAAGAACCTCCTCAATCGAAGGGGATGCTAAAGCGGAGACAGGTGGAGACACGACTTCAGTCAGGGTGGTAAAAATAGGAAGAAGCTCTTCTTCCTGGAGCAGGGGCTCAGGAAGAACCTCCTCGACTGAAGGGAGTGTTTTAATGGAGACACGTGGAGTCACGACATCAGTCGGGGTGATAAAGATAGGAGAAAACTATTCTTCCTGGAACAGGGGCACGGGAAGAATCTCCTCGACTGAAGTGAGCGTTACAGTAGGGGTGGGTGGAGCTAAAGTGCTCGTCGTGAAACTGACGAGATGTGGAGGACTATCGAAACACCTAACCTCGGGTTCCACTATGTGATATGAAGTGGGAAGGTGTGCAGGAGCAGCATAATACATGCGCGTTGTCACCTCCAGGTTGTGAACAGAGGTGCACAACCCACGCAGATTCTGTCGGACGTCGGCAGTGACGCACTCAACATCTTTCTTCAAAGCTTTAATGCGTGCATCTAAATCATCCATTTTTTAACATAAAAACTAAACTTAAAATTTTGAAACGACCGACGCTCGGCTATCCCACGATAGGAGTGAGATATACCAGCAGCCACACCAAACAGATGTAAACCGAGGCGGGGGTAGTTTTGAAAGATAATAAAATACGACCCTTTTAAAATAAATGTGGCGCGAGAGGACTTCGCGGGCTATTTTAAACGGATAAAACGACCTAAGCGTCGCAAATTATCGTAAGGTAACCGCACGCGCGTACTAACATCATGAATCACCATTCCACAAGCACAAGAATTAATTGGTGGTATGCACGTGTAACAAAAATAACGGTAATCAGGAAATGCGATTAACCGGGCAAGCTCTAATAATTAACTATTCATTTAAACTTGTAAGCATAAAAATTACTAGTGTTCGCAAGCGAGGAGATGAAGAGGTATACTACGGGATGGAGTGACGGAGGCTAACACGTCCACTGGCGAGATGTAGGTTGTTGCAATACATTGGACTCCTGAGAAGTCTCTGTCATGGCTCGGGTAAACAAAGTCGTCGTTGGAGAAGAAGTCAGTTGACCCGTCGAGGACTGGGAGGAGTCGGACAATTGGAAGAGAAATCTGGTGGTGACGTTGCTGGAACCGGACGGGAGACAGAGGCGTTGGTGCTTCGGGACGTCGTGGAAGGCGATGTCAAAACTGTCGGAAGATCTGCTGCAGCAGTGGCGACGAACTCGAAGGAAATGGGACGGTAGGGTCCGTCGTCTCCTGGAAGGAGCTCCAGAGACGGCGCCGAGGCAGGACGGGGAGGGGGCTTGCGTTGGGAACGTCCGTCGGGGGCTTCCGTCGAGCTGGAAGTGAGGGAAGATCGCAGGTTTGGTGAGGTTGCGCTGGGAGAACGACAACAGCGAGTTAAACTCACTGTTCGTTCTATTTCAGCCACCGATTAGGGTTAGGGGGGTTTGCTTTTAAAGGATGGGTTTAGGGTTTCATGTAGGCGTTACGTGGGCTTTTGGGAATGGGCTTTCAAGTGGGCAAAAGTAAGAGAAATTTTAAAAAAGGCTCTCAAAGGGAATTATATTTTCAAAACCAATAAATTATAGTTAATTATTTCTAGCTTGCCCTAATTAACCTATCTCCTAAAATACTAGACATATGCATTTAGGGTCTCGTTGGCAGGACGGAGAGGGGGCTTGCGTTGGGAACGTCCGTCGAGGGCTTCCGTCGAGCTAGAAGTGAGGGAAGATCGCAGGTTTGGTGAGGCTGCGCTGGGAGAACGATAACAGCGAGTAAAACTCACTGTTCGTTCTATTCCATCCACTGATTAGGGTTAGGGGGGTTTGCTTTTAAAGGATGGGTTTAGGGTTTCATGTAGGCGTTACGTGGGCTTTTGGGAATGAGCTTTCAAGTGGGCAAAAGTAAGAGAAATTTTAAAAAGGGCTCTCAAAGGGAATTATATTTTCAAAACCTATAAATTATAGTTAATTATTTCTAGCTTGCCCTAATTAACCTATCTCCTAAAATACTGGACTTATGCATTTAGGATCTCGTTGTCCGGTCACACCAAAAAGCCAAACAAAAATTGCGCGATAGCGTGCACGATACAAAATTAACATCTAAGCGCTCATAACATGCGCGATACAACTCGACGCTACACAATAATACAAAATGCGCAAAAACGTGTGCTACAATAATAAAAGACATGTGCGATAAAAATAATAAAAACAAACCGACGCGGGTTGCATCACCCTCCTACTTTTAGAGGTGAATCTTGATCACTTCATCTTCGGGCGACCAGGTACCTCGTCAATTACAAATGTTGACACTCCTTCTGTCATTGGCGCTCCTCTCGGACTTACCATCGAGCCACCGCTGCCGCCTCTCGTCGCTCGTCCAACGCCCCTCCTTCGGCGTCCTAACTTTCAATGACACGGATTTCCTGGTATGGATTGCACGTTCGGAGCAAATCATTAACATCCATCACACGACTGAGGCCCAAAATATGCCCACAATTCTCGTCGGCATGAGAGGGTTGGCCCTTCATTGGGTCCACTAGCTCCGTCATAACAATCCTTCCCTTACTTGGCTGAAACTCGAACGAGACCTCATCGTATGCTACGACGTATGCGATTTCGGGATGGTCATGGAACGTCTATGTGGCGTCTGACAATCAGGCATTGCTTGACGATTATATCAATGAGTAAATTGTCTCGACAACCCACGTTTCGGGTTTACCGCCAGATCATTACTTTTGTTTCTTTATGCAGGGGTTACTTCCCTATATAACTATATTTGGTCCCGCCCTTCACACTCACCACTCTCAGACTATCAATGATGTTATGTATCTCACCCGCTTGGTGGAGGTCGACTTTAAAGTCAAATCCATCGACACCGAGCGCTCCTCGGGGGGGGGGGGGGGGGGGGGGGGGTATTCCGTCCTGACAGCTTGGCCTCCCTTCAACATCATTTTTTCAGTCGACGCCACCATACCATACTACTGCTCCCCCGCATTTGAGCCATCATCCCGGACTTTCCGACCACAGAAAAGCCCCCGGATGACCAACCAAGAGTACTACAAATTTTTGCACCAAGGGCTTCTATTTCCATTACAAACAACCCTACTCCCCAACTCATGATTGTCCTTTAAAGGAGCTTTGCATCACCACTAGCGAGGACGCAGATACCACTTTTGAGGATTTCAAAACCCTGGAGAGCAATGTCGCACTATATGAAGATGAGCTTTAGGAACAACTGCATTGTTTAGACATTCTGTGTTATTGCCTGCGCGGTGAGTGATATCTGGCGCCCAATGAGTCTGTATATAGAACCTCTGTGATTGTTATGATTGACAGTACCACAACTTCATCCCCCAATATTTGTTACCTCAGCTCGGCATTGAGTGTCTCCAACTCAATTCTCAGTCTGCTTAGGTTACCGTTGTCGCAGATCCATTGAGGGCCTCTATACTGGCCTTAAAATGACAGTAGGGCAATGTCCCCTCTGCACGGACTTCTATTGCTTTGAGCTCAAAGATGTTGACATCATATTGGGCATCACGTGTCTATGTGACGTTGACAATGTGTTTTCTTCAGTCAGGAGTTCCTTTACTGTTGGACGGGAAGCCTCTCAAATCAATCAATCGGTTGACTTCCATTTTCTTAAAAGAACAACAAAAGTAGACTTTGTCGCATACCTGTGCCAAGTTGTCGAGTCGGAACACCCAACCGCCCCTCCCCACGCCAGTTGCATTGCATCCTGGATGTTTTCCCCGTGTATTTGCCAAGTCACCCCACCTTCCATCTCTGCACATGACCAACTAATGCATTGCCCTTCAACTGGGGTTGGCCGCTATTTCGTAAGCCCCTGCAGCTACAGGCACATTTAGAAGGATTAGATTGAACGCCTTGTGCAAGACATATTGGCTGGGGGACTCATCTACCCTAGTGCTAGACCTTTCTCCAGTCATATCCTCCTTGTACACAAGAAGGATGGAAGTTGTCGCTTCTTTGTGAACTATCAAAAACTCTATAAGGTAACCATTCCAAACAAGTACCCTATCCAGCTCATCCATGAGTTACTAGACGAATTGCGCGGGGCGATATTCTTCTCCAGGCTCGAGATGCAGACCGACTATCATCAGATATGGGTGTGCAACGAGGACATTCTAAAGACAGTCTTCCACACCCACGAAAACCACTGAGTTCTTAGTTATGTCGTTTGGCATCATGAACATGGCAGTCACCTTTCAAGCTACCATGAACGACCACTTTCATCTGTTTCTACGAAGGTATATTTTGTTGTTCTTTGATGGCATTCTCGCTTGGCAAGATCATCTTCAGCGCGTGTGGGTGACCTTGGCAAACCTTCCACGAGCATGTCTTCTTCATGAACACCAAATTGCGCGCCATCAGCCCGATTGAGATTAGTTACCTAGGGCACACCATTTTGTTCAAGGACGTAGCAATGGTGACCGATAAAGTAGAGGCCGTTCTACAATGGCCGACCCCTCGCTCCCTCTGGGACATCTGGGGATTCGTCGGCCTCACCTGTTAATATTGTACTTCATCCGGAACTACGATAAACTCGCTAAGCCCCTTTCTAGCTTATTGTAGAAATGGACTCTGGTTCTTTTCAGTGAACAGTGGAGGCAACCACGGCCCTTCAGCAGACTCTCCTTACTGCCCCCGTCCTTGCACTCCCTGACTTCGACCAACCATCCACTGTTAATTATGACGCCTTGGACTCAGGCGCTAGCGTAGTTTTGATGCATTTAAGTCAATCAGTGGTGTACTTCATCCGCTCCTCCGCACCCATAGTACTTACGCGCTCCTCCTACAAGATCAAACTCATGGCACTGGCCTTGGTCGTCCAGCATTGTCGTCCCAATCTATTGGGGAGTTGCTTCACCATACGCATTGATCATCACAACCTACAATATCCACTGAAGCGGAAGATAGCCATGCAGACACAACAATTTTGGACTGCGAAGTTGGTGTATAAATTCACTATCGAGTTTCAGTTGGTTTCAGTCAAACCAGGTTGCTGACTCGTCGTCCCGTAGACCGGCTAACACTCTCATGGTCGTGTCTCGGCTTGTATGGAAGTCAAGGATGTCTCCCCCATCCAGCAAAAAGTGGTTGTCGACCCACTCTTCCAGTCCATCGTCACAGCCCTTATGACAGTTGCTTTTGCCCAACCACCTTCAATTTGGTTGTAGGCTGACTCCACCACTAGGGATGTGTGGTCCTCTCGGTGTTCTCCCACTTCATTCTGCGCTAATTGATGGAGTTTTACTCGACATCGACGCACGGGCAAGCGAGTGATTTTTGGACATATCGGTACCTAGCCAACTCGTTGTACTAGCCTGGCATGTTTCAGCGGGTCAAGTCATTTTTTGAGGCATGCCTCTCATCCCAATGCGCCAAGTATGAGACACCCTTTTTGGGAGGGTTACTTCAGTCCCTCCCCATTCTTAATATTTGGGATGATCTCACCATGAAATTCATTTCAAAGCTTCCCTAGTCCAAGAACGTGGCATTCATAGAGATGACCTTCACTCTTGCACATCCGCCCTACATCACAGTGGATTGTTGCGTATTGTGATGTACAAACCGTAATTAGTGGAGATCAGAAATACAAAAGAAGACTTTTGTCAGGGGAGGCCTCGTCAGGGGAGACCTCGTCAGGGGAGACCTCGTCAGGGGAGACCTCGTCAGGGGAGACCTCGTCAGGGGAGACCTCGCCAGGGGAGACCTCATCAGGGGAGACCTCGTCAGGTGAGAACTCGTTGGCGGAGAACTCGTTGGCGGAGAACTCGTCAGCCTTCAGCTCGGCAGAATTCAGCTCGGCAGCCTGACCTCGGCAGTATTCAGCTCGTCAGCCTCACCTCAACAATATTCAATTCGTCGGTCTGAACTTGGCAGTATTCAGCTCATCAAACTTCTGCTCGGCATAATTCAGCGTGACAGTCTTCAACTCGTCAGCCTGGCCTTGACAGTATTCATCTCATCAGCCTGATCTCGTCAGCGGCAATATTCAGCTCGTCAGCCTGACCTCGGCAGTATTCAGCTCGTCAACCTGACCTCGACAATGTTCAACTCGTAAGTCTGATCTCGACAGAATTCAGCTCGTCAGTCCGACCTCGACAGTATTCAGCCCGATCCCAACCTTGTCAAGCTTTTAGCCCAACCGAATTCACCTCGTAGGGGGTGGATATTCGCAGACCATATACCCCGTCCCTCTTGGATTGCCTATAAATATAACATTGCACAAGTAGAAGGCACGTCGACACCCCACCCCCAAGGTTCTCATTTGACGAGCCATTGTCTTCCTTGTGTCGAGCTCAGCATTGACTTTAGGAGGGGAAATTCTTATAAACATTTAGGTGTGTGGCGGGAAATTCTTATAAGCATGCAGATTCGGTTTGTAGGTAATCCAGTGAATTCTCACAATTTTTTGATTTCATCTAGTTGTGGGTTTGCTCAGGTCGACTGCTAGACCAATAGCCTTTGGCCACCCCTTGGTCCGAACTTTGTGAACCTTAATTTTCTTGGTTCCAACTGTAGTGATACCGAGTTTAGAATATTACTCATATTTATTAATTTCATTCTTTTACATCGTCGTAGTTTTATTTTCTTTCGATTTATATGTCAAATTTGCATATTTTCAATTTTGTTGTATTGACATTTAAGGAAAATAATTCCACTTCCAAGCTTATTTCTTACAAAAATATTGGATAGCAGCCTTTAGTATCTCGTTAAGAGTTAAACAAGGTAAATAAATGTAGAAGTTTCATGTTTTGCTGTACTTGAATATTTCTGGCAATTATGAATTATTTTGTCTTCTTTCTCTATTTTTTGATTTCCACTGGAAATTCCCTCTTCTTAGAACTAGAGGTTTTCACCACACTTACTTTTGCCCCTTTTATGATTCCCATGCTTTCCCATGCAATTATGTGGGATATCAATACTTTGCTAAATATTATGGAAGATTTTTGGTAAGTAAATAACTCAAATAAAATGATTAATGATAATGCAATAAATTCATTTTGTATGGCAGAGATGTTCATATTTGCGAGATGAGTGTGTGTTTGTGTGTTTGTGTATGAGAGAGAGATACCTCATACTTGTATTGAGCTCCAGACTGTAGATCCGTCTCAACTATAAGATGAAGAGTTCTAGATGAGTTTAAATGATCAGTTTATGAAGGAAAAGCAAAAAATCAAAAAATCTTACAATTTCCAGGATCAATATATGCAATAGCGACAAGAAATCCAGGACCCATAAAGGAAAAAAAGTTTTTCCAACTTCTTTCCTGCAAAAGAAATCTTTTGTCAAATTACCAAAACTAAAATCTAGTGCACCCCTGGTGGCCTTCTCAAAAATATAGGAGCAATTTTGTTGGTGAAAGTAATAGGCAGTGATAGTTCAACTACTACTTTAACGTGAATAGATAACCACATGTTGCTAATTAGAGAGACAATTTATTTTCATATCTCTATAATCCATAAATAAAGCTTTTACAGCAACAACATCGGATTTAAAATCTTTACATGCACACTCATACTTCCTAGCATTTTCTGTGATTTAATTTCTCACTTTCGAGAAGCTGATTTATAAATTTATTAAGGGCTCATTCAAATCGTGCTTTGAAAAATATTAAACTGTATACAGAATTTTAAAATTCTTCAAGGTGATGATTTCATTTTTGCACTAAAAATGTGTGAAAATTAATCAGCATTTTTTAAATTATATTTTTTCTATTAACAAGCAACCAAAGGAGACCTAAGGAACTTCATGCGTCATACTGCAACCTTCTCTGAAATGAACTTCTTTGGAGATATGCAGGCTGCAAGTTATACCTACTGATGCAAAGAAAGGTTTTCAGGAACTAAAATGTTCAGACCATGAATATCAGATGGCGTAAATTTGAAATTTCTGAGGGATTCCTTACAGAAAACTATACAAAAAAGCATAAAGTCGAACCATCCCGTGTGGCCGTCAAGTTTGGAACGACCTTCACGTTGCCTCCAGCAGGGGTATTTATAGGTGTAATCAAAAATTCCCGACGGATTATTGGATTCCTACCAGATCCTAACCAAACTCAATAAGAACCCGTTACCATTCATATAAATATACCTCAACATAAAATAGTACATAACTTCTATTAGGATATCTCCAATGCATGAGTAATTTTATTTAATTTATTGAGCAACCACAACAGATATTTTTAAAACTTCTTTCTTTATCCATTATTATTACATAAATAAAAGATAAGTTTACTCTTTAATGTAACATTGAGTTTTCCAATACCTTAACTTCATATTTTTGTACCCCTTACAAGCACGGTGTTATTATATGCCTCGAATCCTAACCCAAAGACGACGCTGGCCAAGATCTCGACCCACGGGGTCGGCGGCCCTGGCCGAAATTTTTCTGCGACAGTTATCAGAGGTATTTTGAGTAATTTGTAAAGGTACTGAGTGTTATATAAACTCCTTGCCGTTCTATGGATTGGATTATTCTAAAATCCAAAATCCGTCCACTTTCTGTGACCACCTCTACTCTTGATCTAGTGAAAAACAGACTATTGTTGCCCGTGGGCGTAGCCCATTTTGAGGTGAACCACATAAATCTATGTCTTCTATGTTTTTCATTTTTTATTTGTTTGATCGCTCTACTCTGATTTTCATAACACACAGATTGAGATCCTCTCCTTTTCAAAGGATATGAACTATATCCATTTAAGAATTTAATGCAACAAATCATCCATCTAAAATCCAACAGCTTAAATTAAAGGAAATAAATCCAACTTGCACCATTAGAGGGCACTGTCCATTTATTTTCAAAAGGAGAGGCTATTAGTTCTACAAGTACAAGAGAGAGAGAGGGTAGAGTGAGAAAGGGATGGAGAAGAGACATCAATAGAGCAAGAGAGAAGGAATCATGATGCAGGACAGGCATCAACACCTGCCTTCCACCCTGGAGCCAGGCATCAGCACCTGTCTGCCACCCTAGAGCCAGAAGTTCAGCCGATAGGCATTATCAGGTCCACGAACCGGACATCCCAACTCATCGCACGGTCCCACCACAAGGCCGGCTGGTAGGTTGTTGAGGCCGGGGCTCGATCCCCGACCTCCTTCATAAATCCTCTTTGGTGAGAAGCCAAGGCAGGTCCCCCTGGTGGGACTCCAGAATGACATTCATTGACGCTAAGTAAAAAAATGATGTAAGGAAATTTTGACATGGATTTGGGGAGTCTGCTTGCCCTCTTTGAGCTGACCAAGAGAGCATAACTATATACTCTCACTCTTTTCAATTTGTAAACTTGCAGCTTCTGTGTTGCAGGAATACCACAATTTGATCCGTTAAGGAAGAATTTCTCCTAACTAAATAACCACAGTATGCTTACAAACAAAAAACTACAGAATTCAACCATCACACAAAAGGAGCATAAATAAAGCTACAGGATTAGTGCAGTGAAGAAAACAAAAGCAAACATCTTATTTCCCTAACAAGTGATCAGAAGGAAAATTTCCATTGTGAACTTCCATCGAATAGATAAACTCAAATCACTTAAGTTTATTTACCGCGGTAATAATTTACCTGCGGCACAACAATCTGATGAATTTCGATCTCGTCAATGAGAGGAGAAGCGGGACCCCCAAAAGTACCCCGATTGCCTTGGCTCGTAATGAACTGCGGATGCGAAGAGTTCTGCTCCGAGGAAGCCATTAATTTCTCCTCTCCAAATCCCAAATCCTTCACCAAATAAAAAATAAACCTCAATGAGATCACGAGCAAACGAACGAATACGTTACCGTAGAAGAGAATCAATCCCCCGGTGCCAAAAAGAGCGGTTCGAATTTAAGAGCGTGGAGAATCTCTAGCACTACGAAAAAGAAGACCTCAATAGCGGATTATCAAATGATGGAATACCCTGTTTCCGGAATGAAACTATTGAGAAAATAAATAAATGGTGAAATGCTTCTGATCGGAAGGAAGAAGGATTCGTTTTCCTAGGTTTTGGATTCCTGGAGGAGTAGATTTGAAGAGAGCGTTCATGCAACAAATTTCTTTAGGAATGGGGCGTTCAAGATCGATAACCCGATGCGAAGGAACTTCGATAGAACCATGGAGGTGAATTTAGGGAGGGAGATGAAGGGATAGCGTTGAGATGATCGGGAGTTTGTCAATCCCTACTTACAGCAGGGTGGAGAAGACGGCGGCCACTGCGTTCTTCTATCTCGTGAGAAGACGAGCCTACAAGCTTCAGAGCTGCCGCGTTTTATAATTAAGCTACCGTGATGGCGAGACCCAAACCAGCAATAAAAATTCACTGATGCCCGTGTAATAAATAATTAAATACATACTCTCATTTTAATACCACTATTTTCGAAATATATATATACAGGATAATTCTATACATATCTAATTCATACATAAAAATCACAAAAAGTGGGCCCCACACCCAATAAAATAATCCAAATCTTACTTTTCTGTGTATTTTAAGTGTGTGAAAAAGGCAAAATAATATATTTTATTATGTATGTGCCCACTTTTTGTGATTTTTATGTAAGATTTAGATATGTGTATTGTATTTTCGAGCCACAAAATTGGGAGGCATAGCTCTTAGTGCGCAGTGTGGAAGGTCCGTCTGATTTATGATCCAGTGGTTGGAAAAAAACGGGCTTAAAAAAAAGTAAAAAAACAGCACATGAACGGTGGGGATTTCTCCAGTGTGTGAGATGAACAAAACAATTTTTAATCGGTTAGAGACAAGGTGGTGCTATATTTGGTAGATTAATTAATTTCATTCTTTTATATTTTTATATATGTTTGTGAGAGACACGTGGCTCCGTTCGTACGATCAATCGCGATAGTAATCGCGACAGTATCTCAATTGTGATAGTACATGAGGGCATCCGTGCCCCGCGAGATATATCCTGGACACGTCACTGTCCCGACGTGACGGCACTACTGCCACTCAGTAACCTGTAGATACAGTGATATTAGACTTACACAAATTTATATATTTTCAATCTTTGAAGTTTTTTTTTCAGATGCAACTGTTGTAGCAAAAAATATCTCTAAAAGAGTATTTTCATGATTAATTTAAAGCTTTTGGTACATGTTAACCTTTGTACTATTAATATCTCAACAAATGCCTGATTTTAGGGTGTTCATAAAATATCTTTGCTATATTGCATGAGAGGCGGCGCCCTGTCTCATGCAGGCCGCCCGACGGTCTACGAGAGAGCCTGGGACCCACTCGTAGCCATTAATAATAGGAGAAATTTTTTTCTATGCGTGCAACGCACGAGAGAATTGTGCGGGACCTTTTTTTAGTTCAAAAATACAGTTGGATTTTCATTGATTGTAAAATCCAGTTGAATTTTAGTTCAAAAAATGGACTCAATTTTTAGTTCAAAAAAAATATTTTTTTTACAGCTGGATTTTCACCCCAAAACATAGTCTTATGAGTACTTAAAATGAGCGTAAAAATGCATAGTTCAATATTTCGCGATTTATTTTGTGAAAAAATAGAAGACATAGGAGAAATTTGTATTTTTTCCCCACGCTCCTCCTCGTGCGTTTAACGCACAGAAAATTTAGGCTAATAATAGGGCGATGAAGTGAAAAATGATGTTGGTCTCGTATCGAAAAAAAATATGATTGACGCATCAACCGAAGGTTTATTTGACGTTTTGGCGGGGCTAACAATTCGCACAAAATAACCTTCCAACAACAAATGCCGAACACCCAACGATCTCATCGAGAAATTATCACGAAAATTGAACTCAGGATCTCGGGACAAACCTTCCTTTTTTTATCGAGTTCAAAGAACTTTGACTTTTTGGTCGAGGCGATCGCGACGGTCAATCGTCCCTATTACAACGGATCAAAACCGTGGAGCGCGGCCCGCGAGCACCCACATACTCCCGAACCGGCCCAAACCATTCATTTTATCTGCTCAGTAGGAAACAAATTCCTAGGAACCAACGGATTTCAGAATCTACTAATGATGTCTTTGTCCAACTTGGAAGACTTTGGGAGTCAAGACTACTTTGCATTTTCATCTCACAATTGCACGAAGCTCAAAGCAGATCGAATGGAGCAATATCACGCTAACGTCATAGTCGGGACTCGGGACTCGGTGAGCCTTCACTAGCAAATTGAATTATTGACGGATGGATGCAAATCTGGCTTTTCGTAATTCATATTATAATATTTTTGGTCTTTAACAACATTTTATTTGACAATATTTATAAAATGTTGTCTAAATATAAAATAGATAATAATTGATAAATGTTGCCGGCGACTGCAGGAGGCAGATGCGTGCAGGATGCAACACCGTCGTGTTCTGTGGTTGTACGTATTTAGGTGGCTTCCCTCGGGCCTCCGTCAAGTGACACACCGGAGCACCACCGACAGACTCTTAAACCGGCCCCGAGTCATTTGTTCTTATCTATTCACTTGGATACAAATTCCTAAGACACACCGGTTGCATCACACATTTGCGCGAAGCTCAAAGCACATCAAAGGGAGCAATGTCAATGGTGGAGGGGCGACGGTGTCCTGCTGCCGTCTTGTAAATGACACGGGCGATTCACGGATGCATGCCGCCGTCTTGTAAATGATGCGGGTACTCGTGGTCGACTTGCTCGTATCCGCTGGTTATCTTTGCGGGCGCGCTGATTGGGTAAAGTTCAACTTCGCTTCGGGCGGTCAAGCATAGTTTTGGGTTGGGAATCACGACGGGAACATCCTTGCTGCTAGTGGCATTCATTGTCTCTTTATCGATCAATTCCTATTTCAGAACTTCAAGCGGTTTGGGACTTGGGAGGGTAGCGGCTAAGGCTCTGTTTGGGAGGACTTATTTTCTCCGGTCAAGCGGTTGAGACCGCATGAATCGGATCTTAATTAAGTCCTGATTCATGTGATCGCGACCGCTTGATCGGTGAAAATAAGTCCCCCAAACGGAGCTTAAGTTTCTGTAATGCTCTTGCCTACCAAAAAATATATAGATGGTATAAAGTTAAAGTTTAATTTAACGGCCAAGAAAATTTATGTCATGCCACTTTTTATATAATAATATATACTCATTTTATTGAAAAGAAAATATAGATACATCATAAAAACATTACCATCCAGTGTTTGATCAGTGGCGATTTCTCAGTGTGACCATTAAATAGTTTAACGATTTTGAGTGTTGTTATTTAAACCCCAAAAGGGGATATTTGAACCCATAAAAGTTCAATAATATAGCCAAACCCCTCACCTTCAGACCCGATATTTGTACCCGACCTAAACCCCCGCCCGCAGCCCTCCCGCCCCATCTCCCGCTCTCAGCGCTGCTCTTCGCCGCCGGAGCGCCGCTCGTCGTCTAGGCCCGCAGCCCTCGCGCCCCATCTCCCCCTCTCCGCGCTGCTCTTCGCCGCCGGACCGCCGCTCGTCGTCCAGGCGGTGCGTCGTCCAGGTGCTCCTGCGCCGTACCCTTGCCGTCGCTGATCCCACGCCCTTGCCGTCGCTGATCCCGCGCCCTTGCCGTCGCTGATCCCGCGCCCTTGCCGTCGCTGATCCCGCTTGGTATCTTCTTCTTCTTCTTCTTCTTCTTGGTATCTTCTTCTTCTTCTTCTTCTTATGAATGAAAAGCAGTTTCTGAGCCCTGATATTTTACTTGAAAAAGTTGGCCGATATTTGAGAAACATTCAAGTTCTAACAGATTTACTAATAATTTCCCAGAAAATATCATCTACAGAACTAATTGTTTAGGAAAGAATTATGTACATTGAAGTTCCCAATGCAAAAAAAATGTTTCTTTCTTATAAATCAAATGTTTTTCTACATCATAAATTCTTAGTTCTACTCTGCAATATTACTATAAATCACCCAAAACATCCATGCAGTAAAGTTTTTAACAACATATATTGCACGGATAGATTTGCAGCACAACACATATATACGAATAGGTTTATCAGTCTTTCTTTCTTATAGATTTCTCGTTAATACCATGATAATCTTTGTGCATTTTTTTTAAACATAACATTTGGTACATTCTCTTGAGGGGTACAAATATCCTAAATGGATAAAAATAGCTTATTTAGGTACAAATATCGTTGGGTTACAAATATTCATTTTTGGGGTGTAATTAACATCACCCTTTTTTTTTGGCAAATTTAAATAAAATGTCTAAAATTTTACAAACTTACAATAGCAAATTGGAACTTTTGAAAAAAAACAAAATAACTAACTAAAGTTCCGTGTGTTAGCCGAATGTTAGAATCACGCAGGGCGGCGCATCGGCGCGGGCTGCTGGTAGTCGGCGAACAACGAGAAGGAGATGGAATGTCCGATACGGGAAGGATGCGTCGGTTGGCCGTTGTTGGTGCCTGGTAGTCGGCAAAGAAGGAGACGGAAGGTCGCTGGCTGCTGATATTCGACAATGAAGGAGACGGAAGGTCGCGGACTGCTGGTAGGCGGCCAAACAGGAGGATAATTTGGTACTTTTTTCCATTCAGAATTATCAGTCAGGGTTGTAAGCCGTGACAAATATTACAATTAGTATTAACCGCGATTGTGAACTGTGACAAATACATTAAATAGTATTATTCACGGTTATACATTGTTGCTAATACTGTAAATAATACTAGCTATGGAAGTAAACTGTGGCAACTATTGCAAATAGTTTAGTCACGGTTGTGAAACATTACTAGAAATAGTATTCGCCACGGTTTTAAACCGTGGCTACTAATAAAAAAGTATTCGCCACGATTTTAAACCATGGCTAATACAACTTCAATTTTTTTTGAAAAAAAATTCAGTGTGGACGGCCGCCCATACTCGTCCTATATATGGTAGGTCCGTCCCTGTGTTTGATGATGGCGAAATTTGTTCGTCTTGCTAATTTGATTCTAGAACTTGCTTGAGTGTTGGGAATGAAAAAAACAAACAATGCCGACATTAGTTGTTTAAATATAATTCCATATTTAAATATTTTGTCATATTTCTTTTGTTGTCTTTACATATTTTATCATAATTCTAATTGCGGTCTCCCTGTTTTTCTTCGGTCCGGAGAATCGGATCACATTAAATCTGAGTAGGACCGGACGTGCTAGCAGTCAATGAAAACCAGCAGCAAAAGACAAAAAAAAATGACGTAAAAAACCCGGAAAGGGTGAAAAATCATGTGATTGGTTTTGTCTCAAGCCAAAATCCATTATTTTGTTGTAGTTTACAAGAGTCTCGCCGTTACAAGTACAAAGTATGAAAACTATGGAACAGAAACTAAGTCCTTGAAATATAGATTGAAGCACTCCAGTCGGGGAAATCGCTAAGTTCTTGGAGCCTCGATGGAAGCTCTCCTGCTGAGTCGGAGCCTTGATGAGAGCTCCGAAGAAGAATGTCGTGTTTTGAAAGTCTTGATCAGATGTCTTCGCACTAGAGTGGGAGCGGAGCGAATTCCGAGAAGAAAAACGATTTAAGTTCAACGCTTTCGCCAGAAAGCCTCAGAGCTCTCTCTACCCTCTGAAGTTGTTTGCCTTCAAATAAGAGTCTGGGGGGGGCCTTTATAGTTTTTTGGAAGGACTTGATGGTAATTGCGTCGGGGCGAAATTTGTGACGGTGAATGACGTTGCTTCATTTCGGTCACTTTGATCACCAATTTTAGTGAAATGATGAAAAGGCCTTCCGGGCATCCCGGGAGGTGCCCGACGGTTGCGGCGGCCGGCGACGGTCAGAGGCGGCGGCGGGAGCTGTGGCGGCGGAGGAGGTCGTGTGCGGGCCCAATCCCGCCTAAGAGGTGTAGATGGACCTTTATCCGTCTCACCTGGGAGGTGCAGACGGCCTTTATTTGTTTCACCTAGTAGGTGTAGAAGGGCTTTCGTCAATTTCGTCTGAGAGGTGCAGAAGTGCTTTTGCCGATCTCGCCTGGGAGGTGCAGAAGGGCTTTCGTCAATCTTGCCAGAGAGGTGCAGAAGGACTTTCGTTGATCTTGCCTTAGAGGGGGTCCTGAGTTTCTTGGTAGACTAGACTAAAGTTTATTGTATTTATGTCAAAAAAGATACATGAGTGGGAAGGTCTCGTCGTGCAACTTGTCATCAATTATCAGTAGAATAGGCACAAGTTTTGCACGTTCCAAATCCGAGGGAGTGTCTTCCAATCCAAAGCCCTCAACTTATAGGTTCTGGGTTTGACTAATGTGGTAATGATGAAAGGCCATTCCTAGGTTGGAGAGAGCTTGTTCTTCCAGGGGCCTTATCCCGCTGCTTCGAGATTTCGGAGGACCGGGTCTCCGATACTGATGGGTCTTGGCTTCACCCTTCGGTCATTGAAGAGAGCCATGTGCCCTTGATATGCGACGACCTTTTGAGCTACTTCACCCTAACTTCTTGGACTAAGTCCAGGTTTCCCTGCAAGAGGGCTTCGTTTTCTGCTGGGTCGAAAGCTTGGACACGGGGGCTTGGGATTCTGATGTGTCCACTAGTTTGACCGCTTCTGATCCATTGTAAAGGTTGAAGGGTGTTTCCCGGGTTGGAGTTTATATCATTGTTTTGTAGGCTTATAGGACGTTGGGAAGAGTGTCCACCCACTACCCCTCTGTCTCTTAAAGGGGAGTTTTTAGGCCTTCAGAATGGTGCGGTTGGTGACCTCGGTCTGTCCGTTAGCATGGGGATGCGTTATAGTCGTGTAGTAGAGCTCTATCTTCAGGTCATCAGACATCTTGGTGAAAGCCTTTCTTGTGAATTGCGTCCCATTATTGGTGACGATGGTAGCCAGGATGCCAAAGCGACAAATGATGTTTTTTCAAACGAACTGTTGGGTGTTCTGCTCTGTGATTTTGGACAACGGCTCTACTTTGACTCACTTGGTGAAGTAGTCAATGACCAGGGTGATGAACTTCCTTTACCCAGAGGCTGGTGGAAATATACTGAGTAAATCGATCCCCTATTAATCGAAAGCAGAGTGAGCCCGATCGGGGGCTAATGTGGGATATTGGAATGGAGCTGATAGCTTTCACATTTCCGAGTGAAGTCGAGAGCGTCCTTTTTTAGTATGGGCTAGTAGAGTCCTTACTGCATGACCTTCAGCGCCAAAGCCTTTCCTCTCAGATGCTCTGTAACACCTCTACCCGTCAAGAAGAATATAATAGAGGGTCCGGCCGGGGCCCCACACCATATTCCACAAACAGGCAGAGACGCTACTACATAATATCAAAACCAACGCATCCTAACATATAGCATTCTAGCGGAAGCTTCACGGTTGAAACCTTGAACTCAAGCAAAACAAGAACTGTCCACTAAAAACATAGGAATGTTTACAACCAAAGACTTTGGCCTTAAGGCCTTACAAATTTCTCATAACAAAGGTGTGGTTTACAGACATCGGCATGCAGGCCGACCACACATGAACAAGAAGAAACAAAACAAATCCTTTGAGGGCAGCAACGCAGCTTGGGCTTCAACCCGCTAAGTCCCGCTCGGACCAGCACCTCCTGCACCTGCAAGAACCAATCCACCAAGCGGTGGCAAACAGGGCAACGGTCAGCATTCAACTGACCAATTATAACGACCCTGCCCCCTGGCACGGGGCAGCGAAATTCCATCCCTGCATAACATTTTTCCAACAGTATGTATAGCAAACCACGCAAGACGTGCACGACCGCACAGTCAATACATAACACAAACGCTGGCACGACGACCTGACGCTCCGTGCACTCAGGGCATATTCGGGTGTACCGGAAACACCGCCCACCAATGAGCATTCTAGTCTTGATCGGCACGCAAGCCGTCGACTCTCGCTATATGATCCTAATAGGGCCTTAAGCACCCAAGGTTAGACAACCATAACGCGGGTACAGATCCGCCTATCCCGTTGCTCAAATCGTCAGACGCAAGCCTGGACTGACGCGGGTACAGCTTCACCTTACCCGTCCACCACCAGAGCTGAACCCAACTCTCACAATTTCCTGGACTTCCTCCAGTACTTCCTGCTGCACTAAGCGACAGGTATCCACCACAGATTGCACACAAACAATCAAATACTCGGAGGCTCCTCCGAAATGCAAACAAAGCATCATCAATCCAGACCAACACGTCCAGATGGGCTTCACACAGCATGCCTAGGTCCGTACTCCGATTCCGGACGCTAACAAGGGGGACTTCACATATCTACCCCAAGGGACGCCACAACCCACCGCATACTCGCGGGGAAGGGTTTTCCCTATGCAAATGCAGGAAAGAAGGACTTCACATGTCCAATAAGGAAATCGTTACCCTTTGAATTCGCTTTGGAGCCATGGAGAGAAAGCAATCGGATGAAAGTCTTCGCAGAAGCCTTGCCTTCGCAAATCCGAACTCGGATCGCAATTTGGCCCACCGTAGCACCACCGGCAGCCGGATTCCCCTTCTTCTTCCTCACCTTGCTCTCCCCTCTCTCTTAGCTTTAGAAAGAGAAAGATGAAACTCAAATGAGCTTTCTCCTCTTCACTCATGGCCTTATCAACCCAGGGAAGAGCCCAGACCATTGGATCTTGGTCAAAGAAAATGAACGGCTCTTATCCGCCCTGAAATTGATTTTCTGGGCCGAACACGGGTAGTGACACGCCCGTGTCACAAGCCGTGTTCCTGAAGCGGCCAACAACCGACTTAAGCCAAACTAGAACACGGGTGTCGACACGCCCGGGTCACGCCCGTGTCGACACCTGACACGCCCGTGTCGAGGGGCGTGTTCCCCCATCGAGACGGAAATCGCCATTTTTTCCGAGAACCACACGGGCACTGGACACGCCAGTGTGCCATTTTGACACGCCCGTGTGACGATCGACACGGCTGGGCCTCCAAGTCGTGTCCTTCACGGGACATTCTGGCTAATATTTGGGCATGACACGCCCTGGGACACGCTCGTGTCCCCCGGCCGTGTCACCACTCAACGCCACTCAACGCCATTTCACTCAGCGCCACTCTAGCAGGACACGCCCTGGGACACACCCGTGTCCCAGGCCGTGTCGACACTCAACGATCGTTGGCTCAACGATCGTTGGCTCAACGATCGTCGACAAAGAAGAACACGCCCTGGGACACGCCCGTGTCCCAGGCCGTGTACCCTAGACACGCCCTGGGACACGCCCGTGTCCCAGGCCGTGTCAGCCAGCCTGAACCTCAATTTGACCTTTTGAGATTTCTGGGGTGTTACAATCCTCCCCTCCTTAATAAAATTTCGTCCCGAAATTTGAAGACAACAGGGAGATAACAACATAACACAATATATGAGACATATATGTTTCTATCACATATACAAACGAGCGAACAAGTTACGAAAATAACTCGGGAAACTCGGCTTGCATGGTCTGTTCTCGCTCCCATGTTAGCTCTTCTCGGCCACAATTGTCCCACCGGACTTTGACCATCCCGATCGTTTTGTTTCGCAACTGTTTCTCGGCTCGATCCTCGATCCGAATGAGCCTCACCTATGTCGTTAGCCCATACTCAACCGGCACCCGATCATTCTCAATCACTTGAGTTGGATCCGTGACTGCTTTTCGTAGTACCGAGATGTGGAACACATCATGCAGTCCACCCAATTCCGATGAAAGAGCTAGCCGATAGGCAGCTTCCCCAACTCGCTCCACCACTTCAAGCGGACCAAGGTATCGTGGACTTAGCTTTTTCAACTGCTGAATCCGAGATACGCCTTTGAAGGGTTTAATCTTTAAATAGACCAAGTCACCTACCGCGAACTCCACGTTCCGGTGCTTAGCATTGTAATACTTGGCTTGCCGATCCTGGGCTATTAGTAGCCTCTCTCGAATAGAGCGTATTGTTGAGGTATCATCCTCGACTTCCTTTTGTCCCAACAGTTTGGACTCGCCAGTTTCTGCCCAAGCTAGCGATGTACGGCACTTGCGACCATATAGAGCATCAAACGGTGCCATGCCGATGCTCGCTTGGTAGCTATTATTATAGGCAAATTCCACCATAACAAGATGATCTTCCCATTTCTTACCGAAGTCCAGGGCGCACATACGGAGCATATCCTCCATTGTTTTGTTGGTTCGTTCAGTTTGGCCATCCGTTTGCGGATGAAAGGCCGTACTGAATGCTAACTTCGTGCCCAACAACTGATGAATTAGCCTCCAATCCTTTGAAGTAAATCGCCCATCACGGTCACTAACGATGCTTCGGGGAATACCGTGCAATCGAACAATCTGCTCCACATAGAGCTTTGCCAACGTTTCTACTGAATCGTCCCGCTTGTTTGGTAGGAAGTGAGTCACCTTTGTTAGTCGGTCTACAATCACCCAGATTAAGTCATTTCCGCGTTGCGATCTCGGCAATCCGTGCACGAAATCCATAGAAATATCCTCAAACTTCCACTGCGGAACTGGCAATGATTTCAGGAAACCACTAGGTCGTTGACACTCTGCCTTGACCAAAGCACAAGTACGACACTTAGCCACATACTCGGCTATGTCCTTCTTTAAACCGGGCCACCAGAACAATTTCTTCATGTCCTTGTACATTTTTGTGCTCCCAGGGTGAATTGAGTACTTTGTAAAGTGCGCTTCGTATAACAATTCTTCTCGCAATTTACCCGCACAAGGGACGCACAATCGACCATCCTTCCGTAATAAACCGTCATCCCAGGAGAATTGGTCACCAGACTCTTCCTTTGCATAACGCTGGAGACTTTCATCCAACTCCGTTGCCCGCCGAACTCTGTCTGCAAGGTCATATTAAACCTCCATCCAGTTCAAGCATGCATCGACCAAAGAATCCCTCTCAACACAAGATATCTTCAACGCTTCCAACTCCTGGATTAGACGCTCGTCATGTATCCGCAACTAACTTGCCCGCACCGGAGTCCGACGATTCAAGGCATCAGCGATCACATTTACCTTTCCGATAACATAGTGAATGTCGAAGGTATAATCCCCTAGGAATTCCATTCACCTCCTTTGTCACATATTCAAATCCTTTTGATCGAGCAGATACTTCAGGCTTTTATGATCTGTATAAATATCTACCTTCACGTCATAAAGATAATACCGCCACAACTTTAGCGAAAAGATCACCGCCGCCAACTCCAAGTCGTGGACGGGATAATTACGCTCATGCACCTTTAATTGACGTGAGCCATATGTGATCACCTTGCCAAACTGCAGGAGAACGTAGCCTAAACCGCTCCCTAACGCATCGCTGTATATCTCAAAACCGTCTGTACCACATGGTGACGTCAAAACAGGCGCCGTGGTCAAACGACTCTTTAGCTCCTCAAAAGCTCGAGCGCACTCTGGCGTCCAAACGAACTTCTGATCTTTTCTTATCAACGTAGTCAAAGGCAAAGCAATCCGGGAGAAGTTCTCCACAAATCGTCTATAGTAGCCTGCCAGTCCAAGAAAACTCCTGACTTCGGCCACCGAAGACATCACTGGCCAATCACGAATGGCACTTATTTTTGCCGGATCCACCGCTATGCCCTCTCCACTTACCACATGACCCAGAAAAGCCACCGACGAGAGCCAGAACTCACACTTAGAGAACTTGGCAAGCAGCTTATTCCTCCACAAGGTGTGCAATACTAACCGCAAATTGTTTGCATGATCTTCCTCCGATTGTGAATACACAAGGATATCATCAATAAACACGATCACAAACAGATCCAAGTATTCGCGGAACGTTCGATGCATGAGATCCATGAATACCGAAGGCGCATTACATGCATAAGCCGAACGACATCACTGTGAATTCATAATGACCGTAGCGTGTGCCAAACGCCGTCTTGGGAATGTCACCTTCCCTAATCCGCAATTGGTAATACCCGGATTTCAAATCCAACTGGGAATAGATGGTTGAGCCTGCTAGCTTATCAAACAAGTCATCGATCCGTGGAATCAGATACTTGTTTTTCTCCGTCAGCTTATTCAGTTCACGATAATCAATACATAGCCGCAAACTACCGTCTTTCTTTTTCACAAAAAGAACAGGCGCGCTCCAAGGTGACATACTTGGGCGTATGTATCCCTGCTCCAACAGCTCTTGCAACTGAACTTTCAGTTCAGCCATCTCTTTTGGTGCTACCCGATACGGCGAACGGGCCACAGGCTTCGCACCTGGCACCAGCTCGATAGCGAAGTCGATTTCCCTTTGGGTAGGTAACCCCGGAAGGTCCTTTGGAAACACATCAACATACTCCGACACAATTGGCACTTCACTCACACTGGCCTTCGGCGCCACCGCCTCTACAAGTGTGAAGAATAACTCTGCACCCTTCCGAACTGCCTTAACGACTTGGAGAGCAGATAACAACATCCCACTCATCCCTTGTATACCAATGAACTTGGTCTCTTGTTCGGTATTCTGCCCGAGTGTGACCTCTTTTGAAGTGCAATCTATACAGACACGCTACTCTGAAAGCCAGTCCATACAAAAGATTATATCAAATTCCTTGATCGGCAATACTAGTGTTTCCACCTTGAACTCCCGACTCCCTATCTTGACCTCAAGACCGCAAGATTTATCCGCGCACATCAAACATCCGTTAGGTAACACCTGTATCAAACAGTGCTCGCGCCGGATACTATCGTATAAGGACAAAACCTATAACACCACAATTAAACAAGCACAGTACACAGTATAAAATAACATTAAAACTGCGCGCACCTGTGATGACATCGGCCTGCTTAATGGCCTCCTGTTGTCCAAGATTGAAGACCCTGGGCTGCGCGTGCGAGGCAGAAGACTCCACCACAGTCTTCCCTTTCTCCGCATAAGATGCTCCCGTCTTCTTGTCACCCTTTGGAGGACCAACTCGGCAATCACGTGTGAAGTGCCCCAACTTCCCACACGTAAAACAAGCGCGAGATCCATACCCAGATGTCTCTGGCACAGTCGCAGAAGGAGCTTGTCTAGTAGACTTGAACTTCTTTCCCCATCTCTTACGGTACCCAAACTTCTCCGGACGCGGCGGCTTGAACTCTGGCTTTGTCACAGCCAAGGTCCCCTTTGCTTGCCCCCTTCTCATGTCCGTCTCCAAAGACCGAGCCGTACAGACTAAGGCTTGAAATCCCTGACTCACAGAACTCGAGAGCAAATACCGCAGCTCATCTCGCAGTCCCGCATAAAACCTACTAGTCTTACGCTCTTCTTTGGCAACGATTGTACCCGCATATCTTCCCAAACGTGTGAACTCATGTAGGTAATCATCCACACTACGATCTCCTTGAGTTAACCGTTGAAATTCCATTTCCATCGATATTATTTGCTGCATTGGTAGATGTTGTGCCAAGAATAACTGAGAAAATTCGTCCATCGAGACCTCTGCAAGTTGTCTACCGGCCAAGTGATGCAGTTCAATCTCATCCCACCATAAACGAGCCTCTCCTTCCAGTAGGAAAGTGGCCAACATAACCTTCTGTCCCTTCTCAACCTTGATCGCTCTAATGATCCTCTTGATCCTTGCAAGCCAATCCTCTGCTTGGGCCGGCGAACCAGCCCCAGCAAATTGCGGAGGATTGAAGCTCAGGAATTGCTTCAATTGTGGATCTGCTACCCGCGGATCAACTACAGCTTCTGCCGGTTCTGGTCGTACCCCAGCATGCTTTTGCACCACTGCAGGGCGTGCCTGCCCAGCCTGCTGAGCATTCATCACAACAAGTACCGTTTCCGTGATGAAACGTACCATTTCAGCGGATGGAGGAGGTGTGCGCACCTCAGCTGGTGTCGCACTTTCTACAGAATGTTGAGGTTCGGATTGACCCGCAACACTTCTAGTCACCTATATGTGTAAAACACACAATTTAGCGACCAAGAAAAACGGCAAACATACAAAAATAATACACAAGTTCAACAAACAAGTGTACTTACATTCCTAAGTGGACATTCTTGAGTTCAAGTTACGTGTTATAACAACAGCACTGACACGTGCTCGCCACCCCTCAAAAGAATTCGTCCGCGAATTCGGAAGAGATCGACCAACAAGCTGATACTAAATTGTAACACCTCTACCCATCAAGAAGAATATAATAGAGTGTCCGGCCGGGGCCCCACACCATATTCCACAAACAGGCGGAGACGCTACTACATAATATCAAAACCAACGCATCCTAACACAGAGCATTCTAGCAGAAGCTTCACGGTTGAAACCTTGAACTCAAGCAAAACAAGAACTGTCCACTAAAAACATAGGAATGTTTACAACCAAGGACTTTGGCCTTAAGGCCTTACAAATTTCTCTTAACAAAGGTGTAGTTTACAGACATCTGCACGCAGGCCGGCCACACATGAACAAGAAGAAACAAAACAAAGCCTTCGAGGGCAGCAACGCAGCTTGGGCTTCAACCCGCTAAGTCCCGCTCGGACCAGCACCTCCTACACCTGCAAGAACCAATCCACCAAGCGGTGGCAAACAGGGCAACGGTCAGCATTCAGCTGACCAATTATAACGACCCTTCCCCTGGCACGGGGCAGCGGACTTCCATCCCTGCATAACATTTTTCCAACAGTATGTATAGCAAACCACGCAAGACGTGCACGACCGCACAGTCAATACATAACACAAATGCCGACACGACGGCTCGACGCTCCGTGCACTCAGGGCACATTCGAGTGTACCGGAAACACCGGATCCCACCAATGAGCATTCTAGTCTTGATCGGCACGCAAGCCGTCGACTCTCGCTCTGTGATCCTAACAGAGCCTTAAGCACCCAAGGTTAGACAACCATAACGCGGGTACAGATCCGCCTATCCCGTTGCTCAAATTGTCAGACTCAAGCCTGGACTGACGCGGGTACAGCTTCACCTTGCCCGTCCACCACCAGAGTTGAACCCAACTCTCACAATTTCCTGGACTTCCTCCAGTACTTCCTGCTGCACCAAGCGACAGGTATCCACCACAGATTGCACACAAACAATCAAATACTTGGAGGCTCCTCCGAAATGCAAACAAAGCATCACCAATCCAGACCAACACGTCCAGATGGGCTTCACACAGCATGCCTAGGTCCGTACTCCGATTCCGGACGCTAACAAGGGGGACTTCACATATCTACCCCAAGGGACGCCACAACCCACCGCATACTCGCGGGGAAGGGTTTTCCCTATGCAAATGCAGGAAAGAAGGACTTCACATGTCCAAGAAGGAAATCGCTTTGGAGCCATGGAGAGAAAGCAATCGGATGAAATTCTTCGCACCAGCCTTGCCTTCGCAAATACGAACTCGGCTCGCGATTTGGCCCACCGTAGCACCACCGGCAGCCGGATTCCCCTTCTTCTTCCTCACCTTGCTCTCCCCTCTCTCTTAGCTTTATAAAGAGAAAGATAAAACTCAAATGAGCTTTCTCCTCTTCACTCCCGGCCTTATCAACCCAGGGAAGAGCCCAGACCATTGGATCTTGGTCAAAGAAAATGAACGGATCTTATCAGCCCTGAAATTGATTTTCTGGGCCGAACACGGGTAGTGACACGCCCATGTCACAGGCCGCGTTCCTAAAGCGGCCAACAACTGACTTAAGCCAAACCAGAATACGGGTGTCGACACGCCCGGATCACGCCCATGTCGACACCTGACACGCCCGTGTCGAGGGGCGTGTTCCCCCATCGAGACGGAAATCGCCATTTTTCCCGAGAACCACACGGGCACTGGACACGCCCGTGTGTCATTTTGACACGCCCGTGTCACGATCGACACGGCTGGGCCTCCAAGCTGTGTCCTTCACGGGACATTCTGGCTAATATTTGGGCATGACACGCCCTAGGACACGCCCGTGTCCCCCGGCTGTGTCACCACTCAACGCCACTCAACGACATTTCACTCAGCGCCACTCAACACCACTCTAGCAGGACACGCCCTGTGACACACCCGTGTCCCAGGCCGTGTCGACACTCAACGATCGTTGGCTCAACGATCGTCGACAAAGAAGAACATGCCCTGGGACACGCCCGTGTACACGCCCGTGTATCAGGCCGTGTCAGCTAGCCTGAACCTCAATTTGACCTTTTGAGATTTTTGGGGTGTTACATGCTCCTCGCATACACCCTCATGTATTTCTCTTAGGGCATAATCTGCCTCAGATGGACGTATGCATTTTAGGGATAGCCTGGAGAAAGAATACTTGTTGAGCTCGTCAGCGATGATGGAGAATGAGGCGGCGTGGATTCACAGGCGTCGAGCCTCTAATGAGGAGACGAGTAGTTGCCCTCTTTTGAGGTAGGTGATGATAGGATCCATCCAGCAAGGCTCCCCTTCCGCGATGGTGGTGATCTCCCATGGGCCCAAAATACTGGGAATGTGCAAGTCCTCGACTCAACGACGCCAAGGCTGGTACCCCATAATAGAGCTAGCGTCCTTAGACAGAGTATCGGCTCTGGTGTTCTGTTCTCGAGGAATGTGGAGGATCTGATGAAGCTTAATTTTCTTGAGGAGAGATTTTGTTAGTTGGAGGTACTGCATGAGTTGTTCATTATTTGTATTTTAGTCCACCTCGACTTTGGAGATCGCCTGTTGAGAGCCATTATTGATGATTAGGTTTTCCACCCCATAGTCAATGGTCAGGCAAAGGTCAATGATTATGGCCTCGTACTCCACAACGTTGTTGGTGGCTGGGAACTTCAACCAGAGCCCAAACTCGAGAGTGGTTCCCCTGGGAATTGTCAGCAGTAAGCCCGTGATAGCTTTGTTGGATCCTAACGCCTCGTCGACATACAAAGTCCACTGCATAGGAGTCATGTTTCAGAGCTGGGCGCGTCCTCTAGTGAGATCGTGTAATGACCCTAGCCGATCCAACGTGACAGTGTCACGGCTCCGTTCTAGGTGACGTTACCGGGCTGCAGCCCAAGCACCCTAACCCCTCTCCAGCACATTGACGGGTTGTTGGTGGCCACAACCTCCCTTCGATGAGCAAAACTCTCCGGTTAAGTGGACATCACAGGGAATTCCCAGGTCACCCATCCCAGTACTACTCTAGCCTGAGCACGCTTAACTATGGAGTTTTCCAACTTCTCATCACCTCAACTGGTGATGAGAAGTTGGAAAACTCCATAGTTAAGCGTGCTCGGGCTAGAGTAGTAGCGGAATGGGTGACCTCCTGGGAAGTCCCCGTGTTGACCACTTAACCAGAGAGTTTCGCTCATCAAAAGGAGGTTGTAGCCATCAACAACCCGCCAGAGTGCTAGAGAGAGGTTAGGTGTATGAACCCCCCCCCCCCCCACCCATCACCTGGGTCAGGCTGGAGGGGTACTACTGCCCAAGATGTCCATCAGTGCTCATTAGGGGTAACTACCCACGTTATCTAAGCACTAGTTGGCCCCCTTGCTCGGCTAAAATCACAATATTCACAATACATCAGAGATTTGCGAAAGCATTAACAGGGAACCAATATCAAATATATATAATATCATATATATTTGCATGAGTACTAGATCGAAGCCTAAGTATTTATATAAACCCACAGGCTATACAAGTACTACATATAACTCTTCTGATAGTTTTACTTTCAAGACTACCTAAACACCTAGAGGGGGGGTGAATAGGTTCTAATTCTTGTTTTAAAATTAAGACATAATATCACTTCAATACTGTAATATAAAACAGAAAATTCTGCAGCAAACTCTGCACACACAATCACAGATTTTACAGCTACACAATTCACAGATTGCACACAGTATGCTAGATTCGGCCTAACTTCTTCCGTTAACTCAGATCCTCAGATCCTACAGCTCAGAATCCAAAAGGATTCCTACAACTCAGAATGTTTCCACATTCCTATAACTCAGGCTAACAAGCCCTTCCTCAGCTTTGCCACAAGGCCTACAACTCAGAAAATACCTTCTCCTACAACTCAGGCACAAACAGCCCTATCACTCAGAGAACAAATCTCCTACACTCAGCTTTTATAAAACAGGCTTACAACTCAGATCTATGAATAGATCCTACAGAATTTAATAAGGAATTTTATAATCTCTTACCCCTGTTGAGAGAGAAGGGATAAGAACTTTCTTGATCAGCTTCTTGAAGAGGCTGATGGCTGAAATCAACTTGATCTTAGTTTTCTTCAAATCTTCTTGAATCTGAACTTAGTTGAGTTGATTTCCTTTGAATATAACTGACTGGCAGCTTCTTCCTTAGATTCCAGAAATAGATCTGAATCTTCTTGACAGATAAGTTCAGTATCTGCTTCTTGAGAGACCTGTGATTGTCTCCTTCTTGACTTCAATAAGCTGGATCTCTCTTTCTCCAAACCTCTTGAAGATACTTCTGAATTCTTGATTGAATTCAACTTAGACTGAATCTGAGTGGATGATCACTTCAGAATGTCTTCTTAGATCTTCTCACAAAGATCTTCTTCTGTGCCTTGCACTTTCTTGATCAGAGATCAATCTCACAATAGTTGTGTTAGTTGTTAATAATAATTGTTATCCTCCTTCTTCTGAATCCATCTATTTATAGACTTCATCCATGGTAACCGGCTGATCTGGTTTTTAACTAACCTCTGACAAGTCTGACAGCTTCAGTAAACCTGATGTAACTCACAGATGTCAAGTCATCAAACAGATCTTGAGCCTTTGTCTCTGTCAGCAAAGCGTCGAGACTATCTATTATAAAGTGTCGAGACTGTCTATTATAAAGTGTCGAGACCATCTGTCAATATGTGTCGACACAAGTGACTTAAGTGTCGATACAGCCTTTGGTGATGTCGACATAGCTGCCTTGATGTCGACACAGCTTCTTGACACTGCATCTTGAGAATGTGTCGACACTGATTATTTGTGTCGACACAAACACTTCACCATTCATCAGCAATCAACGGCGTCTAGACTCAGCTGTGTGTCGACACAAGTCCTGTGTGTCGACACAGTTGATGTAGACTCAGAACATAGCGTGTGTCGACACTGCCTCCAGGTGTCAACACAGTTGTTGTCGACTCTGCCTCTGTGTGTCGACAATAATCTTCTGTGTGTCGACACTGCCTCCCGGTGTCGACACAAACTCACTGAAGTGTCGACACAGCCATTTCCAAGTGTCGACATAATCTTACTGAAGTGTCAACACAGCTTCCTCAGGTGTCGACACATGGACTTAGAATCTTTTTCTTGCATTCTAGCACATTCTTAACCTGCACATATAAACTCTAAATAACATCAAATACACCTTGATATATATCATTGAGCTAAGTGAGGCTTCTCCAAATCAGATATACATTTTCCAATGTACCCAACAATCTCCCCCTATTTGGAGAAGTCATAACATTTTAGCCAATGATATACACCACTTAGAAAATAAACATGATGATATACATAAGCATTATATTACAGGGTACATTATAAACAAAACACATATCATACTTACATCACAGAATAAAGATGTAAAAGAAAATGATCACAGAACAATGTTTTGTATATTAACTCAAAAATATTTGTTACAAGATATTTACATTGATTTCTTTAACAAACTGACAATTACATAGTTCTTGGACAAAAACTAGTAAAACTTAGACTAAGGCTGGGCTGGCTCCTTTATGACTATCCCTTTGCCTGGTTTAATCTGAGCCTGCACAGAAGGTTCTGTATCTTCAATGAGCTTCTTGCCTTTCAAATCAGCCTTCTTCTGTGTTTCAGCCTTGATCCTTTTCCTCTCAAAATAATGAAAGGGTTTGGGAAATACTTGCTAGGTTCCTAAGCATCAGGAGGTAGCTTCCTCATCTTAGCCTTTCTCCTGTATTGAACTATGGTCTCCTGCCTGGCTTCATACTTTTGCCATTCCTACTCATTATACCATTTGCCCCTTTCATGTACTTGATCTTTTACAGCTTTCCAGGTAGTTAATATGATATTCTTTGAAGTGGGGCTCCACTGCTCAAAGTATGGCTTTAGTTCTGCTTGCTCTCTGAATCTCTTCTTTGATAATTGAGCATCTTGCTAAGCTTTCAGACCAGCTTCTGACATATCTACTTTTTCAATAATAACATTAGTAACTGGTGGAGGAGGGTTGAACATAGACTCAACTTGTTGATGTATCATATCAATATCTGCAGGTGGATAAATGACTTGGGCAACCTCAGGTTGATCACCTTCAAGTAGATTTGGTTGCACCCCTGACTCAGCCATATTATCATCATCACATAGGGGTGGATATCCCAAAGTGTCTCTTATGTGGTTGGTTACCCATTTTGTATGATCAGAGCCAGCATATACTAATACCCTCTCCCCCTTTATGACTTCTCTAGTCATATGATCTCTTAAGTCTTCTTTTTGAAATCTTATTTGCCCATCCAGGTAATTGATTCCATCTTTAAAGAATGACTTTAACTTTTGAAGCTTGTCACTAATTAACTTCTCAGATGAAGTGATGACAGTTTTAACTGATTCTAGGGCAGCCTGTAGCTTCTTATCATAGTCTTCCATTTCTTTAGCCCTTGCAGCAGTCATTCCAGTAACAGCAGTTGTTAACTTAGTGACTATGACATTGTGAGATTCTGTCAGATTGTCATTCATTCTTATTTGATTTTCAAGAACATAGCCTTGTTTGACAGCCATCTCATCCACTTGCTTCTTTATTTCTGCTTGTTGTTTAGCAAGAAATACCACAGCATTGCCTCCCTTGTGGAAGCAATCTGTCATCTATTTTTTATTCTGATTGACCTCAAATCTGATAGACTTTATCTCTTGGGCTAGATCAAATTGAAGAGCCTTTTGGATTTTATCCACATATTTTTCTAAGCAATCTCTGTTCATCAAATTTTACTTGTAAGTCAACCAAGTACTTGCTGTAATCAATCTCAGGAGTAGAATGTGAAGTAGTTGTTTGGAGAGCCTTCTTATAGCTTTGGCTTCTTCTATTAAAGACCATTAGTTTTCTTTTCTTGGCCTCCCTGACTTCTTCATGCTCAGACTCTGAAGAACTGACAATGTCAACTCTTTCTTTAGGACTAGGAGGCAGCTCCTTTTCAGTCCTATCCTGCACCTCCTCAATGTTAACCTGCTCCCCCTCAACTGCTGCTCCCTCTATTTCAGGAAATAATTCTTCCAAGGTGAACTCTTGTTGAGTGTGAACTGCCTTTTCTGGAGCATTAGCAACCATAGATGTATCCTCCAGGATCACATCTAGGGCTGGACTATTGACATGAGGAGTGTCAATAAGAGATTGTGAATCTATTTCACTTGCCAAGTGAAGTCTTTCTTCCCCTTGTCCTTGTGCAGAATGTTGCTCCCCCTGCAACTGTGCATTCTCAGCATTGTCCTGGACTTGTATACTTTCTAGCTCCCCCTGCACTTGTGCAATAACTGGCTCCCCCTACACCTGTGCAGATATAATATCTTCCTGGACTTGTGCATCTTCAGGACCATGAAAGTGAGGATAGATACAACTCTAGAGGGGAGGGGGGTGAATAGAGTATTCAAAAATTATGACAATCTACTCAACTCTCTTAGAGTTAATTTACAGATAAGTGTATAGATATATGAAACCCTAGAGCCTAACACAAAGTGGGGTGTACAAAAGAAAGTTAACTGTAATTACAGTTTAAGCTTTAGTCCTAACACAGCAACTAGCAACCATAGTTAATTCTACTCACAGCCACAGTGCAGTAATTAAAATAAGCAACACAGACAACACAAGAAGATTTATAGTGGTTCCCTCTCAATAGGTATATCCACTCTTCTACCACCCTGGTAGGAATCCACTACAGGTTTTTGTTCAGGTGCCCTGCCACCAACTGATCTGATTCAGGTAGATCAAGTAGACCCTTTGAGCTTTTGATCAGGAGCTCAAAATCCAACACAGGTTTTTGTTCAGGTGCCCTGCCACCAAGATTCACTTTTGAAGGGAGTAATAACCCTTTGTACAGGAGGTTGAGAGAGTTAGAATGTCTTCTCTATTATTAAACAAAATTAGAGAAGCTAGTGGATTGCACTGAGCTATAGAAAGCTCTGAAGGAATCAAAGCTCCCCTGGCTTAGAGAATATCCAGGAAGAAGCCTTGCTTCAGGGTACAGGTTCTCTTAATAACTCTTTGACAGAGAAGTTCTGTTGTCTTGAAGTTCTTGAAGGAGCAGGTTGAAGAAGACTCTTGATGTGGAATGATTGTTCTTCTTCAACAACTTTTCTTTCTTCTTCTTCTTCTGAAGCACTGAGTATGAATGTTCCTGTAAGCAGGATGAACTCAGGATTGAAGAAGAGAACACTAAAGAGAGTTGTTCTTCTCAGCTGTATGTAGAAAATCTCTGAGAGCTGTATCTTCTTGTTTTGGTTGTATATGAATATCTGAATATCTGTGTTCTGAATTAATAAAAATCGTATTAACTTCTCTCTCTAGCACTTTATATATCAGCTTTTTGCAACGGCTTCTATCTTTCTCTCAATTAGAAACTTGTCTTCTTCTGAGATCTGCAATCTGGGCTACAAATAACACATAGTACAAAAAGCCTGCAGAAAGACATCCTATAAAGAAATAAAGCTTTCTTAGAAGCTGCTTATCCATTCTGCAAGTCCAAAAGATATTAGAGAAAGTCACATCAAAAACAACCTCTTTAAGACCAGAGAAAGACATCTGTGTCTAACGGCTATAAAGGACAGCATGACAGATAAAGCAAAAAGATTATGTCAACTAATAAGACAAAAGACTTTGTCAGATAGAACTTGACTTATGCATAAAGAATGAGGCAAAGATTGCCTTGATATGTAAGCATAAAATAAATGAAATAATCTTTAATAAAATAAGCCATGTAAATAAGAAATAAATCACAGAAGAGAAAGAATATAATATCTCTAAATGCAGACAAAAGATCGTCGAACGACTCACGGAGATCGTCGACCTCTCAGAGCAGATGGTCGAACTATCAGAGCAGATAGTCGACCTACAAGAAATCTGTCTGGACAAAAGAAGTCGAGCAGGGATCGACGATCGACGATGCTGAGACCACAGATCGTCGAACTAACAAAGAAGAACTAACTCAGAGATAGTCGATCTGCTGATAGACGATAGTCGACCAACTGATAGACGATAGTCGAGCGGCGTTCGACTATAGTCAAACTAAAACACTTAACCAGATTTTTACCTGGATAAACAACAACTCTACACAACTGATGGAATCTAACCTAAATCTAACCTTTGACCATAGATAAATCTTGGGTCAAGAAACTAATTGAGAAGACTTAACTCAAATCCAAACTAGGGTACCAAAAGACCATGCTCTTGCCTGTCCACATCAGGCATTTCCTTTGAAAGAACTCTATCCCATCTTGAGAATAACCTTATGTCCATTCTCCTCATGTGGTTTATCTTTGATCCAGGAATCTATAACATCACCTCTGGAATTATTCCAGCCAGGTACAGACTCATGATTCTAGCCAAGTTTGGCTTCTTGATCCCTTCTTTTATCTTATCAAACAGTACTGCAGACCAATTAGTTTGAATTTTAAAGATTACCCTTGTCATCAGGCTGAACATATAGGCTGATATCCTATCATGGCCACCTGGTTTACATAAGATCACTTTTCCTACTATTTCAGATAGGAATTTCCCTTGATGATTCATGCCTTTTCTGTTGATGGCTGATCCTATCTTTAAGGTTGGATCCAACCCACACCATTGAAGTGCCTCCCTGGTCCTGGAGGCTGGGACCTCTTCCTCATCATGTATTCTAGGAAGATGGAGAATCTTGCTCAACATTTTTTGAGACAGCTTGACTATTTCTCCATGTACAGTGGATTTGATCTTCAATCCATTTGAGTCCATTGATGCTGCAGTATAGAACTTGAATACTTCTTTCTTCCATATCTTTGAAGGTTCAGAGACAAGATATTCTAATCCGTTGTCTGCAAGAAGTGAGATGACCTGTTTGATCTTTGTTGCAGCATCGTCGAATGCATGCCTAACCAACTCGTACCCTTCATTGATGTTGTCTTCAACCTTGGGCGTCATTGGAATGAAGATAAAGCTTGGTTGGAGAGAAGAGAGATTGTCGACACAAGGTTTTTGTCTCGAAACCCTGGTGAGCGTGTCGACAGAATACGTTCTTGACCTATTTATACCCTTCTAATCAAAGAAGGTCAAAAGGCGGGCAAAAACAGTCTACATGTGTCGACACTGTTGGAATGTGTCGACACAAATTCCTAATGTCTCGCCAACGGCGCCTACTACTATGTGTCGACACCAATTGATGATATGTCGACACAGGAGATACTTAGTAGTTCATCAAAAATTCTATGTTGACACTTAGTACAAGTGTCGACACAAAATCTGTAAATGTCGACACCATTACTCTGGTTGTGTCGACATTACATTTCTGGATGTGTCGACTCTTTGTCCCTTAGGTGTCGACGCATTTGCTCTGTGTCGACATAATTTCCCTGAATTGTCGACATGACTTCTCTGTGTCGATACTTTATCACTGAATGTGTCGACACCATTTTACTTAGCCAATTTTTGGTAAACTAACCTATGGTCAACATTCCTAATTCAATTTTAAATTTATTGAATTTAGTTTCATCCAGAGGCTTAGTAAATACATCTGCAATTTGAAAATCAGTTTTAACAAATTCTAATGAGATGTCTTCTTTTTCTACATGTTCTCTTAGAAAATGGTATCTTATTTCTATATATTTATTCCTACTATGTGAAACAAGATTGTTTGCAATAGAAATGACACTTTTAAAATCACACAATAAAGATGTTCTACTTACTTGAATATCATAGTCCCTTAGCTGATGCTGAATCCACAACAACTGTGCACAACAACTTCCTGTTGCCACATATTCAGACTCAGCTATGGACATTGCCACACTAGTCTGCTTCTTACTGCTACAGGATATCAACCTTCCTCCCAAGAATTAGCATGTACCTGTAGTACTTTTTCTATCTTCTCTACAGCCTGCAAAATCTGCATCTGAATAACCTGTTAGAAGAAAATCTCCATTCCTAGGATACCAAAGGCCTAGATTAGGTGTGCCCTTTAAATATCTCAAAATTCTCTTGACTGCAGTATAATGTGATTCTTTAGGGCATGCTTGGTACCTAGCACAGACACATGTAGCATACATAATGTCTGGTCTACTAGTAGTGAGATATAATAGAGAGCCAATTATTCCTCTATACAAAGACTCATCTACAGGTTTACCTGCATCATCTTTGCATATAGACATACTTGTTCCCATAGGAGTTCTCATGGTGGAGGATGATTCCATACCATACTTCTTAATTAACTCCTTGGTGAACTTAGACTGGGATATGGACAAGCCATCTTCAGTCTGTCTTACTTGGAGTCCCAAGAAGAACTTAAGTTCCCCCATACTGCTCATTTCAAACTTCCCTTGCATAAGTTTGGCAAACTTCCTGCAAAGATTGTTCTCTATAGACCCAAAAATTATGTCATCTACATAGATCTGAACTAAGATTATCTTACCTTTAGATTCCCTTAGGAATAGAGTTTTGTCTATTTTACCTCTTGAGAATTTGTTCTCAATAAGGAAAGTAGATAGGGTTTCATACCAAGCCCTTGGGGCTTGCTTTAACCCATACAATGCTTTCCTAAGTCTATAGACATAACCGGGTTTAAGAGAATCTACAAAACCTGAAGGCTGCTCTACATAGACTTCTTCTTTTAGATCACCATTCAGAAATGTTGATTTCACATCCATTTGGTATACCTTGAAGCCTTGATATGCTGCATAGGCAAGGAACATCCTGATTGCTTTCAGTCTTGCTACTGGAGCAAATGTTTGATCAAAGTCTATTCCTTCTTCCTGCATGTATCCTTTTGCAACCAATCTTGCTTTGTTCTTCACAATAACTCCATTCTCATCCAGCTTGTTCCTAAAAATCCACTTTGTACCAATGATGTTGTGGTATTTTGGTTTAGGAACTAACTCCCAGACCTTGCATCTTCTAAACTGATTAAGCTCTTCTTGCATATCATTAATCCAGTGTTGGTCTTAGATAGCTTCTTCAAATTTCTTTGGCTCCAGTTGAGATAGAAAACTTGAGTGCAGGACTGTATTCAGATTTGTACTTCTTGTTTGCACTCCTTGTCTTGGATTACCAATTATCTAATTTGCTGGATGATCCTTTAGATGTCTTACAGTTGGAGGTAGACTTCCTTCTGGCTGAACACCTCCAGTTTCTTCATTATGCTGCACCTCTTGGTTGTCATCAGCTTCTAGAGAGTCTTGTACTCCCCCTGGACAGTAGCCATCATTTTCCAATACTTCATCTACAGTTGTGCCTTCTGCAATAGAAAGCTTGTCCATTCTATTGCTTATACCTGTTGGACTGCATGAACTACAAGGCAACTCACTGTTGATTAATCTTGTTTCATCAAATACAACATGTACAAATTCTTCTACAACCTGGGTAATCAAGTTGTAGACCCTATAAGCCTTACTATTATTGCTGTACCCAACAAATATCCCATCTTGGGATTTGGCAGCAAACTTAGATAAGACTTGTCATTATTAAGGATATAACACTTGGAACCAAAGATTCTAAAATAGGATAGATTTGGTTTTCTATCTTTCATGATCTCATAGGGAGTCTTTTTGTGGTACTTAGTGATAGAAGCCCTGTTGAGCACATGACATGCAATGTTTACTGCCTCAGCCCAGAAATATTCTGGGAGAGAAGTGTCACTCAATAGAGTTCTACCAACCTCAATCAATATCCTATTCTTTCTTTCAACAATACCATTTTGCTGTGGTGTTCTAGGTGAGGAGAATTCTTGGAAAATCCCAAATTCTTCACATAATCTTATCATACTTTCAGATTGAAATTCAGTGCCATGGTCGATCACTTCTGATTTTGACCACTGTACTGTTCAGTTCATTCTGAATTTATTTGATAAAACTATGTAAAACACTTGGGGTTTCAAATTTCTGTCTCAGAAAGAACACCCAGGAATATCTAGAATAGTCATCTACAACCACAAAAGTATAGACCTTCCTACCTAGACTATGAACTGGCATATGACTAAATACCATATGCAGTAGGTATAGACACCTGACTGAATCCTTGTTTTCAAGGCTATGAAAGGAGGATTTTGTCTGCTTTCCCTTTTGACAAGCTGAACATATCCCTTCCTTTATACACTTAACTTGAGGACAATTCCTCACTAACTCTTTGCTAAAGAGTTGACCAATTGTCTTGTAGTTAAGATGGGCCAGCCTCTTGTACCATTTGACACAATGAGAGGCTTTCTCATCAGGTACAAGACAAATAGGAGAAACTTTGTTCTCACACACAAAGTCAAGACAATAAACATTTCTTTTTCTATACCCAGTCAATATGACCTTTTGATCACTTGACCTTTTGATATGACATCCATTCTTAACAAATGAAATGTCATATCCTAGATCACTCAGCTGACTTATGCTTATCAGGTTGTGTTTCAAACCTTTTACATAAGCCACTTGAGTGATGGTAATTTTGTTTGAAGAAATGTTACCAAACCCTTTGATGATTCCTCTTTCAGATTCACCAAAGATTACTTTAGGCCCATCCTTGATAGGTGAGTACTCCTTCAGTAGCCCCTCTGTTCCAGTCATGTGCCTAGAACATCCACTGTCCAAGTACCATATAGGGGCATGACAACTTGGAATTTCCTGCAATACAGAATTACTTTCCCTTAGAACCCAAGTAAGTCTTGGGTCCTTGGTTCAAGTTAGCACCATTCATATCAAATCTATCAGCAACTCTTCTAACTGGTAGACTGTTGTTCTTCCTGATACTTATGTTATGCCAGTAGTCTAAGGCAAAATGGCATGTCTTGCCACAGCACCAGCATTCATACTTGTTGTATCTAGGTCTACATACATTTTTGGCAGAAAAATTTCTGTTCTGTGCTGATGCTCCTGCAGCTACACCCACTGGTTTCTTATAACCATGGGGTTTATGAACATGGGCTGCCTTATTGACATAAGCACCCTTGTCATTCAGAACATCAGTCTTATTATGACCTTGAGTATTCTCAAAGTCATACTTGTTAGAAGGCTCATGCACCTTTCTAAAAACTACAGGGACTTTAAAATTCAATGGTTAAATAGAGGCTTTGCCCTTTCTCTTGAAATGGGCAGCCCTGGTGTTACCTTTATAGCCTATTCCAGCCTTACCTTTTTGAGCCACAAACTCATCTATTAAGGGTAAGACTGATTTTGGCTTAGAGTAACTAGCCACCAATTCTTTCTCTACTTGAAGTCTGACTTTCAGACTTTTAATTAGATCATTTTTATATGTGATTGTACCCATCTGAATAACAGTAATAGTTTTCAGCTTGGCAACCTCATTCATTTGTTGATCCAATTCTTTCTCTAAACCAGATGCAGCCATCTTAAGATCTGCAATTTCTTTAGCCTGATTTTTGGCCAAGTTTTTGCTTTTCTTTAGAGCCTGCAATAAGTCCCCATATTCATCTATCAACTGATGAATATCTCCTTCAGATTCAGATCCATCCTCATCACTTGATGAAGATGACTCTGACTCTGAACCAGTACTGTAATCAGAAATTCTAGAATTACTTTGTACCTTACTGGGACCAGGCTGATCCTGTCTCTTGTTGTCTTCTGATTCAGCCATCAGTCCCATGCACTGATGGTTTTCTTGATCATAGATGGAGTTCAGCAATTGCATAAACTCATCTTCTTCACTAGCTACATACAGTCTAATGTATGCTTCAGCTTCAGATTCTGACTCTGAGGAGGATTGATCTGTAAGACTCTCCTCCTTCTTAGCAACAAAGGATTTCTCCTTCTTGCCCTTTTGTTGAGTCTTCTTTCTGTCCGCTGACTCCTTCCTTTTTCTGGACACTCAGCCACCACATGTCCAGGCCTATTGCAGCAATAACAAACAATTTTTGATGTTGTAGCTTTGCTTGGCTTAGACCTGCTCCTTTCCTTTCTTGATGATTTTTTCTTTTGATAGTAGTCATCAACTGGCTGTGATGTGGAGGGCCTTGACTTCCACTGCTTCTTCTTCAAGAACCTCTGAAACTGCCTTGTAAATGCAGCAAAATCTGCATCTGAATCACTGCTATCTGAGTTCTGATTGTCTGAATTCTCTGAGATAACTTCAACAACTTCCTTAGGAGGTGATGGAGACATCATCCTGCTCTTTCCAGTGGCTTCAACCTTGAAGGCCACTAACTTTTCTCTATGCTCTCCTTTTGTATTTCTTTCTTCCTCCTCCCTAGCCATTAGTTACATTTCATATGATAGCAACTTCCCAAATAAGGTTGGAGGAGAAATGTCTGCTAGTTTGGCCACTTCTCTAATGACACAAATCTTGGTATCCCAATCCTTTGTCAAGGATCTTAGGAATTTGTCATTCAGCTCATATGTACTGAAGACCCTTCCATAGGACATCTGTTCATTCACTATCCTATAGAATTTCTTGTAGCATTCAGATATGATATCAGACTTCTCTTGTCTGAAACTCTCATATTCTTGGTTGAGCATAAACTTTTGTCTTGTCTAACTTCTTCAGAACCCTCCATGTAGACAATCAAAGTGTCCCACATTTCCTTGGAGGTTTTGCAGTGAATCAAATTTTGGAAAGTAGAATCATCTATGACACTCACTATGATATTCTGAGCTCTTTTATCCATAGTTGCCAGTATAATCTCATCCTTAGTCATTTCAGAAAAATTCTTAGGAGTTCTTTGATTTGCATCTAGAACAGACACATTTATTGGGATATATGGACCTTCTTTTACTGTGATATATATCCTTGGGTCAGAGGCCTCCATAAACAACCTCACCCTTTCTTTCCAGATTCCAAAAATCTCTTTCCTGCAAATGGGTAATTTCATTGACCCTAGTTCCTTGTGATTCTTTCCAGAACCCATTTTCTTGATTCTTGATTCTTGATTCTTCCTTAGGGATCTAACTCAGACTGTTAAGTCCTTTTTTGAGTAACCTCCCTCTGATACCACTTGATAGTTTTACTTTCAAGACTACGTAAACACCTAGAGGGGGGTGAATTGGTTCTAATTCTTATTTTAAAATTAAGACAGAATATCACTTCAATACTGTAATATAAAACAGAAAATTCTGCAGCAAACTCAGCACACACAATCACAGATTCTACAGCTACACAATTCACAGATTGCACACAGTATTTATAGTGGTTCCCCAAGGTCTGAGTACATCCACTTTCCCCCTTCACCTATCTAGCAGTATGCTAGATTCAGCCTAACTTCTTCCTTTAACTCAGATCCTCAGATCCTACAGCTCAGAATCCAGAAGGATTCCTACAACTCAGAATGTTTCCATATTCTTACAACTCAGGCTAACAAGCCCTACCTCAGCCTTGCCACAAGGCCTACAACTCAGAGAATACCTTCTCCTACAACTCAGGCACAAACAGCCCTACCACTTAGAGAACAAATCTCCTACACTCAGCCTTTATAAAACAGGCTTACAACTCAGATCTATGAATAGATCCTACAGAATTTTATAAGAAATTTTATAATCTCTTACCCCTGTTGAGAGAGAAGGGATAAGAACTTTCTTAATCAGCTTCTTGAAGAGGCTGATGGCTGAAATCAACTTGATCTTAGCTTTCTTCAAAGCTTCTTGAATCTGAACTTAGTTGAGTTTATTTCCTTTGAATATAACTGACTGACAGCTTTCTCCTTAGATTCCAGAAATAGATCTGAATCTTCTTGACAGATAAGTTCAGTATCTGCTTCTTGAGAGACCTGTGATTGTCTCCTTCTTGACTTCAATAAGCTGGATCTCTCTTTCTCCAAACCACTTGAAGATACTTCTGAATTATTGATTGAATTCAACTTAGACTGAATCTGAGTGGATGGTCACTTCAGAATGTCTTCTTAGATCTTCTCACAAAGATCTTTTTCTGTGCCTTGCACTTTCTTGATCAGAGATCAATCTCACAATAGTTGTGTTAGTTGTTAATAATAAATGTTATCCTCCTTCTTCTGAATCCATCTATTTATAGACTTCATCCATGGTAACCGACTGATCTGGTTTTTAACTAACCTCTGACAAGTCTAACAGCTTCAGTAAACTTGATGTAACTCACATCTATCAAGTCATCAAACAGATCTTGAGCCTTTGTCTCTGTCAGCAAAGCGTCGAGACTGTCTGTTATAAAGTGTCGAGACCATCTGTCAATATGTGTCGACACAAGTGACTTAAGTGTCGACACAACCTTTGGTGATGTCGACATAGATGCCTTGATGTCGACACAGCTTCTTGACACTGCATCTTGAGAATGTGTCGACACTGATTATTTGTGTCGACACAAACACTTCACCATTCATCAGCAATCAACTGCGTCTAGACTCAGCTGTGTATCGACACAAGTCCTGTGTGTCGACACAGTTGATGTAGACTCAGAACATAGCGTGTGTCGACACTGCCTCCAGGTGTTGACACAGTTGTTGTCGACTCTGCCTCTGTGTGTCGACAATAATCTTCTGTGTGTCGACACTGCCTCCCGGTGTCGACACAAACTCACTGAAGTGTCGACACAGCCATTTCCAAGTGTCGACACAATCTTACTGAAGTGTCGACACAGCTTCCTCAGGTGTCGACACATGGACTTAGAATCTTTTTCTTGCATTCTAGCACATTCTTAACCTGCACATATAAACTCTAAATAACATCAAATACACCTTGATGTATATCATTGAGCTAAGTGAGGCTTCACAAAATCAGGTACACATTTTCCAATGTACCCAACATCTTCACTCTCTCTCCCTATTCAGCTCGTCGGTACTCACGTCTCGAAATTTTGAAGACGTTGGGGGTGTATCTGCTCGAGTAGTCCTAACTGCTGGCGCAATCTCCTGCGGTAGTGGGTCACTATGGTGCTCCATTTCCTGTGAATGGCTATTTAAATAACTGTCAGTCACAGAGCTAAGTAGAAACAAATCTTCTCCCTAGATTTTTATCCTGGGGACGAGCATACACCCACTCAACAAAGAAGATAGCCAAAATAGGGGGAAGTTAGTATAACATTTCATATATATAGCCTATGATCAACTATAAAGAAACGCAATATAATATAACTGGAATAACAACAATAATGTATATTAGTTATAATTAAGACTATAATAGCACATCAACACGTCAGGTATTCACAACCGCGAATATACCGCAGACATTCACAGCCGCGCACACAAATCCTATGTCGACATAGTATGGACTGCTTCTGTTCCAGCAGGGTAGCGAGCCTTGTGGGCTTCTATAACACCCCTATCCGTCGCATAGCATATAGCAGTAGGTCCGGCCGGGGCCCGGCGCCATATACTACGGACAGACCGGTTGGTTACGCGTTGAAACCATTCAACCAATCATGTCGTCCTACACAACACCTAGTGGAAGCAATTTATTAGGTTGCAAAAGAAATAAGAACCCAGCCACAACAGCATGAATGTCCACTACAAACTCAGGAATGTTCACATACACCACAAGAGAAATGGCCTTAAGGCCTTACACTGTTCACTTAACAAAAGAAGTGTTTTCATACTTCGGCTCGCAGGCCGGCCATACATGACAAACGGGAAAGGAAACATAAACAGTTAGGCCTTCGAGGGCCGGCACAGCAACAAGGGCTTCAGCCCGCTATTTCCCGCTCTGCTCTGCAGCACCTGCAAGCCACAAACCACCGCCCGGTGGCAAACAATAGCAACGATCAGCAATGCTGACCAAATTATAACGATCCTGCCCCCACAATCGGGGCGGCAATGCTCTTTCCCTGCACTTTGTTAGCATAGACAATTATATAAAGTATTTACACTTTCACCACAGGCGTAGGCTCGCACGGCCACACACCCCGTGCACTCAGGGCACATTCTCGGCGAACCGGCCAACGTCACGTCAATTCAAGCCATAGACGTTCCCAATCCACCACCGCCTCTTGGACGGTCATCCATATGAGCATTTTGTCTTATTGGCCTTGGTCACGACAATTTAAGCCATAGACCGCCGAAGACTCTCATCCATGCCAACGGTCCTACCGAACGACATAGACTGGGTACGGTTCCGCCTGACCCGTGCTCATACCGCAACGACAATTTAAGCCATATGCGCAGACCAAGACTCACCGAGTCCCGTTTCCACCACAATAATCACATAACCCGGTTATGTTCACGTTGGCTCCCCGGCCACCGTGTTGGCAAACTCGCTTTTGCCCAGTTTTCCGGGTGCACCTTAGAGTTAATCTCTAAGGCTCCCTGATGCAATCTACCACGTAGAAAACCCGAAAACACCCAAACATCCGGATTCTTGCCCGGTTCAAATGCAATGCAACATCACCGATCCGGACCAACATGTCCGAATAGGCTTCACACACAATGCCTACGTCCGTTTTCGCATACGGACTCTACACAAGGGGGACTTCACATATCTACCCCAAGGAACGCTCCAACTCTTCGCTCACTCGCGAGAGAGGGCTTCCTATGCAAAGGAAAAGAGGGCTTCACATGCCCAAGGATAAGAAATCGTTACCCTTGCATTCTTTCGCGGCGCCATCGAAAACTATACGGTTGGAAAGCACCGCAACGGCGTCGCCTCCGCGGATCTGGACTCGGATCGCGATTCGGAGCTCCGAAGCTCTTCCGGCGGCCGGATCTTGGACTCCTCCTTCCTCCTTGCTCTCGCTTCTCTCTAACTTTTAGAGAGAGATTGGCCAATGGAAAATGGGTTTCTAAACCCTATTTCCCGACTATAACCACCCAGGAGCAGCCCCCCACCGTCGGATCCAAAGCCAAGGAAACGAACGGCCCGGATTAAATCCAAAATCATAAAATCTGGGCCAAACACGGGTTGGCACACGGCCGTGTAGCTCATTCGCCGTCTCGACTAAAATTGAAAACCAGCACACGGCCTTTGACACGGCCTCCGACACGCCCGTGTCACCTGCGACACGCCCTTGTCGGGGCCCGTGTCACGCCCCCCGTGTGCAATTTATCAATACTTTGCAGTCAGAGTGGTACACGGCTTGGTGACACGGCATCAGACACGCCCGTGTCAAACTAGACACGCCCGTGTTCGTGCCCGTGTCATTACCCGTGTACCCAAACGCACAGCCCAAGTGTGACACGGCCTGGGACACGCCCGTGTCCTAGGCTGTGTTCCACCACACGACCATCGTCGACCTGCGCTGGTCGACGACACGGCCAGCTCGATGGCCCGGGCTCGACACGCCCGACACGGCCTTCGACACGCCCGTGTCGGGGGCCGTGTCACCTGCATAAAAACCCTGTCTTGGCCAAATTCAATCCTCGTCGCTCCTACAACATTTTGGGGTGTTACAATTCTACCCCCCTTAAAGAATTTCGTCCACGAAATTAATAAATGACAAACATGACTTAACGTAAATCAGTACCTGAGCGGAACAATTCCGGGTACTCCTCGAGCATAGTCTGCTCCCGTTCCCAAGAGAGCTCCTCACGCCCGCAATTATCCCACCAGACTTTAACCATCCGGATCTCCTTGTTACGAAGCCTCTTGACCTCAACATCTTCAATACGAATGGGATTGACCCTAGTCGTCAACCCCTCGTCCACCGGCACTTGATCAGTCGCGATCACCTGTGAAGGCTCTTGCAACGCCTTCCGCAACACAGAAATGTGGAACACATCATGTAATCCACTTAATTCCTCCGATAGCCTCAAACGGTATGCCGCTTCGCCGACTCGCTCCAGAACCTCAAAAGGTCCAAGGTATCTTAGGCTCAGCTTCTTCAAGCGTCTCACCCACGAAACCCCCTTAAACGGCTTCACTTTCAGATATATCCAATCGCCTACCGCGAACTCCACGTGTCGGTGCTTGGCATTGTAATACTTCGCCTGCCGGTCCTTAGTGATCAACAAGCACTCCCGAATGATCCGCACTAACGAGGTAGCACTCTCCACCTCCTGCTTCTTGTATAACCTTGCCTCACCCGTTTCAAGCCACGATAACGGCGTGCGACACTTCCTACCATACAGGGCCTCGAAGGGCGCCATTTGTATACTCGCTTGGTAGCTGTTGTTATACGCGAACTCCACCAAATAAAGGTGGTCTTCCCAATGCTTACCGAAATCCAGAACACGCATGCGTAGCATGTCCTCCATCGTTCTATTGACCCTCTCGGTCTACCCATCCGTCTGCGGATGGAAAGCTGTGCTGAACTTTAACTTTGTTCCCAGCATCTGCTGCACCAACCTCCAATCATTCGACGTGAACCGCCCATCGCGATCACTCACAATGCTACGGGGCACACCATGCAGCCTAACAATATTGTCAACATATAACTTTGCCAATTTCTCCACTGGATCATCCTTCCTATGCGGAATGAAGTGCGACACCTTGGTTAGCCGATCTACGATCACCCAGATGGCGTCGTTCCCCTTCTGCGACCTTGGCAACCCATGCACAAAGTCCATAGATATATCGTCGAATTTCCACTCCGGTATAGGCAAGGACTTCAGAAATCCTCCCGGCTTTTGGCACTCCGCCTTCACCAAGGCGCACGTTTGGCATTTAGCCACGTACAACGCCACATCTTTCTTGAGCCCCGGCCACCAAAACAACTTTTTGAGATCACGATACATCTTCGTGCTCCCTGGATGGATTGAGTACTTGGTATGATGAGCCTCGTACATCAACTCCGCCCGGAGGTTACCCCCACTCGGGACGCACAACCGATGATCCTTCCTTAGCAAACCATCTTCCACCGAGAACTGGGAATTTGACCCATCCAGAGCGGCCTCCATAAGCTCCTTCATGGAGTCATCTAACTCCAATGCCTGCCGAACCCGGTCAGCCAGGTCATACTGCACCTCTGTCCAGTTTAACATTGCTTTGGCGCTCGTCTGCTTGTCAACGCTACAGATCTCAAGCTCTTCCAACTCCCGTACTAGTCGCTCATCATGCACCGACAACCAGTTGGCTTGGGCGGGAGCCCTGCGGCTCAGCGCATCCGCAACTGCGTTGCCCTTCCCGGGTACATAATGTATTTTGAAGGTGTAGTCCCCTAGGAACTCCATCCACATCCTCTACCTCATATTAAGGTCCTTTTGATCCAACAAATATTTTAGGCTCTTGTGATCAGTGTATATATCGACCCTTACGCCGTAAAGGTAGTGCCTCCACAACTTGAGTGCAAATATCACGGCCGCCAACTCCAAGTCGTGCACCGGATAATTTCTTTCATGCACCTTCAACTGACGCGATCCATACGCTATCACGCTCCCATGCTGCAACAACACGCAGCCCAAGCCACTACCCGAAGCGTCGCTATACACCTCAAAGCCCTCGGTCCCACTCGGCGAACTAAGCACTGGCGCCGTGGTCAACCGTCTCTTCAGTTCCTCAAAAGTTTGCACGCACTCTTGCGTCCACAAGAATTTCTGATCCTTCCTTGTCAACTTCGTGAGAGGTAATGCTAACCGCGAGAAGTTCTCTACGAAGCGCCTGTAATATCTGGCAAGTCCGAGAAAACTACGGACTTTCGCGACAGAAGATAACGCAGGCCACTCCCGTATCGCAACAATCTTCGCCGGATCCACCGCTATACCTTCCCCACTCACTATATGACCAAGGAACGCTACCGAGGGTAGCCAGAACTCGCACTTGGAGAACTTTGCGTAAAGCTCATTCCTCCTCAAAGTCTCCAACACCAAATGCAAATGCTTGAAGTGGTCTTCTTCGCACAGCGAGTACACCAAAATATCGTCAATAAAGACGATCACAAAGCGATCCAGGAAATCTCTGAACGTCCTGTTCATCAGATCCATAAATACCGATGGCACATTCGTCAGTCCAAATGGCATGACCGTGAACTCGAAATGCCCATACCTCGTACTGAACGCCGTCTTCGGGATATCACACTCCCTGATCCTCAGCTGATAGTACCCCGACTTCAATTCCAACTTGGAGTATACCGACGATCCGACTAACTGATCAAAGAGATCATCAATCCTCGGGATCGGGTACTTATTCTTCTCCGTCAGCTTGTTCAATTCTTTGTAATCGATACACAACCGCATACTTCCGTCCTTCTTCTTAACGAAGAGGACCGGTGCGCTCCAAGGCGACGAACTTGGACGCACATAACCTTGCTCCATCAGCTCCTCTAGCTGAACTTTCAACTCTGCCATCTCCTTAGGCGCCAACCTATACGGAGCACGTGACACCGGTTTGGCCCCCGGTACGAGCTCGATGGTGAAATCAATCTCCCGCCGCGGTGGGGCTCCGGGAAGACTATCCGGGAACACATCAGGGTATTCGCAAACCACGGGGATGCTATCCAACGTGGACTTTGGCTCCACAGCCCCCACTATTGCGAAGAACAGCTCTGCACCAGCACGAACTGCCTTCACCACCTGAAGAGCAGACATCAATGTCTTGCTCGACCCCTTTAGCCCCTCGAATGTAGTCTCCCGCCCTACACCCAGCTTGACCTCCTTCCGGTCACAGTCAATCCAAGCTATCTGCTCTGAAAGCCAATCCATTCCAAAGATCACGTCGAACTCTACTAGCGGCAGCAATGACGCTAGCAAGTCGAACTCTTGGCTCCCAATGTGAACCTTCACTGCGCACACTCTGTCCGCACGCATCGAGCACCCATTCGGTAGCAGCACATCCAACTTGTCCTTCGCCATCGAAGAAGGGACTCCGATGCGCGATATAAAGCTTTCGGACAAGAAGGAGTGTGAAGCTCCCGTATCGAACAATGCCCGTGCCGGACTATCACTAATCACAACAAAGCCTATACAAACAATATTAGGCTAACAAGCAATAGATAACGGTATTAAAGCTAACTTGCTATAAATTAACTCATACCTGTCACCACATCCGCTTGCTTGATGGCCTCCTGCTGGCCCAAGTTATAGACTCTAGGCTGAGTCGGAGCATAGTGGGGCGCGGTCGATTCCACCGCTTTGCCCTTCTCCTCGTAGGTAGCTCCTTGTTTTCTTTCGGACTTTGAGCGTCCACTCCAGCAATCACGGGCAAAGTGCCCCGTCTTTTCACACGTGAAATAAGCGCCCGGGGTTCGATTGGTAGTTGCCCCCGAGGCACCTGAAGAAGAAGCTGGACCTGACGTCCTAGCCTTTTTGAAGAATTTTCGGTAGCCCGACTTCGACGTAGTCGGTGCCTTGAACTCCGCTTTCTTATTACCGGATTCCTTTTTCGCTTGGACATTCTTCATGTCCTTTTCCAAGGATCGGGCCGAACTGACCAGGGTCATGAAACCCTGCGCCTTGGGCCCCGATAGTAGCAACCTTAAATCATCTCTTAGCCCTTCATAGAAGCGGCTCGTCTTGCGCTCCTCGTCTGCGAAGGTAGCGCCGGCATATCTCCCCAACCGAGTAAACTCGTAGAGGTACTCATCAACGGTGCAATCCCCTTGCACCAACTTCTGAAATTTGCTTTCTAGCGCAATTCTCTACGCCGAGGGGAGGTATCGAGCCATGAACAGTCTCGCAAACTCCTCCATCAAAACTTCGGCCAACGGCCTTCCCTGCAACTGATGTAGCTCTAGGCCTTCCCACCATAGTCTTGCGTCCCCATCCAAAAGAAAAGTCGCTATAGTGGTCTTCTGCCACTCTTCCGTTTCCGTCGCAGTCATCACCCTGTTTACCCTTGAGAGCCAATCCTCTGCTTGGGTCGGGGTTTCTGCCCCCGTGAATACCGGTGGATGAAAGCCCATCACATGCTTCAGTTGCTCTCCTAGGTAACTCTGGCTCCAACACTACTTGCTCAACCCTCCTTTGCTCTACCGTCTGAAGCGGTACTTGCTCCATAGCAGGAGCAGGCTGCTGCACCTACCTTGCAGGCTGCGCATTGATCATTGCCATGACCGCTTCTGCCACCAACCTAATGGTCTCGGCAGACGGAGGTGTTGCAGGCGCATCACTTGGCGCACTGCTTGCCTCAGAACCTGGCCGTTCTGACGGCCCAGCACCACTTCTGGTCACTTATAATCGTGCAAAACACCAATAAGCGACCCAAAAATTACTGCAAACAGCAATTATAGGAACACGCAGGTTCCTCAAACATGTGTATTTTCATTCCTAAGTGGACATTCATGGGTTCTTCTCTTGTTATAACGATGACGCACACATGTGCTCACCACCCCTTAAAGTGAATTCGTCCACGAATTCATTTAAGCTTGACCGAAACCAGAAGTCTGATACCAATTTGTAACACCCTTATCCGTCGCATAGCATATAGCAGTAGGTCCGGCCGTGGCCCGACGCCATATACTACGGACAGACCGGTTGGTTACGCGTTGAAACCATTCAACCAATCATGTCGTCCTACACAACACCTAGCGGAAGCAATTTATTAGGTTGCAAAAGAAATAAGAACCCAGCCACAACAACATGAATGTCCACTACAAACTCAGGAATGTTCACATACACCACAAGAGAAATGGCCTTAAGGCCTTACACTGTTCACTTAATAAAAGAAGTGTTTTCATACTTCGGCTCGCAGGCCGGCCATACATGACAAACAGGAAAGGAAACATAAATAGTTAGGCCTTCGAGGGCCGGCACAGCAACAAGGGCTTCAGCCCGCTATTTCTCGCTCTGCTCCGCAGCACCTGCAAGCCACAAACCACCGCCCGGTGGTAAACAATAGCAACGGTCAGCAATGCTGACCAAATTATAACGATCCCGCCACCAAAATCGGGGCGGCAATGCTCTTTCCCTGCACTTTGTTAGCATAGGCAATTATATAAAGTATTTACACTTTCACCACAGGCGTAGGCTCGCACGGCCACACACCCCGTGCACTCAGGGCACATTCTCGGCGAACCGGCCAACGTCACGTCAATTCAAGCCATAGACGTTCCCAATCCACCACCGCCTCTTGGACGGTCATCCATATGAGCATTTTGTCTTATTGGCCTTGGTCACGGCAATTTAAGCCATAGACCGCCGAAGACTCTCATCCATGCCAACGGTCCTACCGAACGACATAGATCGGGTACGGTTCCGCCTGACCCGTGCTCATACCGCAACGACAATTTAAGCCATATGCGCAGGCCAAGACTCACCGAGTCCCGTTTCCACCACAATAATCACATAACCCGGTTATGTTCACGTTGGCTCCCCGGCCACCGTGTTGGCAAACTCGCTTTTGCCCAGTTTTCCGGGTGTACCTTAGAGTTGATCTCTAAGACTCCCTGATGCAATCTACCACGTAAAAAACCCGAAAACACCCAAACATCCGGATTCTTGCCCGGTTCAAATGCAATGCAACATCACCGATCCGGACCAACATGTCCGAATAGGCTTCACACACAATGCCTACGTCCGTTTTCGCATACGGACTCTACACAAGGGGGACTTCACATATCTACCCCAAGGAACGCTCCAACTCTTCGCTCACTCGCGAGAGAGGGCTTCCTATGCAAAGGAAAAGAGGGCTTCACATGCCCAAGGATGAGAAATCGTTACCCTTGCATTCTTTCGCGGCGCCATCGAAAACTATACGGTTGGAAAGCACCGCAACGGCGTCGCCTCCGCAGATCTGGACTCGGATCGCGATTCGGAGCTCCGAAGCTCTTCCGGCGGCCGGATCTTGGACTCCTCCTTCCTCCTTGCTCTCCCTTCTCTCTAACTTTTAGAGAGAGATTGTCCAATGGAAAATGGGTTTCTAAACCCTATTTCCCGACTATAACCACCCAGGAGCAGCCCCCCACCGTCGGATCCAAAGCCAAGGAAACGAACGGCCCGGATTAAATCCAAAATCATAAAATCTGGGCCGAACACGGGTTGGCACACGGCCGTGTGCCTGGCCGTGTAGCTCATTCGCCGTCTCGACCAAAATTGAAAACCAGCACACGGCCTTTGACACGGCCTCCGACACGCCCGTGTCACCTGCGACACGCCCGTGTCGGGGCCCGTGTCATGCCCCCCTGTGTGCAATTTATCAACACTTTGCAGTTAGAGGGGTACATGGCTTGGTGACACGGCATCAGACACGCCCGTGTCAAACTAGACACGCCCGTGTTCGTGCCCGTGTCATTACCCGTGTACCCAAACGCACAGCCCAGGTGTGACACGGCCTGGGACACGCCCGTGTCCTAGGCCGTGTTCCACCACACGACCATCGTCGACCTGCGCTGGTCGACGACACGGCCAGCTCGACGGCCCGGGCTTGACACGCCCGACACGGCCTTCGACACGCCCGTGTCGGGGCCGTGTCACCTGCACCAAAACCCTGTCTTGGCCAAATTCGATCCCCGTCGCTCCTACAACATTTTGGGGTGTTACAGCTTCACTGATGTGGCCGTCGGTGATAGTGGCCAGTCCTGCCACTTCTGGGGATGGTCGTACCGCACAGCCCCAGGTCCCAACGTACAACTCTATGTACTCCTAGATGTGAGCGACATCTAGTGATTCAATATTTTGGCTGATCAGCGGAGAAAAACCTGATGGAGATAATATAACGGCTGGTCACCCGTAGTACCCATCTCCCTGTCGTCTTGAGTCGTCGACCTTCCCGCACTGGTACGAGCGGTCTGTGGAAGGGACTGACCCACCACTATTTCACTGCAATCAATTTACAAGCAATCAATCAATCAGTATTGACAACACTTACCGGGTCTACGACAGCCTGCCCTACTATGCTTCAAACTTTGGGCGGAGACACTCAGTTCAACTTTCGATAATGAGCGTGAGAGCACATTATTTGAGGCTAAACCCGTAGGAGCATCTCAACTCCGGTTATCCCCAGCTAAGGCTCAACCTTAACAGACAACTACTAGTCAGAGCAGGACCCGTGCTTATAATAGTAAATTGTAGTAATGAAAATACGATAATTAAAGCTACTGATAATAGATGCTGCATAATTCAAGTGCTGAATGAAATATGACCAGTACGAAACTGGAGTCGTACTGAAATGAAAGTTTCGAACTGAAATGAACTTGACCAGTACGAGACTAAAGTAGAACTGAATTTAAATGAACTTGACCAGTACGAGACTGGAGTAGTACTGAATTGAAAATACTGAACTGAAATGAACTTGACCAGTACGAGACTGAAGTAGCACTGAATTGAAAGTATTGAACTGAAATGAGCTTGACCAGTACGAGACTGGAGTAGTACTGAATTGAAATGAACTTGACCAGTACAAGACTGGAGTAGTACTGAATTGAAATGAACTTGACCAGTACGAGATTGGAGTAGTACAGAACAGATATGAATAAAGGAACATGACCAGTGTAAGACTAGAATAATCGTAGAAAAATGGTTTGTAGTCCAATAAATCCATCCAGGAGGCTTCAGTTCCATCTCCTATCTTAGGAGGCACATTCAGTTCCATCCCCGTTCATAGGAGACACATTCAGTTATATCTCCATTCATAGGAGGCAAATTCAGTTCTATATCCTTCTATAAGAGGCATATTCAGTTCTATTTTAATGTTTAAAATGCTTCCTTGGGTTACACCCATTATTAAGATCCGATAGTAATTTGGTTACGTCTTTTTAATCACGGCTTAAATCAGATTAGGGGCTTATTAGGATTTACACCATTATTATTTGTAGAGAATAATTTGCAACTCACTACTCGTACTCTCATCTTTTGAGCGTTCCCAAACCACCCGAGAGTCGAGGTGCTCGACGGTTTCTCGAAATCTCGGAACACCCGGAGCTTGGTCACTTGCCTCGGCTACTCTCATTGATAAGACAAATTGAAATTTAATGTTCAAATTAAAAAAGGGGGTCGCGAGCTCCAATTTTCACTTTCGAGGAAAATGAGCGTAATAAATTTCAAGCGAGACTCTAGGCTCCAAGAAATTTAGGAAAGTTCAATTTTGATCCTCAAATTCCCAAATTTTAATACAGCCTTTAAGGGGGTCTAAAATGAGCCTAAAAAAATTTTCATAATTTTTCGAAGAGTTTTGAGCCTTTAATTCAGCCAAACAAATTTTTTTCGGGCCTTTAAAAATACCAAATCAACTCCAAAAATTCTCAAATTTTTTGTAGAGAAAGCCCTTAGCATGAAGAACACTTTTTATGTTGATCACTTCCCCCAAGGTCCTAGGAATGGCCCAGAAAATTTCTCAAGGTTTATCTAATAATCTGGTCTGCTAATAGCAGATCAAATGACATCCTGTGGCTGAGATCGAGCCGGACACCAAGCATCTTCTTTCTGACCCCACGACAGATTAGCCGTAGATCCGCTGTGGGGGGGTGGGGGGGTGGGGGGCGCTGATGCTGAGGCGGGGGTGGGATTTAATGAAATCCCGGCCATCTGATCTTCATCACTAGATCGGACGGCTTATGCTCCTTGCCGGCGGTGCAGTCAAGGATAGCCTCTGCCATAACCGTTCGGTCATCGCTGGACACCGGCGCCGCCCCCGGCCGGTTCGTCGGGGCCCGATGAGTCCCTGAGTGGGGGGCCCGGCGGCCTGCCGCCGCCGGCCACCGCCTGATTTAGCCAATCCGAGAGTGGGGTGGCGGTGATTCTGCTCCCAGTGCCACCGTACCACCCCATCTCTCCAGCGTTAAGCCCAATCCCGAAACCACCCCCAGTCAGCATGCTGGGGGCAGGGCTCTTCTCTGGTGGTGGTCCGGCAACCAACCGCTGCTAGCCGCCGCCGGAGACAAAACAGATCAAAAGCTCTGCTTCTCGGGTGTCGCCGGAGTGGTGTTTTTTCGGCGACACCCTGGCCTCCCCCCACCGGGAAAAATTATCCCGATAGGTTAGCCCTTCTCCAACGCCACCCCTAGTGCAGGGAGGGGCTAGTCTTCCTGCGGCCACCACCCGACCTAGAGCATGGGTCAGGTGGCGCCGGCGGCGCTCCGACCGTCGGGAGGCCCATGCAGATCGTCCAGAAGGAGGGGAAGGGGGAGGGCTTCTACCTGTGGAGGAGGGGCTTGGGAGTGACTGGCTTGGTTGGCCATGCAAGGTGGCGAGGTGGTGGATCTTGGGCTTGCCTTTTCCGGCGATTTGAGCTTCGGCAGAGATTGGGGAGGGGTGGGGGAGTTGCTCTCTCGGCTTGTGAGAAGGATATCAGGGGGGCTTAATATAGGCTGGAGGGGAGGGGATCTCCTCCCCTACCCGATGTAGGATTAATCCCTCCTTAGGGAGGGATTAATCTCCACCCTCCAGCTATCCAAGGACAGCTAGTGGCTCAAGGTATTTCCCCCATGTGGGAAATGGGGTTAAGCCCTTATGGGCTTGGGCTTTTAAAAGTGAGAAAGGGATAAAAAGAGAAGGGGAGTGGAGGGAAGTTTTATTGGGCCACTACTTGGGCCCACTCCCTTCCATCTTACTAATTTGTAGCCCCATGGGTGGGGGGGGGGGGGTAATGCACTATTTACCCATGGATAGGAGGTGACCTCCTCCTTAGGGAAAACTTCCAAAAAATGGGGAGAAGGGAGGGTTTGACCAAAGTCAACCCTAGGGTGGGTCAACCCATGGGGGTCAATGTCAAAATAGGTCCAAGTCATCGGGGTTGGGTCAAAGTTGGAGTGTCGTGTCACAATTGGTGTGCGCACGCTTTTCGGTGCCCGATTGAGCTTGATTTGACCACAGTTTGACCACCCATCATCAAAATTGACCGTGACCAATTCTGTTGACTTTATATTGACCATACGAATCCAATGCCACTAACCAGGATCAAATCGGAGTTCGTTTGGTAAAAGTCCCAAATCTGCGCGTCGCGCCGCGCTAGAACGGTCAAAATGTCTATATTCGTCGTTAGATCTCGGATTGCGACACGACAAGTTCCGATGCGCTCGTATGGATCATACGAGACTACAGGAACTGACAGAACTCAAATCGGAGTTCTTTAGACCGATATCCAAAGTCTGGCTCTCGTGGCATTTTACGAGGAATGGTTACATCCATCACATGACCTCGGGGTTCAACGGAACGAGTTCCGACGCGCTTGTATCGACTATACTAGACCACAGAAATTGATGGAACTCAATTAAGAGTTCTCTAGCTCTATTTTTCGTCTATGGTTACCTTCTACTGGGTCACGGGTAGGGGTTCAGTTCACTTTTATTGGGCTCACTAGGGTTCTGGTGGCCCAATAAAAGTCAGGATGCTACATTGGGGTGATTGGGCTACAGCCCGATAACGTCGCCTAGAGCGGAGCCGTGAAACTGTCATATTGGATCAGATAAGACCGTTACCGGGCTGCAACCCAATCACCCTCAACCCCTCTCCAGCCCACATGTGGGTTGTTGGTGGCCACAACCTCCCTTTGATGAGCGAAACTCTCTGATTAAGCAGACAACATGGGGACTTCCCAGAAGGTCACCCATCCCGGTACTACTCTAGCCCGAGCACGCTTAACTATAGAGTTTTTCTACATCTCAACATCAATTCAGCTAATGGAGTAGTACTCGGATTGGTGACCTCCTGGAAAGTCTCTGTGGTGCGCGCTTGACTATCAAGTTTTGCTCATCAAAATGAGGCTGTGAACACCAACAACCCGCCTATGGGCTGGAGAGGGGTTAGGGTGCTTGGGCTGCAGCCCAGTAACGGTCTGCCTAAGACATATTGATTGAGCTCACAAAAGGTGGAAGGGGACGTTACATATCATGCATTTCACTATGAAGTCCGCTAGGACTTGGGATTTGATGATGGGTCTTGGCAAGAATTGAATGTCGAATTTTCTCAGCTCTACTGCCCACTTAACTAGTCTTCCTGACATCTTTGGCTTCTACAGGATTGCACATAGTGGCAGTTGCGTGAGTGATTTGATTGTGTGGGCCTAGAAGTACAGTCGAAGCATTCTTGCAGAGAATACTAAGGCCAGAGCTGTTTTTTCTGTTGTGAGATATCTGCCCTCGGTGTTGGACAAGACATTGCTGAAGTAATAGACCGGGAACTGGACCCCTCCTTTGTTTTTGGCCAGAATAGAGTTGAGCGCGTGCGGTGAGACCGCCAATTATAGGGAAAGAGATTTCCCTTCAGTGAGCTTTGTAAGTAGTGGGGGAATGACTGGGTACTGCTTAAGGTGTTCGGAGGCGGTTTGGCACTCATCTGTTCATTGGACCGGGTGAGATGCGCTCCGCGGAGTGCCTTGAAAAAGGGGAGGTAATTTCCCCCCATTTGAGCCTGGAAGTGGAAGAGTGCAACTATTCTTTCGTTGAGTTGCTGCACTTCCTTAATGGTGTGAGTAAGTGACATGTCTTCTAACGTCTTCATCTTCTTGGGATTAGCCTTAATTCCTTGCTGTATTACTATGAGGCCTAGAAACTTCCCTGTGGTAACCCTAAATGCGTATTTGGAATGATTTAGGAGCAGTTAGAAGCGACAAAGAAGTTGGAAACACTTACCCAAATCTTCCAGGTGATGGCCCCGCCGGACGCACTTTATAAGCATATCGTCGATATAAAACTCCATGGACTGCCCGATGAGATTCTTGAACACTTGATTCACCAGCCTTTGGCAGGTTGCTCCGGCGTTCATAGGCCGGAAGGCGTTACTTTGTAACTGTGCATCCCTCTATCTATACGAAAGGTGGTGTGTTCATCTACCAGGTTCATTCAGATCTGATTATATTCTGAGTAGGCATCCATGCAGATAAGAAATTCGTGTCCTGTTATTGCATCCACGAGTTGGTCGATGTGGGGGGAGAGAGAAGCTATTATTTGGACAGGCTTAGTTGAGATTGTTGCTATCAACGTACATCCTCGACTTCCCTGAACCATTTATTACCATGACCACGTTGATGAGACAAGTGGGGTACGCCACATCCTAGATGAACTATGTAGCCAAAAGTTTGTCTACTTCCTCCTCGATGGCGTGGAGTTGCTCGGGTGCAAAGTTGCGCTTTTCTAAACTACGGGCCTACATATCTGGCTGATATTCAATGAGTGTGTGGCGATTCGCGGATCTACTTCTGGCATGTCCTCGAGAATCCACGTGAATATGTCCTGATTGGCACGTCAGAAGTTCATATATTCCTCCAACTCTTTCGGGGACAAGAGTGACCAGATCATCATTGTGCGAGCAGGGCCCCTTGTGTGGAGCGAAACCTCGATTAAACACTCCACCAATATTATTGCTTGTTGCATTGTGGCCTCGTCTTACAAATCAAAATTTTTGAGGTGACAAGTTGCCCCCTACAACACTGAGTTTGGTTCAGATAGCAAATCTGTGTCATCATCTGATTCCCCCGAACAATGCCTACGCCGCCCGGTATCAATAATTTCATTGCTAGATGTGGAACCGAGGGAATCTCTCCAAACATAGTTTGCAGGGGCCTACCGAAGATTGCATTGTAGATGGAGTAACACTCTACTGTTAGGAACTGGATGTTGTGGGTTGCTTGCCTCTGGTACTCCCCCATGGTTATCGGGAGAAAGATCAATCTCTGCACCGGGATTGACCAGTTGTTGAATCCAATAACGAGCTCGTTTGCCGGACAAAGATATTATTCGCGGAGCCCATGCTCCAAAATGCGAACATGAAAAAAACGTCGATCGAGCTTCCATTGTCCACGAGAAATCTCTTGACTTTGAGGCAAGGCTCTCCTATTCCTGCGCTGAAGACGATGTGGTCTTGATGTGGCTTGCGCACCCCTAACATGTCTTCATCTCCAAAGCGGATGATGTTGTCCCTGCGTGCCCTTTTGTTAGGGTGGTCATCCTCGTACTGTGTTATGGAGAGAACTTATCTGGCTATAACAAGAGATCCGACAATCGTTTTCACTTCAAATGCTTGAGAGCGTGCCCCCTATGCCTCATGGTGCTTTCGCAAGAACTGTGAGCCTTTCCAAGCAATATTGTTGCTGGTCTTGGGGTGCTTGCGCGGGTCAAGCTTTGTTTTTTTAGATTCTTCAGAGCTTTTGAGAATATTGTTCCCACAGACGACGTCAAATTGTTGTGGGTCACCCAGTTTTTTCCCGGTCTCGAGAATTGGAACGCCTTAACTCGAAGTAGGACCGGGCGTATCAACAGTTAATGAAAACCAGCAATAAAAGACGTACAAAAGGCTTTTTGAGTGGAAAACCAGAAAAGGGTGGAAAACCATGTGGTCGGTTTTGTGCCGAGCAAAAATCCACTATTTCACTGTAGTTCATAAGAGTTGAGACAATTCCTCGGAGGATGGCAGACCACCTCTCTGTTACAAGTACAAAGCACAAAAACAGTGGAGCCGAAACTAAGTCCTTGAAGCTTAAATGAGAGCGCTCTAGTTGGGAAAATCGCTAAGTCCTCGGAGCCTCAATTGAAGTGCTCATGTTGAGTCGGAGCCTTGATGAGAGCGCTCTTACGGAGAAGAATCTCATGCTTTGAAAGTCTTGAGATGCCTTCGTATTAGAGTAGAAGCGGAGCGAATTCCGAGCAGAAAAACTTTCTAAGTCTCACGCTCTCGTCGGAAAACCTCAAAACTCTCTAGACTCTGGAGTTGCTTGTCTTCAAATGAGAGCATAGAGGCATTTTTATAGTTTTCTGGAGACACTTGGAGGTAATTCTGTCGGGACGAAATTTGTACTGGAGAATGACGTTGCTCCATTTCGATCACCTGGATCACCAATTTTAGCGAAATGACAAAATTACCCCCCAGACGGTCAGGGAAGCCCGAGCAAGGTGCCGACGGCGGCGGCGGCTGGCGACGATCAAGGAGGCGGCGACGGAGGCCGCGAGTGCGCCCAAGGAGGCGGCAGCGAGGCCGCGGGCGCGCCCAAGGCGCGTGCCCAAGGGGCTCGTGCGGCGTGTGTGTGTGCGCGCCCTTTTGGCTCACGTCATTCTTGCTCCGACGTGTTGTGCTTGCATGCGCTTCTCCCACCACCGGAATTTTGGCATCCAATGGTAACTGGGCGGCCCGTTTAAACCTCGAGCCTATTTGGTCGCCCCCGCCATTGGGTTGGTTGAAGATAAACTTTGATGGGCCGGTTCATCCGAACAACATCGCCGGCCTGGGTTGCTCTATCTGTGACCGGGCGCCTCATTTATGCCAAGGGCATTCGCATCCAAAGCCGTTCGGTTAACATGATGGAGGTCAGAAGTGCCCTTTTGGGCATTCATGCGGCAAAGGATTCTTTAAACACTGCGGTGGGATTAATCTTGGAAGGAGACTCGGCCTTTGCTTGCGTCACATTGAACCGCATTCTTTTGGGCTTTTGGGATGGGGAGGTTGAAGGAATGCTAGCGCGCTCGATGAAGGAGTGCCCGAGAATTTTAATTTCTCTTATTGATCGAAGAGCCAACTCAGCGGCCAACTATGTGGCGAATTCTGCTTGTGTCTTGGATTTTTTGTGGGAAAGGGGAATGTCCCTTTCTCAAGCTTTTTCTTTCATCTTATCTAATTATGGCTTGACCATGTAGTCGTTTGTTATTTTTGATTATATATATATAGGCTAAAGCCACCTTCAAGAAATTTTGGCTTCTTTGAGCGACCGAGTTCCTTACGTGCTCGCTTGAGCAGGTCTGTTTTCTCCCGTGCCTTGGTTGAGGTACCACGGGTTTGGTTCCCGAGGGGGGACCCATCAATTCTTTTGTTGTTTTTATTTTTTATTTTCTATCTTGTTTTCTCCTATAATTTTTTACTCATTGTATTTATTAGATAATCTTATATATAGTTCTTAAAATAATTAGAGTAAACCCTAAGCCCCGTTTACATTTGTACCGCGTGTAGTCATCTTATCTTATATTATATATTATATAAAATAAAATTAAAAATAAACCGAAAATTTTGTCTGGAGGAAAATTTTTGTCGTATTCTTAATGAATTTCTTTATAAACTTAACTTCTGTCCTTCCCCAACGAAGGAGCGAGGAGACTTTGACATCAGTGGACACGTGTCCCTAATATTCGTCGTTAACGCACTAGTCAAGTGGCTGTTTCAGCGGCGATGAACACGTCGGACGGTCGCTTGTCTACGGCCTCAAAAATTGGGTCCAGGCAGTGACCTTAGAAGAAGGATAGTTTTGTAATTTTATGGGGTCCACAATACACAGTAAAATTGTGCATAGTGGCTCCACCTGCTCCCATCTTTTTATTGGCCGAACGAACCAACCTTTAAGTCCGCTCGACGGACCAAAAAATTTTCTTAAGGTGGGTATCCTGATCAACAAGCGAACAAAGTTGAATCAAACTGCCAAACCGGAGCAAGCATTATTACGTTAGATTGTTAGAATTTGGCAAGAATACTAATATTATGATTCACAAGATAGTTGAAATATTGTATTAATAGCAGCATTTAAAGCATAAGAGTTTGGTACGCGACTTCTCTCAAGTCAATATTTACATGTGAATTGTTGTAACTTGAAAATTAGATTCCAAATGTTTGGAATTACAGGCGGTCTGAGATTACTGATCTTGCAGCTTGTTTGACGGGAGAAGATGATAATAGCACTTAGAGATAAGTAGCGTTTTCTATAAACACACCATAGGTGCCACGACAGGAAGATCTCATCACATATCCGGAAGTTAAAAGAGAATTCTCCTCCGCAATCAAAAGAAGACTGAGCGAGCTACGAGGAAAGCACCACTTAGGGAGTTGTAGACTTATGTGGGGATGCCAAGATTTCGTTGTGACATTCCTGGTACCCCTGAGGTCCTATTTATAAACAAATCATGGGGGTCATCGTTGCAAGAATGTGTAAAATTTTATAAAGGGAAGTCGCATGACCACTCTCGGCTAACCAAGAAGGCAAGAACAAATGAACCACTAGTAAAGTAGATGCGAGAACAACACTTGTATTATATTCACTATTTTACAATGCGAGACATACATTGTGACACATGATTTCGCAATGATCTCGATGAAGATCAAAAAATAACAGGTACAAAAAACCGGCGGACTAATCACTGAGACCGCCTAGTCGTCAGACCGCACCTCTAACCGCAAGGTCGAGCGAACTGTTAGTTTATATTTGGATAATTAACGGGTTCAGAGGCTTAACGGGTCAGTTCAGATACATGGATATCCGATACCCGTAGATAATCCTAGGTTTGCCTATTTATACCCACCGAGGGGCAACGGATAGGGGATTCCACCTTGATCACCATCCGGATGCTTTGAGCGACATTATCATTCTCAAAGTTTTTGTCATAGCTGCTCGATACATCCCGTTTCTGTGCAATTTAGTTGGAGCAACCGACTTCGCACGAAAAGAATGAATCCCGCTCTCGTTTTGGTTTTTTGTGTGGCCGCCGGTGATCGGATCGGGATTATGGAGAAAATTGTCGGCCCTACTGATCGTGACTGCCAAGGTAGGAGGACTGCGCCGCTGCTGCTCGATCATGGATCAGATCCGCCGCCTTCATAAGAGATCGGGAATTTTTTTCCCGTCGCCGTCTTTCCCTTGCTGATGTAGAGTAGTCTGGTCGTGGCGCTGCCTCGTGTAGGAGGGACCATCGGCAAGCCCTAGATCCCTCAGACGTCGAATCCAACCTAGGCGTCGAGTTCAGCTCAGGCGTCAAGTGCATCGAGTTCAGCCCATGCGTCGAGTGCGTCGAGTTCAGCCCATGCGTCGAGTGCGTCGAGTTCATCCCAGGCGTCGAGTGCGTCGAGTTCAGCCCAGGCGTCGAGTGCGTCGAGTTCATCCCAGGCGTCGAGTGCGTCGAGTTCAGCCCAGGCGTCGAGTGCGTCGAGTTCAGCCCAGACATCGAGTGCGTCGAGTTCAGCCCAGGTGTCGAGTGCATCGAGTTCAGCCCAGGTGTCGATTTCAGCCTAGACGTCGTGTGTGTCGAGTTTAGCCCAGGCATCGTGTGTATCGAGTGAACTAGCTCAGGTGTTGTGTGCGTCGAGTGAACCAACTCAGGCGTTGAGTGCGTCGAGTGACCCAAATCAGGCATTGAGTGTTTCTCCAAGCGTCGAGTCCAAGCTTCTGGTGTCGAGTGGCCCTATCTGGCGTCGAGTGACCCTATTTTTGGCATCGAGACATCCTGTTGGGGTTCAGTGCTTGTTGCTCCTCTATTTTCTCTTTCATCGCCGCCTCACAACGATGAAGGGGGTGCAATTTCTCGTCTCTGGTTCCGATGCTCAAATTGGAAAAGTTCACTGCGATAGAGTTCAATGACTGAAAGTTGAATACGCAATTTGGGATGTAGTACCTGAATGTGTTATACATAGTTCAGTCTGATCGTGCTGACGTTATAGGGACTGATGATGAGGCACAATGGGTTCACGATGAGAACTTTTGTCGCGACTACCTGCAGAACTATCTATCCTCCAGCTTGGCAAAGACGTACATCAAGATGAAGATTGCCAAGGAGATCTGGGAGGCACTGGATGAGCACTTCAGGCATGAGCAGGACCTGTCTAAAGCACACATGGTGGATAAGTTTCATTTCTTCACGTTCAACAAGGAGGAAGTCATTCTCCCTCAAGTATTAGAATTTGAAAACTTAGTTGATTCCTTTCACAGTGAAAATATTACTTTGCCTAATAGCTTTATTGCGGACATAATTGTTTATAAATTGTCTTCCACCTGGTACAATTTCAAAACTGAAATCAAGAAGATGCAAATTGATCTGAATGACCTCAAGCGTTTCATACGTATCGAAGATGAGAATATGACCAGACACGCGTTAGAAGTTGTTAGTAAGCAGAAAACTGCGGCTAACATGATTTCTAGCTCTAAACGCACGCCTAATCCTAAAAGACCAAATTTCCCCACAGTAGCTCCCATGTTGCAGGCCCAAGTAAAAAGATTAAAAAGTTTAAGAGCAAGTGTTTCAACTACAACAAGTGGGGGCACAGTGCATCTAATTATAGATTTCCTAAGAAGGAAAAGATCAGAGCAGCACAAGAAGGCAACCAGGCCAATATGGTTAGCCTTGCTGAGCTATCTAACTTTGTTGCTATGGTCGAGAACATGAAGGCCAACACTGAGTGGTACCTGGATTCGGGGGGGGGGGGGGAGGGGCAACATCTCACGTTTGTAAAATGCTAATCAGATGACAGTGTTCACTGTTGCAAGAGAGCCTGTGATGGTGGTGAATGACAAGACAACTAACGTTCTGAAGGCGGGGAATGCAACTTTGCTACTATCCTCAGGTAAGACTTTAACTTAAGAATGTTAAATCCATTCCTTCATTAGCTACCAATTTATTGTCTATAAGTTTGTTGTGTGATGCTAACACATGTCTTTTACTTTTTATAGCGGCAGAGTAACTCTGTCAATTGGCTCTCACTATTTTGGATGTGCATACGTTCAAAATATGATGTACCAACTAAGGAAACAAGATAGTTCAACAAGTTCAAATAAACTTAGTTAGCCCTAAGACTCTACATAAGAGACTAGGACACGTGAATTATAGGAAAATGTTTCAAATTGCTAGAACTCACCAGATTACATTAGACACTAAAACCAACTTAGAAAATATGAAGTGTGTGCTCAGACTAAGATCACTAGGAAACCTTTTAGTGTGGTTACTAGGAGCACAACACCACTAGAGCTTATACATTCTGACATATGTGACTTTAAAAGTATTGTCATCAAAAAGGGAATGAAGTATATGATCACATTTATAGATGATTGTTCTAGGTTCTGTCACATTTACCTTCTTAAAACTAAAGATAAAATATTTGAAAAATTCTGTCTTTTCAAAACCAGCGTAAAAGACCAACTAGACAAGAAGATAAAAGGTTTAGAAGTGATAGAATAGGGGAATACGTGTTTAGTGAGTTCAGATGTTTCCTTGCCTCTCAGGAAATCATAGTGAAAACCATTGTTCCTTACTCATCCCAATCGAATGGTATAGCCGAGAAAAAAAATAGACTGTTAATAGATATGTTGAATTCTATGCTTCTCACTGTTGTCATGTCTACTGCTTATTAGAGAGAAGTAATTTTAACTGCAAACCACATTCTGAACAAAGTACCTCATGCTAAGTTAGAGGTCACACTCTATGAGCTTTGGTTTAAGAGAACCCCGATAATAACTAGACTTAAGACCTGAGGCTGTATAACCTATGTTAGGGTTTTCTACTCTAAAAGGTTTAAGCTTGGACCTAGGACTAACATGTATGTCTACCTAGGTTGTGTTGAGGAAAGTGCTGCAGATAGATTCTTAGACATTTCCAATAATATAATTATAGAATCTATGGATGCAGTATTCTTTGAAGATAAATTCCTTAAAGATAAGAACTTGTCACTTCCAGGTATGCAAACAACTATAACTGAGGAAGATCTTGAATTAGTATCGAGCACCTCCTATTCAGTTCTAGTAGATAATAGTGGTCTAGATTCTAGAAGGATTTCAGTGAGAGAGAGAACTCCTAAAACCTTCGGTAGTGATTTTGTCACTTACCACGTCAAGGCTGATCCATCTACCTATAAGAAAGCGATGAGATCAAGGGATTCACTACTCGACAAAGAAGTCATAGATAAACTCTTTACTTCAGAACAATACCTGAACGTTAGTTAATAAGCCAAAATGGGCTAAAACTATAAGGTGTAAGTGAGTTCTGAAAAAGAAGCTCAATCCTGATGGTAGTGTAGCTAAGTATAAAACATGTCTGGTAGCTAAAGGTTTCAGACAAGTTAGTACGGTAGATTAATTTAACGTATACTCACTAGTGTGTCACTTAGCAATCATTATGATCCTCCTTGCTATTGCGTCTATTGAGAACTTTATTGTTCATCAAATGGATGTTAAGACTGCATTCTTGAATGGAGATCTGACCGAAGAGATATACATGAGCCAACCTGAAGGCTTCATATTAGAAGATCACGAAAGTAAGATCTATAAGTTAATCAAGTCACTATACTGACTAAAATAAGCACCGAAATTATGACATGAGAAATTTGACTATAGTGTAAAGAACATGAGATTCATGTCGAGTCTCTTTGATATTTATCTTTACATACGTCATAAATCAAATAAAGTCATTATAATATGTTTGTATGTGGATGATATGCTGATTCTTGGTTCTGATCAATTCGAAGTGGATGATGTTAAGTCAGGATTAATGAAAGAGTTTAGCATTAAAGATCTCAGTATAACTGAAACTATACTAGGCTTGCAAGTAAGCTTTAGGAAAAATGACATTTCCCTAAGTCAAAGCCACTATATATAATCCATGTTGGATACGTGGTGTTGAAGCCGAGAAAATCCCGACCTCAGAATCGTACTAGGCGGCCTAAGGCTACCGGTCTCGCAGTGAAATCGGATGGCCCAGGATTAGTAAAGGAAACAAGACCCCAGGTGCTGCGGCAGGAAGGTCCCACCACGTACCCGGTTGCTTAGGTGAAGCAACCCCTTCTCAACCAGAATGGTCGAGCTAGATACGAAGGAGACGCGCGAGCTGGAAATCGCGAGTAACTATCTGAGAGTTTTCGGTCCTCTCCTTCGTACCCCTGGGGTCCTATTTATAGGGAAATCCAAAGAGGGGGGGGGGGGGTCTTACTTATACCCCCTCCCCTGCGATCGGGCGACTTTCTGGGGAGCTCGCACGAGACGAGCGAGTATCTCGCCTTAGTCGCCACCTGGCGAGTATGCATGGGGAGCTCGCCATGCTCGCCCATACTTCTTGCTAGCCCGCGGCTTAATCTTGACTTCACTCTTGGATCGTTGACTCTGACTTCTGGTGACCTGGCTGCGGTGGGGCCTCTCCTCGTCGAATATGGGTTGTACACAATCCCCGCTCTTTTTGGGCGACGAAGGAACCCTAAAAGAAACATCCAACGCTTATTCAGCGAGCTGTAACGCCGAGTATCTGTTTGCTCGTTTTGCCCACTGCTCGACGAAGTCTATAAATAGAGGGGGGGGGCCTGGTTGTTGGGGCGGATCCTCGAAACTCGCCCACCATGTCGGATGCCAATGTGAAGCTTCTCGAAGACAGCCTCGCCGCCCTGTCTGGCCTCCTCGGCATCGTCAGACCAAAAAGGCCGCGCGAGGAAGATGCCGCGACCGACCTGTTGTCGCCAAAAAAGAAGAAATCCAAGAAGCTCAAGAAACTCGCCTCCTCGCCGATCGACTCGCCCCCACCTTCTGAGCCAATTGCGGTGGCGGCGGCCAAACCCGCGCCTTCCGCCAGTACCCAAAAACTCCTCGACGACCTTGGTTTGGGCGACGCTTCGGACCCGGTCCCCCTGGGCACCGACAAGAATCCCGAAGTCGCCAAGGTGTCGACTACATCCCAAGTCGAAGTCGTTACCGTAACAGGTCGCCGCTCTGACCACTTTTTTTTTCATCGTTTAATCGCTGTGCTTCTCGCTGATCAGGTTCTTATGCAGACTCCCCTTCGGGTGATGCCGACGCGCCACTGGATGTCGCTCCCCTGAGCTCCGCGCCGCTACTCGCCCTTGCTGCCGGCAAACCTCTCCGGACCGCTAACGCGGTCCGAATTAATGTTGTTGCAAAGAAGATGACGGGGACCTCCCTGGTGAAAGGAAACCCTCCAGTGAATAAGGGTCTCCCGGCGAGCAAGGATCTTCCGGCGAGGAAAGACCTCCCGGCGAGGAAGGATCTTCTGGCATTCGTGCCAGACTCATCACGGCCACCGGCGAGCAAGGACCTCTCGGCGAGCAAGGACCTTCCGGCCTCCGTGCCAGACTCATCACGGCCACCGGCGAGCAAGGACCTCCCGGCGAGCAAGGACCTTCCGGCCTCCGCGCCAGACTCGTCATGGCCACCGACGAGCACTTCCTTTCCGCCGCCGCCACCTCCGGATGTGGTTGAAAAGGCGAGGGGCACCGTCTTACCACCGCCACCGCCCTTGTCCGCCCAGCAGAAGGCGGGCTTGCTGCGACATCCGCCGTCTCCGTCGAAAAGTTCACAACAGCCGGCGAGTTCGTCTCAGGTTTCGTCTCTGCCGAAGAAATCAGATAAGCCGCGACCGAGTTACTTTCTGACGCGTGTTGCGGACCTCGAGCATGGAGGGCGTGGGCAGGGAGGTCGCGGTCAGGGTAGGCCTGCCGACCACCTTGGGGGTTCGTCTTCAGGTAGGCGAGATACCTCCGGTCGCGTTTCTCCACCGCGCCGGTCTCGATCTCCTCGCCGTGGTGAGCTCTTCTATCTCTAGCTACCCCTGATCTTGCTTGGTCATTGATTTCTGATTGCGACTTGCCTTCCTTAATGATAGATCATCCGGCGACTCCTGGGTCGACCTTCATCGATGCCATCGGATTGTCGGGGAGCGAGTACCGTCACGCTGCCGCTCGCGCCTACATGGAGCTGGAGACTAAGTTCGACCAGCTCGTCATCTGTGAGCCTCACCGCCGAATCTCGGCTCTGGAGGTGCGCATGGCGAGGGTAGAGGAGCTCCATACCACCTTGGAGAGCTACGAAGCTCGCTTTCACATGGTGAAGGAGAACGACTGCCAGCTGGCGCTTAACAATCACCGCCTCCAGCTCGTCTTGGACGAGTTAGCTGGGATTCGAGCGAGTATGGGCTCGGTGGGGCGGCTGACGAGGATGGAAGAGCAGCTGCGGCTTGGCGACGACGCGATGGCGCTGGCTGCTGATTATTTCACGATTTATTTACATTCATGGTATCCGAGTTTACTCGTGCATGTTTTTGGCGAGCGTCGCAGCGTCCTTGCTTCGTTGCGCGAGATGGGCCTGATGTCGCTGGTGTGTAGCCCTTCCTTCACGCGACGTCGATCGATGTTCGCGGAAACGAATACCCCCCTTTCTTGCCTTAGGCCTATAAATAAGAGGGGTAGGTAGAACATAAGTACGCTGCTGCGAACTTATCAATCCACCTCGCTAGTATCCCTCCTGCTCGCTTCTTCCTCTTTTCTCCCTCTACTCACCCCCTTTCTTATTCGCGGCTCGCGAAGATGGTTGGTGATGACGCTAGTGCTCGCCGACAAGCTCATGCCATCAATTTCGCCGACGCGGCTTTCAAGAAATCGATAACTTCAGATAGGGATTTGGAGGGTTTTAAGGAGCGTCTACTGCCGGAAGGATACTCGGCGAGGCTCCCAACTCGCAGCGAGCGACTCAATACCCATATTGAGGGCGGGCTCGTATTGTCGCTGCGCCACTTCGACGTTGGCCTGCGACTTCCTTTTTGGCCCGAGCTCTGCGAAATCCTGCGATATTTCGGTATCGTTCCTGCGCAGATTAATCCCAACGGAATGATGATTATCATGGGATTCCTCTGCTACCTTCGGTAGGATAGGATCGCCTTTGACCTCTTCGTTTTTCGCCGAGTGTTCGCCTTCGCCGCGACATCGGAGGGGGTCGTCTTCTTCAGCAGCTACGTCTACACCCTGGTGGGGACTGCGAACAAAGTCCATCGCTGGAGCGAGCTTCTGGTGGTCATGCATGGCGACTTCGGGGATCTCCTGGGAAGGCCGCACCAACCTGCCGACGTCGCATTCCTCCCACCGATCTTGGAAGGCGCTCGCGAGCAACTGTTCGAATCCTTCCGAGGTCGCCGGTTTGACGTCATCTACTGGCGGCTCAATGTCAACTCGCTGGAGGCAGTTCATCCCAACGATGGTAAGGGCAGTCGAGATGTCGTATGCTCGCCGACTCGCTACCTTTTGCCGTAGCTCGTATTAACCATATCATGTGCTTTTGCAGTAGCCAACGAGCTTCCGGAGAAACCGCTCCCTCTGGCGAAGGAAGTGGTCACCCCCTTTCTGAAGCTCACCCTCCGCCCGATGTCGGGGAGAAAAAGAAAGTCGCCAAGGGAAAAGCGAGGGCGAGGTCGCCGGGGCCGGCGAACAAGAAGGCGAAGGTGTCGTCGCCTCTGTCCGACGATCACGAGTCGCCGCTGGAGGCTCGCGCACCTCGCTTCCACCCCAACTACAACCTCGGGCTAGGGGTGGTGGACGCTCATGGTCGCCCGCTGGTGACTTGGTCGGTGGAGGAGCATGTGGTTTCGCTGAGCACCAACCTTCCGTCCTGGTCGACGGACTGGGAGGACAAGGGGGAGGCCTTCGCCGTCCTCCATGCCTTGTATGGGCGTGTCGATGCCGAGTCGATGCTGGAGCTCGCCCCGTCGGAGCTTGCACATCAATCCGCCTGCTCGCTTGCGTGAGCTGCCGAGCTGGGGCATTTCACGGCGAGGAAGTTGCTGGAGACAACGGAAGCTTTGAAAACCGTTTCCAAGAAAGCCATAGAGCTCGGCATGCAGTCGGTCCGCTGGAAGGAATTTGAGGTAAATGACCTTCGAGTGGTGATATGTGATTCATATCGCCTGAATATGTACTAACGTTCGATGCCTCGCAGGCTGCTGAAATCGAGGCTGTGAAGAGGTTGTCTGAGTGCGAGGAGAAGCTCGCCGTATCGCAAGCCGAGCTGGAGGCTGCCCAGGTTCGCGTAGCCGAGATGGAGACTCGGCTAGTCGCCGCCGAAGGACGCGCGAGTTCCTCTGCCCCGTTGCCGGAGGCGCTGTGACCCGAGGACGATCCGCTGTGGGCTGTCAAACGGTCCCGGGTTCTGTGGGAGGAGAGGTCCTCTGTTTGCCGCGAGATAGCGCGGACGGCTAGCAACATCATACTCGCACGTCTGAGAATCAACATGCAGCTTGTAGAGGGGGATAAGCAGCTCACCGTTGATGAGCTTATCCCTGAGCTACTCGTTGAGGAGACGATCTCTCCAGACCACATCCCTTCTTCGTCAGGCTCCAGCGACTCCGACAGTAGTGGCAGTGACAGCAGCGGCGGCGAGAGCCATGGCGAAGATGGCGAGGAAGAGGGAAACGTGGACGTCTGATAACTTCCCAAAAGAAGTTATCTAGCCGCGTTTTCTGACTATTTACTCGGCATTTTCGACATGATTAAACCCAAAAAGCTATAGAAATGGTAGTAATTGTTTGATTATCTAATTCAAGGCTAATTTGGTCTCTTTTCATTGTATGTTTACTAGTGGTGCAAGAGGAATAAGCTCATGGACGAAAATCTGCCAAAATATGAAAATCTGGAAAAAGGTTGCAACGCACGAAAAAATAAATGGTTGCAACACCTTTCTTTCTGATTGACAATGCAAGTAGGCACAGCGCGGGTGTTGCAACACCCCAAAAAAATGGGTGTTGCAACAACTCCTGGGCGGTTTTCAGATTTTGAAATTCGAATTTTTCCACCTTTTCAAATATGGAAGGAGGCATCCCTTGGCATAGGGGGAGATGTTTTTAAAGGGAATTGCAAGGACGAAAAAGGGAGTTCTGGACGAAAATAGAGAGGGAGCTTTTTGGAGGAGAAGAACCATCTTGGGAGACAAACCCTAGGCAAGAAGAAGAAGAAGACTACACCGGATCGTCAAGAGCAACGGATCTCCCACATCCGAGTGAATTATTTCTTGAAACTTTCGAATTTTCTACAGCATGTCTAGTAAGATCCATCTAATTTGGTTTCATCTCTCCGCCATGAACTAATTTCTTAGATCTTGTGTGTTGTGAGTACCTTACTTGTTGTGATGATTTGATTCAAGGTTTTGACTTAATGATTGTTTGATTTCCTATCTTTATTGGAATTGTGTTCTCTATTTGTGGATGTTTTGAGTAAGTATTCATCTTCTAGTTAGCATGGAGAGATTCGAGAGAGGAGTTATGCTAGTCTAGGGTTGAATCCTTTATATTACGTGGCGAGATTCGAGAGAGGAGTCACGTATTTCTTTAGTCAAAATTCCATCTTTTTACTGCACTGCGAGAATCGAGAGAGGAGCGGTGTAAGTGTAACCTAATTTCTAATATAACTTCGAGAGAGAAAGAGATTTCCTCTTGAGTTAGCATAGTGGATTTGTGCGCTTTTCGTTACTTTCCTTCCACCCAAGTTAGAGATAACTGGGGGAATTTGGGTGACCGGATCTCGGCAATCGAGAGATAAAGAGATCCGCTTTTAAATCCTTGCAAGATAGAAGTCAAACAACTCATGAAAGCTTTTTCTATAAAAGATCATCGCAATAGGTAAGGGAAACCAACATGCAAGATTGCTCCCCTAAAACTTGGATAACAATATTCTCTTGTACGCGCATTTTAGTTCTTGTCTTAAGAGTACTTCTTTAAATAAATCTAGAAATTCACCTTAATTATCGACTTGAATTTAGAGAACGGGAAGAGCTAGTAATTGTGATCACTAGGTCAATCACCTCCTCGAGGGAACGATCACTTCTCACTTTATATTACTTGATTCGGCACGTGCACTTGCGTAAATATATATCTATCTCGGGCGTATCAAGTTTTTGGCGCCGTTGCCGGGGAGGTGCTTCTGAGTTAGTGTTAATTATTTTCATAATATTAGTGAATCCCTAGTATTTAGAGATCAAGTCTTTGTTTGTTTGTTTGTTAATTTGTTTGAATCAAGTTTATTTGAAAATCTGTGGAGTGTATGTCCAGGTATAGGCAAGTAGAATTATTGCCTTTGAATTCTGAAATTGAGCGTACCTGTAGACAAAACAGGAGAGACTTTAGGACCGATAACATTACTCATCCTGCGATGGATAATCATGTGCAAAACAACGTTGATGATAATGAGGAGCATGTTGAACAAAATGTTCAACCTAATGCACCTCGCATGACATGCTACGACTATAATACACCTCTAGGTGGGGGTTTGCATTTCAGCATTGCTCGTCCGGCAATTGCAGCAAATAACTTTAAAATGGACCCACTAATCATGCAACAAGTTCAATACAATAAGTTTGGGGGTCTCAATCATGAGGATGCAAATTCTCATTTAAAAACTTTTTTAGCCATCTGTGATATGTTTAAGTGTAACGGGGCATCCGATGATGCAATTATGTTACGACTGTTTCCGTTCTCACTAGAAGGGAGGGCTAAGGATTGGCTAGATTCTTTACCTGATGATTGTATCACAACTTGGACGCAACTAGTCGAAAAATTCTTACATAAATACTTTCCTCCTTCGAAGACTGCAAAGCTAATAAGAGATATAACCACATTCACACAGGGAAACGGAGAGACACTATACGACGCTTGGGAGCGTTTTAAGGAGCTACTAAGAAAGTGTCCCCACCACAGGTTAGCCCTACATCAACAAGTTTCCACCTTCTATAATGGATTGCAAACTGCAACCATGATCTTAGTAGACGGGGCCGCTGGAGGATCGTTGCTTAAGAAGTATCCCGAGGACGCATATGCAATCCTCGAAGATCTCACTGCAAATAACTATCAAGCCTATGAGCGTCAAGGGAACAACAACACGGTTGGTATCCACCAAGTGGACCAAATCACTTCCTTGGCCGCTCAAATGGCATCACAATTCAACCTAATTAATAAGAGATTAGATTCATTATCACAACCTTCATCTAGTGCTCCATTGACGGTGGAGCAATTAAATCAAATTTCTGAAGAAGCAAATTATGTAGGAGGAGCACAAAGGCAAGGTCCACCTAGATTTGCCAATCATTATCACCCCGAGTGGCGAAATCACCCCAATTTCTCCTGGAAAAACAATCAAGGGGCGAATCACCCACCAGGGTTTAATCAAAATATGAACCACCCTCCTATCAATAATAACTCTCAACCCCAACAATTAAACCAACGGAAGATATCAGATGAGTTTATCTTAGGCATGTTCCAAAAGTATGACTCAAGGATGGGAGGAATAGAATCTTCGTTAAGATCACTAGAAACAACTATGGGTCAACTTGCAAATTCATTAAGTCAAAGACCCATTGGAACTCTACCTTCTGATACCACACTAAATCCAACAAAAGAAAATCATAATAATCAATGCAAAGCAATTGCCTTATGGAGTGGTGTAGAGATTCCAAGTGGGGAGGGGTTGCTTGAGAAAGCTAGCGAAGAAGAGGCAAGTAAGATGCCAGGTGAGTCGAGCACATTAGAGAAGGAGGTGGGAGAGAAGCAAAAGGAGAAATTAAATCAAAAGAAAGACGTAATCTACCCACCACCCCCATTTCCATCTAGACTGGCTAAATCCAAACTTGACATACAATTCCAGAAGTTTATGGATATTTTCAAAAAGCTAACTATAAACATCCCATTTGCCGAGACCCTTGAGCAAATGACGAGTTATGCTAAGTTTATGAAAGATATCTTGGCAAAGAAGAGAAAATTTGTTGATAAAGAGATAGTGGCGTTGACTGAGGAGTGTAGTGCTATATTGCAGAACAAGCTGCCACCCAAGCTTAAGGATCCCGGCAGTTTCACAATTCCTTGTTCTATTGGAGTGAAGTTTGTTGGGAGAGCGTTATGTGACCTCGGAGCGAGCATCAACCTGATGCCACTATCTATCTACAAGAAGTTGGGTCTAGGGGAGATAACACCTACATCTCTCACTCTACAGTTGGCCGATAGGTCTCTTGCATTCCCTAAGGGAATTGTAGAAGACGTGTTGGTTAAAGTGGAGAAATTCATTTTCCCTGCTGATTTTGTAGTTCTTGATATGGATGAGGACAAGGATGTCCCCATCATTCTTGGTAGACCATTCTTGGCCACCGGAAGGACACTCATTGATGTTCAGAAGGGTGAGCTTACAATGAGAGTTAATGATGAGAATGTGACATTCAACATCCTCAAAGCCATGAGATTTCCAGATGATAAAGAGGAGTGTTTCTCCATTGAGGAGGTGAGTGCACATACAAGGATGATGCATAATGAAAATAATTGGGAGCACAAAATTCTTAGTGCTTTAACAAATGAAGAAGGCGAAGAGGATCCAGATTCGAAGGAAACTGAGGAAACGTTATGTACTTTTGAGCATTCACCAAACGCTAACGCGTTTGAGTTAATAAGCAGGTCAAGCGAGTCAGAAATCATGAAGCCCTCTATTGTAGAGCCACCTATGCTTGAATTGAAACTGCTGCCCGAAAACCTAAAGTATGTTTTTCTAGGTGTAGATAACACATTACTGGTTATTATTGATGCATCATTAGTAAAGGAGCATGAAGATAAATTGATTGCGGTTCTGTGTGAGAACAAGAGAGCATTAGGCTGGACCATTGCTGACATTAGAGGGATAAGCCCCTCAATTTGCATGCATAAAATCCTTCTAGAGGAAGAGTCAAAAGAGTCCATAGAACCCCAACGAAGACTTAGCCCACCCATGAGAGAAGTGGTCAAGAAGGAGATAATCAAATGGCTGGATGCAGGTATTATATATCCTATCTCCGATAGTCGGTGGGTAAGTCCTGTTCAGTGTGTGCCAAAGAAGGGGGGTATTACTGTCGTTAGAAATGAGAGCAACGAGTTGATTCCCACTAGAACGGTAACTGGATGGAGGATTTGTATGGATTACCGAAAGTTGAATAAAGCGACTAGGAAAGATCATTTCCCACTCCCATTCCTTGATCAGGTTCTTGATAGGTTATCAGGAAATGAGTATTTCTGTTTCCTAGATGGTTACTCGGGGTATAATCAAATCATGGTTGCTCCTGAGGATCAGGAGAAGACAACCTTCACCTGTCCTTTTGGAACATTTGCATTTAGGAAAATGCCCTTTGGATTATGTAACGCTCCTGCCACATTTCAGCGCTGCATGATCGCTATCTTTACTGAACTAATTGATGAGGGGATCGAGATCTTTATGGATGATTTTTCAGTGTTTGGGAGATCGTTTGATGAATGTTTAGAAGTGCTAAAGAAAGTTTTGAACAAATGCATTCAAGCCAACTTAATTTTAAATTGGGAAAAATGTCATTTCATGGTCAAAGAAGGGATTGTTCTGGGACACAAGGTGTCCAAGAAGGGTTTGGAAGTAGACCGAGCAAAGACTGAGGTTATAGAAAAATTGCCCCCACGACTAATGTTAAGGGAGTGCGTAGTTTTCTGGGTCATGCAGGCTTTTACCGTCGTTTCATTAAAGATTTTTCTAAAATCTCCAAGCCGCTAAGCCAGCTGTTAGAGAAAGATTCTCACTTTAATTTGGACGAGGAGTGTTTAGCCGCCTTTCGTACATTAAAGCAAAGTCTAGTTTCTTCACTGATTATTATTGCACCTGATTGGTCTCTACCATTCACCATTATGTGTGACGCAAGCAATTTTGCTGTAGGCGCGGTCTTAGGACAAGTGCGCGACAAGGTCTTCCACACAATCTACTATGCTAGCAAGACACTGATCGACGCACAAATAAACTACACCACTACCGAGAAGGAACTATTAGCAGTTGTTTTTGCTTTTGACAAATTCCGCTCCTATTTAATATTGTCTAAGGTGATAGTTTATACGGACCATGCAGCTATACGATTTTTGATAGAGAAAAAGGATGCTAAACCTAGATTGATTAGGTGGGTACTCCTCTTGCAGGAGTTTGATTTGGAGATTAAAGATCGTAAGGGTGCGGAGAATCCTGTAGCAGACCACCTATCACGTCTAGAGTCTGAGTATGGGAAGCATGTAAACATTGAGATTAGGGAGAATTTTCCTGATGAGAGTCTGTTGGCAGTATCGGAGGGGAATACCCATGGTATGCTGACATCGTAAATTTCATTGTGAGTAACATTTTGCCATCAGATTTAAATTATCAGCAGAAGAAAAGATTTCTTCATCAGGCCAAGTTTTATCTTTGGGATGCCCCCTATGTATTTAGGATATGCACTGACCAAGCCATTCGTAGGTGCATACCTGAGATGGAAGTTCGTGATATCTTAGAAAAGTGCCATGCATCTCCTTACGGAGGGCACTTTATGGGAGAACGAACTGCTATGAAGGTACTAGAGGCTGGTTTTTATTGGCCAACACTATTTAAGGATGCTCATTTATTTGTCAAGGCATGTGATAGATGCCAGAAGACGGGCAATATTCATCGGGGGGCAAGTATGCCTATGACCAATATTCTGGAAGTAGAGGTATTTGACGTTTGGGGCATAGATTTTATGGGGCCGTTTGTGAATTCTGGAGGAAATTTCTACATATTATTGGCAGTAGACTATGTGTCAAAATGGGCAGAGGCCATTGCCACACAAAAAAACGATGCTAAGGTTGTACTCAAGTTTATAAAAGCAAATATATTTACGAGATTCGGCACGCCTAGGGCGATAATTAGTGATGGGGGCTCCCATTTTTCTAATACACAATTTAAATTACTTTAAAAAAATATGGTGTAACACATAAAATGGCCCTAGCATATCACCCGCAAACCAATGGATTAGCCGAAGTCTCCAATAGAGAGATTAAGTCCATCTTAGAGAAGACAGTGAGTACAACTAGGAAAGATTGGGCATTTAAATTAAATGACGCGTTATGGGCTTATAGGACCGCTTACAAAACGCCCATAGGTGTGACTCCCTTTAGGATGGTGTATGGAAAGGGCTGTCATTTACCGGTAGAATTGGAGCATAGAGCTTTTGGGCGATCAAGCGACTTAACTTTGACTTGCAAGAAGCGGGTAAAAGAAGGCTTCTGCACTTGAATGAGTTAGAAGAACTTAGATTTAATGCTTATGAGAACACGAAACTGTATAAAGACCGGATAAAAAATGGCACGATTTGAGACTGCAGAAGAGAGAATTTAGAAGCGGACAACTTGTGCTTTTGTATAATTCACGTCTTCGATTATTTCCAGGAAAGCTGAAATCGAGATGGTCTGGACCATTCCGAGTTGTTGAGGTGTTCCCATATGGTGTAGTAACAATATGTAATGAGAAGGACGGTTCAACTTTCAAGGTGAATGGACAGCGACTAAAAATCTATTATGAGGGTGGTGACCAGCGCGATGCGATGGTCATAAAATTTCATTGAAGAGAACGGGAAGAGCCGTCTTGCCGAGACGATTAACTTAGGCGCTAGGTGGGAGGCAACCCATCGCTTTATGTTTAGTTTATTGTTTGAATTTAGTAGTTTTTCTTCTTGTTTTCTTGGTTTTGATTAGGAGAGTAGTGGTGGAGGAATGAATTCAGTTACTGATGGACAAATTGGTAGGAGCAGTGGTGGTAGTTGTAGCTCTGAAAAAGTTAATTTGACGCAACGTCCAAATTTCTGTCCCGAGAGTTAAACCACGCGGGTGTTGCAACAACCGAAAAAAATGGTTGCAACACCTTTCTTTCTGGTTGGTCTGGAGAGTTTGAACCGCGCGGGTGTTGCAACAACCGAAAAAAAAATGGTTGCAACAACTTTCTTTCTGGTTGGGCTGGAGAGTGTAAAACGCGCGGGTGTTGCAACGACAGCAAAAATAAATGGTTGCAACACCTTTGTTTCGGCCAGTACCGAGGATTAGGCGGTCAAACCGGCGCTGAACCGGCTGGCGGGGTCGATCCAGAGTGTGCCACGTGGCCCCGGTTCACTTGAACCAGGCTTCTTCTTCATTATACATGCTCATCTAAAAAAAAGGAAGGGAATCGAATCGACGCCGAATCCTGCCCTAATTCGCAAAAACGGAGGCGTCGACGGCGGCATCGGCGAGTTCTGCGGGGCGTAGACGGCGGCGTGAGTGGCGGCGAAACTGCTAGGAGTTGATTCTCAGCGAGCCCATCCCCATTTCGCGATCTGTCGATGGGTGCAACTTCGCCGAATCCTTTTCTACCGCAGCGTCTCTAGCACGATTAGGTAATGTCCGAACACATCTAACATTATCCTTATTTTTGGTTCGCATCTCCATGCCTGCGTCTGGAGTGTGTGAGGGTGAGGAGTTCCTGACCTTGCTAAACCTATAATGTAGAAATGTCATCCAAAAGAAAAGGGAAATCGATAGCGAAGAAATCGTCACGGTTTGTTAGCGAAGCGGCCGCATATAGATTTGAGAACCTAAAGACATTACCAGTGATTTATGAAAGGGGATTCCTGATGGAGAAGCGAGCGTGGAGCCTTCCCTACGTGCTCCAAATGCATGAGTTGCACTGGGAGACGTTCTGCCATCACCGGTCGGAGGCCATTCTATCCTGGGTATACGAATTTTACGCAAACGCTAAGCAAATGGAGGATGAGGTAGTGACGGTACGAGGGAGGGCGATCAACATATCTTCCAATGTAATCAATGAGCTGTACGGAGTAGGTGTTGATGAAGAATTGGAGAGTCTGAACTATCAAATTACATCGGATGAACTGGCAGCTGCGATCGGCAATTCACCAGATCTGGAATGGTCAAATAGGTCGACGAAGGCGCTGAAATCCACATCCCTATCCAGGGAAGCTAAGGTGTGGCTCCTTTTCATAAATGCTACCGTTATGCCTACCCGCCACCTGAACAACGTCACTTTGGACAGAGCAGAGCTGATATATCACATTTTGAAGGGGCATAGGATTAATGTGGGAGAGATAATCAACAACCATTTGAAGATGAAAATCCGGGAGGACAAGGCCAAGCTGCTATGGTTCCCAATCTTGATCACGGAGCTTTGTAGGCAGGCAGGGGTAGCCTGCGGTGCTGAGGATTTGCTAACCCAAGTGCGGAGGCCGATAACTGGACAGGTTGTGAAGGTGAATATTAAAGTAGGGACTGAGATGGACAGCGGTTTTAAGACACCTCACGAAAGAATAGGAAGTCGATATTCAGCGTCATCGGCCAGAAAGCTGGAGAAAGTAGCAGTGCCATCCGGGGAAGGGTCACGTTGCATGAAGCTATGGAAAGTATTGAGTACATAAAGGTATACTTGAGATGCCAGCACTGCTACTTCAGTTCCCGACTGGATATTATGGAGAGGAAGATTGATTGTCTCTTGAAGAGAGTAAAGTTGCAGGTGGATGAAGAGCCGTTTCGATATCAGTGGCAGTTCAACGACAAGGGAGAGTTGCTAGCGGCTGATGGAAGCACTCTCGACCCAACCGAACTAGATGAAGAAGACGAGGAACAGGAGGAAGAAAGGAATCAGGAAAAAGAGGTGGAGCCAGAAGGCGAGGAGGATCAAGAAATGGATGAACCTGAAGAAGACGATGAGGAGGGATCTGATTAGATCCTTTTTGACTTATTTGTTTTTGGATGACTGTACTAATGGTTGATGGACACTATTTTGTTTCTGTTTTGCTCTGGATGACCGTATTTTGAGCTATTTTGTTTGACTGCATGGTGAATGGACACATGATATTATATTTTGGACATATTTTGGACATGATATGATGCTTTGCTCACATGATTTGATATGATCTTGCGCCTATATTTGGACTCATTAAGTGCTAGATATTTTGGAAAGCCTAAATATAATATACCTATTACTCTGTTTTTATGTTCAAATTGATATAACATGATTTAGGCTATTGCTATAATTAACAAGTGATGACATGAATATGAAGGCAATTAAGCTATTTTGGTTCATTGTTGTTGCTAATTCATGTAGTTACAAACTTTATTAGATTGCCTCCATGTTTTGTTCTCTTCTGTCATAGCCAAGATAAAAGTGGGGCAGGTAAATATCATTGGAGTACTGTAGATCATCGGAGCACATGGAGAGCACATTAAAGAAACTCAAGAGACTCAGAGGACATCATTTCCTTATCAGGGGAGTTTTTACTGTTTCAATATCACTTTTGTTTAATTCATGCAAATGCTGAGTAGTATAGAAAGAATATTATTTTTCATATAGCACGTTAACCTTGCTAGGGCCTAGCAAGTCCTTAAGTGTGGGGTGTTGGCTAACATCGCCCTTGCAATTGTGGTGGTAGATAATTTGATCACTCGTATTTATAATATTTTGTATATTGACCGTACTTAGTGATAAGTTATTCTTGAAGTTCAATGATAATCAATTGGTATGGCTAGGGAATCCTAGGAGTTCAGATTTGAATTTGAAATTAGCAAGATTTTTTTGATAAAGCACTCTAAGGAATTTGATTCATGCACATCCTTCTCTAGTTTTCGTTTACTTCTCAGAAAACTTTTGATGTTGATTTCTAAAATTAGGAAATGGGGTGAGCAAGAACTAAGTAATAATGTGAGTCAAGATAATGTTTTAGTAGCTAGACCATTTTGAACTTTCGTGAGATTCTTTGATTGGTTCTGTATCATTTTGCTACCCACTACTGAATGACCAAATTCCCTATATTTCACTAGTTTTATCTTAATCCACTAGCCATTTATGGGTGTTCCAATTCAGCATTTATATTAATTGTGAATTGTCATAGTGATATGCGGCCTAGGTATGTACACGCCTATCTAGAATGATCCCAACTGTGACCATATAAAAAAGGAAATAATCAAAACTTTTGTCATAGTGATATGTGGCCTGGGTAAGGCAATTACATACTTGGAATGATCCCAATATAGGCACAATATGTTTACATATTCAAGGCTTAAGGATTGAACCTCGTAATATGGTGACGGATTGAGATTATTAACTAGAGAATTGCCATGCCGCTATTTAAGCCTATTCATGAATTGCCAACCAAGCCAATGCTAAACCTATGCTCTCGTATGCTGCTAATTCGTGTCAAGGCTAGCGTAATGACTTAGCTTATTCTTACCCTTTTGAATTATTGAGGATTTTCAATGAAAAAGTACGAGGGAGTAAATAATCTGGAAGAAGGCGCACACACTACACAAAATTCTTTAGTATGCTTTATCTTTTATCAAGCTAATGGATTTGTGATGTTTGAACTTTTAATAATCAAGCTTATCAGTTGAGTAAAGCGAACTTCTTGAGTATCTTGGACTAATGTTCGTCAAGATAGGATTGTTCTGATTTGGAGAGTGATAATTATCGAACACCCATTTGAAATAATTATTTCTCTTTGCTCGGGACTAGCAAAGGTTCAAGTGTGGGGGTGTGATAACTTCCCAAAAGAAGTTATCTAGCCGCATTTTCTGACTATTTACTCGGCATTTTCGACATGATTAAACCCAAAAAGCTATAGAAATGGTAGTAATTGTTTGATTATCTAATTCAAGGCTAATTGGTCTCTTTTCATTGTATGTTTACTAGTGGTGCAAGAGGAATAAGCTCATGGACGAAAATCTGCCAAAATATGAAAATCTGGAAAAAAGTTGCAACGCACGAAAAAATAAATGGTTGCAACACCTTTCTTTCTGATTGGCAATGCAAGTAGGCACAGCGCGGGTGTTGCAACACCCCAAAAAAATGGGTGTTGCAACAACTCCTGGGCGGTTTTCAGATTTTGAAATTCGAATTTTGCCACCTTTTCAAATATGGAAGGAGGCATGCCTTGGCATAGGGGGAGACGTTTTTAAAGGGAATTGCAAGGACGAAAAAGGGAGTTCTGGACAAAAATAGAGGGAGCTTTTTGGAGGAGAAGAACCATCTTGGGAGACAAACCCTAGGCAAGAAGAAGAAGAAGACTACACCGGATCGTCAAGAGCAACGGATCTCCCACATCCGAGTGAATTATATCTTGAAACTTTCGAATTTTCTACAACATGTCTAGTAAGATCCATCTAATTTGGTTTCATCTCTCCGCCATGAACTAATTTCTTAGATCTTGTGTGTTGTGAGTACCTTACTTGTTGTGATGATTTGATTCAAGGTTTTGACTTAATGATTGTTTGATTTCCTATCTTTATTGGAATTGTGTTCTCTATTTGTGGATGTTTTGAGTAAGTATTCATCTTCTAGTTAGCATGGCGAGATTCGAGAGAGGAGTTATGCTAGTCTAGGGTTGAATCCTTTATATTACGTGGCGAGATTCGAGAGAGGAGTCACGTATTTCTTTAGTCAAAATTCCATCTTTTTACTGCACTGCGAGAATCGAGAGAGGAGCGGTGTAAGTGTAACCTAATTTCTAATATAACTTCGAGAGAGAAAGAGATTATTCCTCTTGAGTTAGCATAGTGGATTTGTGCGCTTTTCGTTACTTTCCTTCCACCCAAGTTAGAGATAACTGGGGAAATTTGGGTGACCGGATCTCGGCAATCGAGAGATAAAGAGATCCGCTTTTAAATCCTTGCAAGATAGAAGTCAAACAACTCATGAAAGCTTTTTCTATAAAAGATCATCGCAATAGGTAAGGGAAACCAACATGCAAGATTGCTCCCCTAAAACTTGGATAACAATATTCTCTTGTACGCGCATTTTAGTTCTTGTCTTAAGAGTACTTCTTTAAATAAATCTAGAAATTCACCTTAATTATCGACTTGAATTTAGAGAACGGAAGAGCTAGTAATTGTGATCACTAGGTCAATCACCTCCTCGAGGGAACGATCACTTCTCACTTTATATTACTTGATTCGGCACGTGCACTTGCGTAAATATACATCTATCTCGGGCGTATCAATGTCGGAGATGAGGAATACCGGCCGGATACTGGCGACGATGAGTCGTAGTAGCTCGTCGATCTCCGTCATGCTCGGGTGCAGGGGGACCTTTTGGAACTTTTGTAACTTGTAAAGTTTACATATTTATACAAGTTATTTATTCTTTGCAACTCTTTACTCGCGTAACGGTTGATATCGCTCGCTAGGCTCATAGGCCCGGTGAGGAGTGCTCGCTAGATGATGGCTTATCTCGCGTATATGCCGCTCCGAACATTGATCACCCGCTCGTCGTGACGCATTCACATGTATGCCTAAGGAACGCTCGCCCTCCTGCCCGAGAGTAACTCCCCTACCCGCTCGGGATTTACTCGCCTACTTGCGCGGGGCATACTCGCCTACTCGCGCGGGGCATACTCGCCTACTCGCACGGGTCATACTCGATACGAGTTCGGGCTTAGCAGGCGTCGAGTAGAGGAGATCGGCCGATTCCCGAGGAGAGGAGCTCGTGGGGATACCGGTCTTACGACGCTGCTCAACTCGAAGTCTTGATTTCAATCGAGGAGATCGGCCGATTCCCGAGGAGAGGAGCTCGTTGGGATACCGGTCTTACGACGCTGCTCAACTCGAAGTCTTGATTTCAATCGTGGAGATCGGCCGATTCCCGAGGAGAAGAGCTCGTGGGAATACCAGTCTTACGACGCTGCTTAACTCGAAGTCTTGATTTCAATCGAGGAGATCAGCCGATTCCCGAGGAGAGGAGCTCGTGGGGATACCGGTCTTACGACGCTGCTCAACTCGAAGTCTTGATTTCAATCGAGGAGATCGGACGATTCCCGAGGAGAGGAGCTCGTGGGGATACCGGTCTTACGACACTGCTCAACTCGAAGTCTTGATTTCAATCGAGGAGATCGGTCGATTCCCGAGGAGAGGAGCTCGTGGGATACCGGTCTTACGACGCTGCTCAACTCGAAGTCTTGATTTCAATAGAGGAGATCGGCCGATTCCCGAGGAGGGGAGCTCGTGGGGATACCGGTCTTACGATGCTACTCAACTCGAAGTCTTGATTTCAATCGAGGAGATCGACCGATTCCTGAGGAGGGGGTGCTCGTGGGGATACCGGTCTTACGACGCTGCTCAACTCGAAGTCTTGATTTCAATCGAGGATATCGGCCGATTCCCGAGGAGGGGAGCTCGTGGGGATACCGTCTTACGACGCTGCTCAACTCGAAGTCTTGATTTCAATCGAGGAGATCGGCCGATTCCCAAGGAGAGGAGCTCGTGGGGATACCAGTCTTACGACGCTGCTCAACTCGAAGTCTTGATTTCAATCGAGGAGATCGGCCGATTCCCGAGGAGAGGAGCTCGTGGGATACCGGTCTTACGACGCTGCTCAACTCGAAGTCTTGATTTCAATCGAGGAGATCGACCGATTCCCGAGGAGAGGAGCTCGTGGGGATACCGTCTTACGACGCTGCTCAACTCGAAGTCTTGACTTCAATCGAGGAGATCCTGTCACTTGGGAGACGTTTGAGAATCTATAGCATGAATATCTTGGTAGAAACACAATCTTCTCCTTTCGGAGATGCTCTTGAACCTGCCAAATTGGGAAGTTGGCGTCCAGACCTGTTCCTAATAATTTCTCCAGTCGGAAGAGAGATGCACTCGGGGTGACATAGGCCGGCATGCAAGGGGTGGGAGCTGATCTCGACCGACAATGCAGAGGTTCGGTCTTACAAGAGCGCTTAAAGTCCCGAAGCATCGTCCTATCATTCGTACTGGGCTATTTAGAAGGAACGGGTTGAAAGCACGTATCCCGATCTGATAGTGAAGATCACTTCCAACTACGCTCAATGGCCGCGAGCGCCAGCGTCCGGACGGGGGGGGGGGGGGTGATATTCATCGAGGGTCCTTTTCGAACGCACTCGGAACCAACACTCTGCCCTGGGCTCGTCCCTGCCCTTTCTTCAGCAGGCTATCCAACCTTGCCGATCACTTGAGATCCTCTTCTGGGTGCTTGATGAAGTCGGCCTCCCCTCAAGTCCGGGTGATTTGGGGCGTACATTTGTTCCTCGTAGTTCCTCCAGTTGGAAAAGAGATGCACTCGGGGGAGACATAGGCCGACATGCAAGGGGGGAGCTGATCTCGGTCCGACAATGCAGAGGCTAGCGTGTCTTACAAGAGGTGCTAATCCAAGCAGTCAAATCCTACTGTATCAAGGAGTCGACGACAAGGAGGATCGCTACTCTTTTAGATGAAGGTTCGAGGCCTTGTTATCAATTCTAGGCCATTCTTTATTCTATATATCTTACAACTCTAACACAAATCGTTACACTGAACAATCTAAGGATAATCCATCAATCAATAATCTTTTAGTCCCGAAGCTATCCCGTGCTTTGTAACCTTG